>BCIP01000019.1:86869-367508 GCA_001599995.1 Ambrosiozyma monospora
ACCTTTCAGTTTTGAAGGCTCATTACCCGTCATCATTCATACACTATCACCATCATTTGAATGCAAGACAAGCCAATTCATAATTTACCATGAACTCTTCAAGCATGATTTTTCAAAGTTTTAAAGCTGTTCATTCATTAAATCATATGTTCGGATACACGTTATACTCAGGGTAGTCTTTTTGGTATCATGATATTTGCAATATATTTTTTGAACTTACTAATTAGTCGGTCTAAAACTTAGTTTTTGCTGAAATTAATACTGTCCATTGAATTCGTGTGAATCACTAATCTTGCCTCAGGTCTATCAAAACACGCAATCATCATCATTCTTCCTCATCTCACACCACATATCAAACGTTCGGTGATTTTCCTTCAACGTCGATACTGATTATAGATTGATTTTACTAGCATATATTGAACGAATATGATTGAGTTGGCTCATCAGGGGGTCATGGGACCCCATTAGAAACCCATTGAGACTCGACAGTGTTTCCTCCCACTATGAGTTCAAAGTTCACTCTACATCAGTGGTGCCTACAATATGCCACATAGGTAAAATCAACTTTTCCTGTGGATATAAGGGGCTCATGTGTATAATCTAAGGATGGAAGATGGAGAATGAGAATTAACTCAAATGGAGAATTGAAGAGAGAGTTGCACAGTTATATGGTTCAACATTGTGATAATCATAAATAACGGTTGCAAAATTAAAAAAAAAATTTCAAAGAGGTATAACATACTGTCGAAGAACAGTAATGATATAAATACCCCCTCGAACAACTCCCACTTTATTTTTCGAATCATATCAGAAGTCCACATCAAGGAAAACAACAGCAAATGCCCGGTGTATATGTACCTGTTGAAACTGACGAATTCGCATATACTCATCAAAAACCACATATTTCTCGTCCTGTCGGGATTTAAAATTAATAACTGGAATAAGGTGATGATAGAATGGTTTTCTAATGTGGGTCCAGTGTGGAGTTGTATACGATAGACATGGTTGATAATTTATGTTGTGGTACGATCTCACAAATAGCTCGAGTGGGGAAACCATGTCTATGGAAAGGTAATTTGGCATGCATGACTCCAGCTCTTTTGATCACATAATTGAACATTTTCCAACGATACCATGTTGTTTTGATACCATACCATGAGTACCAACCATTTGCATAAAAATTCAAATTCGTATCAGTTTCTGCACAATCCCACCAACAGATTAAATAATCATTCTCACAAAACACTTTTGCTATCAGTTTTTCCAACAGAAAAGGCATTTTTCCATCAATTTCTCCAGAAGTGACTTTGAACAAAAGAGGATATGGGATATGAGACAAATAATCATGAAAAATCATCAACTTAAGTTCCAGTGGTAAATCTTCAACTATTGCAATGGCTTTGTTGTGTTGTTCGACTATTTGATGCTCTCTTCTGCGTTTTGACGATAATTTGAAGAATTTGTTGCTAAAAGATCTCACTTTGTGGCTGTTTTCGATGATGGGATGAATAAGACAKGGATATCAAACTCATATTGCTAAGTCGAAGTTAGAATGAATTTCTCGTTGGGTAGTCTGAGCCCTATATATATTGCACATGCACATGCATGTGTTTTAACTGTTTCAATAATACAACAGGAAATTTTCTTCTAGTGCATGATACATCCCAGTTAAAACCGACAACTTCACTGTTTAGCCACAACTTTTTCTTCCTGTGGGGATTTGGAGATAATATCTGGAATATCGACAGTCATCATAAGCTGGAGTTTTCAAGCTAGTGTCGATATCCAAGGTGGAGTTGTATACGATCGAGCTAGAGTCATATATGATTGATAACCTATGTATTCGTACGATCGGGCGTATATTTGTTTTCTGTATCGATGCTATACAATATATATCGCACATGCATCAATTAAATCCATAATTTTCTGTATCTCAACACATGTACTTCAACTACTTATATATAGTGAGCTTAATATGAATTAGTGAATCTAAGATTATTAATGACATTACATTAACGTGGATGAAATACATGATATCGATCTTTTTGAAGTGAATTGGGCAATGCAAATAGACAAAAGAGATAGAATTTTGAGAAGGGAAATAAACAGTAAACACAAACCATAAAACAGATTACTAGAAAACAAATGAAGGTTATAAATTAGGCAACCAAAAGAAACCAGAAAACGTCATGCAATTCATGATCCAAAAATATAAGAAAAGAGGAAAAAGCAAAAATACAAAAGAAGAGAAGAGACTAAAGCAACGAAAATGTGAATGTCAGTGTTGTGTGACTAAACAGATTAATCAGAACCGACAGTGCATGATTCAAACTAAGTAACTTTAAACATCATCATCACAGTCAATAGAAGAATGACACTCACAAGAGTAACCAGCAATATCCTGCCCTCTCAAACCAAACACCCTATCAATGGACTCATCAGGCAAAACATCAGCCAGCCAAGGAGAATTACTCAACGACCCTGCATCAACACGTCTCTTTGGTTCAAACTCGAGCATACACAGCAAAAACTTCGATATCTCCAATGCTTCATCCTCACCTAACCGGTACTCATCCAACAACACTTCATTCAAAGTCCAAATCTTCAACCTTGAGATGTTTCTAAATGATTGATACGACTTATCAAAGAAATCACGACCGTACCGACATCTTTTCAAGAAATCTTTGTTTGGCCAAATTTGAAGCAACTCGATAATCATCGCCAAGTGATCATCGTTCTTGTTATACGTTGAACCTGTCTTTGGGTTGAATAAATAGTCACCTGTGATTAACTCGAATATAAGACACGCACATGACCACAGGTCAGTGGAACAACCCCAGCGTCCTCCCAAGATCGTCTCTGGGGAACGGTATTGTCTTGTCTGGATGTCGTTCGTGTAGTGCAGGTTCGTCCAACATGCGTTACCCAAGTCGGCTATCTTGATGGAGATGATCGAGTCAAAGTCATTCAAGATCGATTGATARGATTGATTCGAGATCGTGGATTCTCTTCTCGTCATGCTGTTGGTTCTGTATGGAAAGCTGGAGTTGCTTGATCTTGACAGTGGAACTTGTTGAGGTGGATTGGTGGGATTTGTCACTGATGCAATGGATGGATTCTGTTGTTTTTCTTTTGGTGGTGGTGTGGTTGCTRATAGAGGTAATGATTCATCAGGGTTATCTGGGAATGGCACGGGACCAGGTGAACCAGGTGCATCCACAAATACATCTTCGTCTTCTTCAGCTAATGTTGATGAGTCTTCTGTCTCTTCAGGTATTGGATCGTTTGTTGATAAAACTGAGAAATTCTTCTTTTCGGCAGTTGAGGTTCTAGTCATCTTGGTCATTGGTGATGAAGGAGCAGCGGGAGCCAAAAGGTTGGTGAGACTTCCGTTTCCATTACTGGTATTCATGCTTGTAGAACTAACACCACTGACGGATGCCGAGTAGTGGTGCGCTTGAGTTATTGTAGATGTATTCATTGAAGAGGTTCCACTGTATGACGATGAATAATGATGATTTTGTGATTGTGAGAGTGATGGAGAACCAGGAGCAATTGGAACCGAACCAAAACTTGATGTTCTTCTTTGAGAGAATGAAAAAGATCTGAAAAATTCATCAACTGAACCATTCATCTCAATAGGAGAAGTTAAAGGTTTACTTGATCTAATAGAAATACCTCTTTTTCTTGTTCTTCCGTGTCCATGACCATCTGCTACACTAGCATCGCTACTATTTGAGAAAATTCTACGTCCGTTGGAAGACGGAACACCAACACCAACACCAGGACGATCAGAAGCTGCTGAACCGGTGAATGAAGTAGATTGTGATCTGTTATGGGCGGCTCTCTTAGTCAATATCTTTTGAGTCTTTTGATTTCTTCTCTCCAATTCTAACAACTTGACTAATTTTTCAACATCTTTGATCTCAACCAACACATTCTCAGGTTTCAAATCAGTGTGGATGATACCACACTCTCTATGAAGATAATCCAAAGCCAGTAACAAYTGTTTACTGATCTGCTTAACCAAAGTCAACGGTAATCCACCATAACTCTCTTTCAAGATATTGAGATCTGTCAACATACTGAAATGGCCTTCAAGTGAATCTGCTGATCTCCCACCAATGGGAGACCGAGAAGTACTACCTTCATTGCTATTGCTGTTGTTACCGCCACCGGTAGAGTGCAATTCTTTCTTTCTGTCTTCTTCTTGTGCTTCAATCTCTTTAGTTTTTTCCTTCTGGAACTGCTTATAACGGATCAGCAAACTCAACAAGTTCTCACCCAACACTTCAAACACCATACAGACATGTTCTCCATTAGGACCCGTATGAATGAAATGATCCAACAATTCCACAATATGCTTCTTACCGGGATGTGTATCTGGTCCAGTATTCACTTTCGTCAAAATCTTGATTTCATCCAATGCGGCAGCTTTATAATTCTCACTGGCTCTCACTATCTTGATGGCCACATGTTTATTATGTATCGAGTCATAGGCTAACCAAACCGTTGAAAAATGACCCCATCCTAATTTTCGCACAATCAAATATTGTTTATGTTCACCATACCGTTCTCCAATGAACGTAGGATGGTATCCGCCTTCTTTATAATCTTTTGCGTCTTCTTCTTTTTTCAATTTTTCGGAATCCTCAGACTCGGAATCAGATGATGTATCCAGTGCTTCCTCTGGATCATAATTGTCTTCATCAATGACTAAAACTGGAGGTGCAGGTGGTGTTACCGGTGGCCCAAATGAGAAAGGAGATGCTGGTTTTGGTGAGATTGGAGTTATTCCTGAACCTGGCGGGATCATGTTATGAGAAGAGATCGATGAACCTGCGGACATTTGTCTTTGTTGATGTTTCAAAGATTCATGGTTCCTTAAAGATTGAGACAGGTTCGACTGATGTGCCATGTTGTTTTCTGCCCTGTTTGGAACTGTATGTTTGGCAAAGGAGAACCTATTAGATAACAATTTAAAAGTTGATGTTTTCCGAGGAGGCGGAAGTTGGTTTAAATTTTGAGTTTGATAAGGTGACTGTGAGAGAGATTTTGGTAAAGATTGAGATTGAKATTCAAATTGTTGGTGGGATTGTTGAATTGTATGTTGAATTTTGATAGGGGAACTTAAATCATAAGTGGTTTGTGTAGTTGAATTCTCAGTTGTTTGGGAGGACATGGAAGAAGCGTCAGTGGTGACAGAGAGTTCGAGTTTTGAGTGTGTGCTTGAGCTTGTGGCGGTGGAAGTGGCTGTTTGAGGGTCGTTGAGAATATTTGGATTTGGATTTGGATTTGGATTTGGATGCTGTTTGTGAAGCTGCGTAGAAGAAGCAGGAACAATAGGGTCAGAAGTTGCCATATTAAGTAAAAGTTATATATGCTGGCTGATTGATATAAAGGGTCAAGGGTCAAAGGTCAAGAGTTCTCTTTAAGTAATCAGAAACAGGGAAGAATACTGCTAACTTGAGGAAGAAAAGGAGTGATGATTTGTAAGAGCAGTGTTCATATAGGAGGTAGAGAAAAAAATATGGCGAAATTCAAATCGAGATTGCAGTACTTGACAGTGAACAGTGACTAGGATAATCCGTGGACTGTGTCTCTGAGAGTCTGAATGCTTGTGGATTGTGGTCGATGGTCACTGATGAAGGCTTCAAGCTTGTTCGTTGTCAGATGAAGAAATTTCTAGTGATTGTGACAGAGAAGTAGAAAATCAAAGGAAGAGTTCTTGTGAGTAGTAAGTGTCTATGTGAGAGAGTAAGCGGAGTTGTATTRGAGCTGTAAGTGGACGCACAAGTCAACGTTGTGACTGTATTGTATTGTTATTTGTGTGGGACAGTGGGAGTCTGTTGAGTGGTGATTGTGTGACCGTTGGGCTGTCCAGCTTATATGGCASGTTGCAATTTTCTTCTAAATCCTGTTGTTTGAAGTAGTCACAAGAAACAAGAAACAGGATGATCTAGTATATATACCCACCTGATTACTATATCACCTTCCACAACTACATTAGACGTAGGCCTAGTTTCAACATGGTTGTAACTGTAATTTGGTAAGTAAGTACGGTACGGCCTCGGTGGGACTTACAACTTACTTACTTACAACTTACTTACAACTTACACAGCCACACTACTTTTCCTGAATATCCAATCCTGAAGCTCCGGTAGCCCACCACGCGCTGGACCTGGCAGCAGTGGCAGTCAGTCAGGATCGGACAGGAGCTCCCCCGGTACAACACAGTTCTTACGGCCTGTTCTCACTGTTCTCACTGTTCTCACTGTTCTCACTGTGGTCCCCCCCCCCGGTGAGTCTCGTGAGAGTACGTCAGTAAGTCACTAAGTCAGTACGTCACTAAGTCAGCCTACTAGTTAAGAATCCTCGATCAACAACTTCCGTGACGACAATCAATCTCACTCGCCACTGCCAAGGCCAAAAGCCCTGACCCCATATCTTAATTTGTACCACATGGGACAGCTCTAGCTCGTTAATTGTAAGATTAGGTATGGTATGATCCATGGCTACCTTTGACAAAAAAAGACAACAACTTGTATATAAGCTTGATGATGGTGTCTACCGGCCGGCCTGGTGTTGATCAATTTGTAGTTTGTTTCACGTTAATTCACCTTAAATTTTACTTTTTTTATAAATTTTGACTTCTGTTGAACTCTTGATACACTTGCAGATCTGGATATTAGCCAATTGATTACATAATGTACATAGCCTTAAAATAGTCGCGTCTGTTTGCGTCGATTTATTGTTTGAACTCAATGCTCATCATGATTCATAATTTCTCTAAGCTTTGTTACCGAATGGTTCAAGTTACCAATTAGTAAAATTATACAGAACAGCAAACAAACATACCGAATACATCACATTACTAAATAACGATCTCTTACGTTTAATTTTAGATACCATTAATAGATCAAGAGCTTCACAAGGATTACAGCGTCCCAAGGTACCTGAGTGAAAAAGTTGCCATGCAGATAGAAACTACAAAATCATGCAAAAGTCCGTATTTACACCAGCTTCCAATATTCATTCAATAACCAGTCCTAACTCAATGTTTCATCCCTATAAATGATTCCCAATTTAATGCTTACTTGGTCAACTGTATCCAATTGAAAAATTAAAACTCCTGAAAAAGATCATTAACATGTCTCAAGTGATCACAGAAGAGATACTCAACCAAGATGCCGACTCAGTCATAGCCCGAATAATAGATGACAGCAAAAGTGACATTTACGACTGGAAACAAGAACACAGCTTATTACTGCGATATACTGACCAGCCTGAACAATTCCTTGGATTACGAAATTTAATATGGGAAGCATTCTGGCCCTTTGATTTTCCAGAGATAGAGCCAGAAGAAATGCCAATGATGCGTCACTCGTACCGTCTTTTGAACTTACCTTTATGGATCGATGGTAACTCTAAGAAAATCGCTGAACTCAAGAATAATTTCAGAGCCAAAAATGGAAGAGTCGGGTTGATCAAGTGCATAGACATTTACAATGGTGTTGGTGGTGTTGAGTTTGTTGAAGTCGTAAAGGAGTTCAAAATAGAATTGGCAAATTATGAAAAGTTGTTTTTCAAAGAATGTGCATCATATTGTCAGAAATTCCAAACTCATCAGTTCAAAATGGCTACGTTTGCGTCTGAGCTGTTTCTTTATCTTTTGGACGTGAATGTTGGGACTGTGTTGAATGATGTTTTTCATCCTTGTGTGAAATTGGTGAATTTGATTCTTGAGAGGAACAAACATGAGAAAAGAGAATCTGATACGTGTGTGTGTCATTCTTATCCGGAGTTGAAACCACTTGGTGATTTGTCTGTTAAAATCATTATCCTATTCTGTTCTTTGGTGTCCCTTTTGGAAAATGGGATCGAAGAAACAATATCTTTGATAAACCAATCTTCTCCTTTGGAGTGCATTTTCCAGATGATATTGAAACCCATGAAGAAGAATCCAATGATGATAACGACGAAGATGATGATGATGATGATGATAGAAATAAAGAAAAAACCAGATATGAGCTGATTATGGCTAAGTTCCCACAGTAAAAATMCGTTTATAAGCATGGCTTATTAGTCTTACCTGACTACTTGTCGTTCAATTTTCTGAAAATTCAAGGTCCAGTCAACGAAAACACCAATAATGTCAATCAAGAAGGTTCCAMCWYCACACCAGAAAATTCCAAAGACAAGTGCACGAAAGTGTATATGGAAAACGTAAAGTATGGATTCGACGGAGACATGAACAGTACACCTGGAGTATTTTGCATAATTGGTGGATTCTTACTCAAATGCTATCAAGATGGGTTCAAAGACAACAATTGTCTCTTTGAAGTTGTCGAATTGCCATCCGAGAGACGTCAGAAACCACCGTCAGAAGACTCAGCTTTACCCGGTTCAGGCGACAGTTGGGGTTCCGCTACTGAGGTCAATAAACTTGTTGGCAAATTCTGTCCATCGAATTTCTTTCCATATTATTACTTATCCCGTGACTTTGATTATTTTGTGGTGCCCATAAAGATTCATTTTGCTTAGGCGCAAAAAAAGTATTGATTCWGATGTCAATGCATCACCGATTGATAGTATCGAAGAAGAGTATGATATTGAAGAAGGTTTTGCAGCTGATGATTTTGACGAGGAGTTGGGAGATGGCAGTGATGCTGGAGCAGTTGATTTTGATATTAAGAATGGTATTTCAGCCCATGTTGGAGTAGGATCCCGGTGTCAATTCACAGGCTTGGTTATTTCATCTTCTGATTTCACCCGTACATTCCGTCGCAATGGAGTTTACCAACCACGTACCGAGTACGTCAAAGTGAGAATCCTCGATATAGATGTCCTGTCCAACTTATTCGGTTCCTCGGGCTCAATTCCCACTGATGTTGATAATTATCTGACTAACTATATCTGAGTTTCTTTTGTGGTGAGTTTATCGAAAAGTTGATGGATGAGTTCAACGTATCCATCGATATGGCTAAGCGTATAATGGCACACAACCAAGAATCGTCATCATCAGCAAGAGATACGAAGATTAGAACGACGTGTACGGTTGTTGATCAAGGAGAATGTATCATCCAAGGTAACGGTATCACTTGTTGTGGGTACTATGTTTGCTTTGAGCTTGAACCAGATGTTCAAGCTGGTGAAATGGTTAGGTTTGATAAAGAGGTCCCAGAGCTGGCTCATGGTGGTTTCGAGATGTGGTATAAGCTAGCTGACTTAGGTATTGATGGAAACACATTGAAAGATGAGCAATTGGGATTCTTGAATGGTGAAGTGTGGATATCTGATTTGGAGTAAATTTCTTTTTTCGACCAGCGGAAAGTGTTGAGCTTGTCAAATGAGACTCTTTTGGATTTGTTCAAATGTCTTCATGCAGGGTGCTGGAAGAGGAAACAGTTTTCGATTTCCAAGTTGGGGAACAAGACCAGCCGTGATTGACAATCTCTTTGGAATCGATACATGCTGAAAGCTACCAACCCGCAGCCCTTCCACCTTCCGATGCCGTTTTGGACCAATTCTCAATATCAGTATCGGGTTCTCTCATACCTACAACATTAATTGATTTTGTGTATATACCTTCTCTAGATATATTATGGGTGTTTAATTGTGAAAATTGTCCAAACTTTATCGATCAACTTCCAACTCCTATACTACGTTAACCACATGGCTCATGCCTGTCGGTGCTAACAACTACGTCATAATATCTACGTCGATATTCTTACTTGGACAATCTTCGAACTAACTGGAAATAACCATAAAGGTACGTGTACATCAGACAATTAACCTAAATTGAGACAGCTTATATCGAATAAAGGGAAATCAATGTTTAATGCTATAATATACCGAATCATCGCATCAAACGGAGACAATAAAATTGAGGGAAAAAGGATTTAACAAAATCCATAGTAAACARAGAGAAGTAAAAATACATTAGCAAAAATCAAGCATTTGAAGATTGGTATCTGACAAAATTTGATGTTTGGACAGTCTTAAATCATACCCAAAGAGCATATTTTGAAATTGAGTTGTTTTGTGGATTTTTCCTATGAGGATCTTTTTTTTTGTTTGTCGATATAATTGTGTGAAGCAACTAGTTATCAGCTTTAGAAGAATAATCTTAACAACTCCAAGATACCACCACCCATGACTAAGAAACACAACACGAAAATCCAAGTCTTACTCAAAACTGGAGCCTCTCCTTGCTTCTTGGCTTTTGGCTTACCCATTTGCTTCTCTAATTTTCTGGCAAATTTGGCGTTAGCTCTTCTTTGTGTTGGGGTTTGTAAAGCCTATTTCGATATCATTTGCATTTTTGATCAGTTTTTCTTTTTTTGAAATTGGGTTTTTGTTCKTGTATCTGTAAAGCTCATCTCTTTTGATTAGGTTCAACAGCTCACAACCAAGATCATCGATGAGCCAACAGATTGAACATTTTTCAAAAAAGAATGATATGTTGACATGTTAGTACTTCCATCTTTTTTATCCAGAGAAAGCATGAAACATCTCAAAATAGTTGTTGATCTGTGCATACCATTGTGTGATTCTTGTTAGTTTTGTAGGATGAAAGTGATGTTGRTGGAATGGTTTCAAAGGGAGGAAGAGATGGATGTGTTCAGAGTGAAAATGTCGGTGATTTGCGTATGTGCGATACGTGTCAAATGTCACACTGAAAACTGAAAACTGGAAACTGAAAACTGAAAAGTTGAAACGTCGTTTTTTTGGGCCCCCATAACTCATAACTCATAACTCATAACTCATAACTCATCTACGCGACTGAGAGTCTGAGAGTCTGAGACTGTACATCAGAACAAAACTTCATCGATGGGTCACTTTAAGTCCTACAACGCCAGAGCAATGGAGAGATACAACAACAATCACATCTAGAAAGACAAAACAGCATTTAAAGGAGACAACTAGAAAAGATGCTGAGTCCACCTTCTTCTCCTACCACCAATGTCGAATTCAACACGAACCTCGCAACGCATTCAATTGAAGACACATATCAAAACCAAGTGATCACATTCGAATGGAACAGAAACGGTGACAARATTGCCCTTGCCAAATCAACATCAGTTATAGTCATCCAGAAATTCGATCACAAAACAAGATCATTTGAAAAATTTCAAATTTTAATAGTCGGTCCTCATCCTAAACCAACTGGTTGTTTAGCTTGGGATCCATCTCATGATAACAAAATTTTATCCATTGCAAGATCAAACGAGATCAAATTTTGGGAAATTTATCCCAGTTCAATTCATACAACCAAGTTGAAGAGTGTCATGCTTGAGCATTTTGTGTCTTCCAATATCAATGATTGTTTCAATAATGTGAAATTTAACAAATCTGGTGATTTTTTGGCCGCTACTACTACATCTGATGAAGTTTTCATTTTGAAGAAGTCAAATTTCAAACTTGTTCATAAATTCAAAGCTAGCCACAGAATCTATGATTTTGATTGGAATTCAAATGGCGATTATATTGTCCTTGCTGTTGAATCAGGTGAGCTGCAATTTTACAATTTGATGAATTTGAAAGCCAATGATCCAATAAATGAACCTGCTTCAGCTGTGTTGAAACATAGTCTAAAGTTGAGTTCTTCAAGAATAACAAGTGTCTTGTTCACAGCCGATGAAAGATATATCATCTCAGGTGCTAATGATTCAACTGTTCACATAATCGATCCAGTTTCTTTGACCATCATAAAAACAATTAAAGCATCAATTGATGAGCCCGTGGCGACGATAGATTACATAGAAGACCAGAAGTCTCAAAACAGATTCTTATCAGTGACATATGAATACGATGCAGGCTGCTACATCTACAACTTGAACAAACTGTTAACTCCCAAAAAGTTACCAGAATACACAACAGATTATCTCTCCTCACCAAGTGCAAACAGACAACAAAGAAAGAACACCGACACAGAAGACACAGAAGATGAAGAAGACAACAACGGTGAAGATAAACCAGAACACAGAATCAAAGAATGCATATCGTATCATTTCCTATCTAGCGCCAAGTTTAATCCTTCCAATTTCAACGTGTTGGCATATAACAACAAATCAGGAGGCTGTTCGCTAGCTAGTCCAAAACTAATATCATCTGCAGCACCGGCAAAGACGCCAGCAAAGTCCAAACTCTCGAGTTCTTCATCGACCAACGGAACCTCCAAATCGGCAAGTTCTTTGAAATCATCCAGTAATCCCTCAGCTAGTGCCTYCAGCAGTTCAGGAAAGTCGAAATCTGCACAGGGAAGTGGTGTTAGTAGTAAGCAAAGCGGTAGTGGCGGTTTAAGAAGTGGATCGGGTAGTAACTCCAATAGAGATAGAGATAGAGATAGAGATAGAGATAGGGACAGAGATAGGGACAGAGATAGGGACAGAGATAGGGACAGAGATAGAGGAGGTATTACAAGGGATGTTTATAGAGAAAGAGACTCATATAGAGACAGAGATCGTGATGGTAGAGATAGAGATGGTGGAAGTGGAAGTGGTGCTGGTTATAGAAGAGATAGAAACGATAGAGATAGGGCAATGAGAAGAGCTGATGTCTATCGTGCTAGTGATTCTAGACGGATGTGATTTCTTGACGGTGACTTTGTTGATTGTGTATAATTTTATTCATGTTCATAATTTATTATTTTGCATGTGCTTCATCATGGTGTATATCTGGTAAGTTCAAACTTGAATACCTTTGAATTTGGTATGAGTCGATTTAATTAGCTTAATTTGGTTGTACAAATTAGAAAAATGCATACGTATAAGTCTGATTTTAACAAACAAAATTAATTGTCAAAGAAAAGATAAATTATGTGACGGGGATCCTGGTGGTTTAACATATAGCAAAAAAAAATTCAAAGTATAAATAGTAATGAAAATAAATCAGTAGACGGTGATATAACCAAAAAAAGCAGGTATCTAGGAATGGAAGTATAGCAGAAAAGAAACAAAAGTGTAAAGTATATAATAAAAAGTAGAGAGAAAAAAAAAKCGTGGAAAAAAATATGTTTAGAAGTTTTGTATCCGGAAATCAAGCAAGACGTACCCAAAATTCGTATAGAACATAAAACCATGAGAAATTAARAAAAGAAGGAAATTAATTCAAGTGTCCAATATCAACTAGAAAACTTGTAGGGAATTCACATATATACCACCGTTAAACGTTCAGCAAGACTCAAGATGAATCATTGTCACGACTATCATGACGGTAATGCAATTTGGCCACAGGAGGAGGAGTGAGCTCACCCAAAACCACCTGATCCAAATCATTACTGATTCCACCGTCCCCACGTCCATTCAATTCCCCATTACTCAACGTAGCATCAATTGAATCCAAAGGAATAACAGACAAAGTAGACGAAAGCATTGGAGTATTGGCACCACTAGTAGCAACATCATAAGTAGGAGGAGACAATGCACCAACACTGGTATAAGTAGGTGGCACCTCATCATCCCAAGCAACGCCCAAACCTGATCTTTCTGTGATAATCAACTTGAATTGCATTCTCAAGACACGTGCCACACCTGTTGGGATTCCAATTGTGTGATTCACTGGATCGGACTTGTTACCATTCAAATGATCAGGCCCAGTGCCTCCATCTGAGTGACCTGGTGGTGGGGCACTCACTGAACCAACGGTTGGACCCAGTCTTGGTGTGGAGTGTGTGCTGGATGGGTTACTGCTGCTATGTGTTGCCGTTGGTGATAAATTTGTAGCTATTGGGACTTGAGTGTTGAGTGCTGCTGATCTAGGAATGTTGTTATGATGTGGTGGAGCTGGTTTCTTTTGTGCGTTAAGTGTCGTTTGAACGAGTTCTTCAGCAACGACTACTTCCACTATCAAGTTATGGTTCACGAAGATTCCTAATTCGTTGTCTTCTATATCACATGAACAGTTGGTTTCGTTTTGTGTGTTGCTCATGTCAACGTCAAAAATTGGGGAGTTACAATTCACAGAATTGATCAGTGTYAGGTTGTTCATGTTTGAATTCAGACCATTGGTCACTAAATCCATGATCGATATCTCTGCAACTGTTTCAATTCTACCTTTTCCTGAGAAATCGGATTTCCATCCGGACTTGAGATCTCCTGCACATAATGTTCTAATCTCTTCCACGAAAAAGTCTTTAGGACCCTCTGTAGTATCTTGCAAAACAACTTCATCAACAGAAGCAGATATTGCGCCATTGTTCATTGATTGCGTAGATTGTTGAGGTATTAGGGAATTCGTTGGTTGTAAAGATCCTCGATGGCGTGACGATGATAAACGGCGTAGTGAAGCACTTGATGTGGTTTGTTGTATTTGTTGAGAAGACCGTTGTTGCTGTARTTGATGTTCATTTAGGGACCCAATGGACCAGTTAGTGGCAAATGTAGTTAGTTCTGGAGAAATTCGTGGTTCACCAGTAAACTCGTCGGTTTCAACGGGGATACTAAGCATCTGCTGTTGTTGTCGTTGAATTTGTTGTTGATGTTGACTTCTCATATTAGAATCAAAGTAATAATTAATTGAAGGGTTATTCAAACCATTACTGTTCTTCGACAGTTTTCTACCTCTCTGTGATTTCTTCAAATTTGCAACAGTTGTCTCAAACTTCAAATTATGCTCATCACAATGTTGAACCATAACTTTACAACTCTCTTCAATTCTCCAATTCAACTTTCTCATTCTCCATCTTCTATCCTTATTGGACACATTATCCATTCGTATCTCCACTGGAAAGGTAGATTTGGGGTATGTGACATTAGGCACCACAGCTGTGGCAGTGACGCTCGTTGGAGGGAACACTCTCAACGAGTTTCTATCGGGGCCTCTCAGAATGGACCTCCGTATCATGATAGGCAAAGCCAAATTGATCGTATCCGTTGTATGTGTTCCAGTGGTGATATAATCAGTTATACAAACCAACTCATATCTAATGGATGTATGGTGATTGGAGAGAACCGACGTTGGAGGCAAATCACCGGGAACCAAGTGCGTAAACGGGTATCCATGATTCGTTCCCTTTGCGAAAGCTGTAGGTTTAGTTAAAACATCCCATCTGGCCAACTCTGTGATCTTTGTTGTACAMTTTGGACAGCTGCAAAGYGTGCTTGAATTCGTGAGAAAAGGTTTCCCATATTCGACTATTTGAATGAGAGCAAGTTGAACCTTCTTTATTTGAACGTAGTCATGGGTGAGTTGTTGTTGAGAAAGTCTAGATATGGACATCGTTGAAGCTATAGCTGCCAGCTCAGCATCTGAATCCAATGAAGATGATCCCATAGCTGGACCTGTAACAGGTGCTTGTGATGATGATGATGTTAATGGTGGTTCATCAGAAGGCAGGATATCCACCACCAATGCACCACTAAATAAAGCACCTGTACATTCTGCCACAGGGCCAAACAACACTAATGGAGGCGATTCAATTTTGATGGCTATCCTGAGAGGAGCATTTGGTTTTGAAACATTGCAATGTGGTGTGTGGTACTTGTCTAAAGGAGAAGCTTGTACATTTGATGTTGTGTGAGACGAAGAAGGGGTGGTTGGATGGTGATGATGATTGTGGTCTGTGTGTTTTGATAGACCTGAGAAAAGTTTAGTGAGTCCCATGAGTGCAGTGGACAGTTAATTTCAGCAAAGTATTGGTTAGTGGTTTAGGYGGTTGTGGAGTGGTGATTTTGGCTTGGATTGGTCTATTTTGTGGTGCCCAGATTGTGTTGATTATTGGTTCAATGTCAATGTCAATGTCAATGTCAATGTCAATGTCAATGTCAATGTCAATGTCAAGTGGCTGTCTCGAGCACAGACTCCAGAGCACAGAGCACAGAGCACAGAGCACAGAGCACATAGTTAGGGTTATCACACACTCTAAATAGTAAAAATTGTTGCAACTGTCAAGAGACTCGCACAACTGATCCGAATTGAATTTGAATGTTGCGCACTATAACTATTAACGGCCGGCCGTAGTTACTAGTTACTTATAGTTACTTATAGTTACTTATAGTTACTTATAGTTACTTATAGTTACTTAGTGCCCTCACTCACAACCAATAGGGTGCTGCGCCCCCACTAAGCTAAACCCTGTGGCGCACTCTCTGCCTTGCAATTCATCGCGATCCGCGGAGAAGAATCCTTTAGCGAGTGGCGGTACAGTGGTATTTTGTATTTTGTATGGGGATTCGTTTTCAGTTTCCATTTTGAAACTGGAAAGACGACTKTAAGATCACATGCCATTAGGTATTAAATTGAGTTTCATGAGGCATTCAAAGAAAGAAAGTAAAATAAATATCAAGAAGACGTCTAAAATTATTCAAATCTAATTCTGAAAYATATGCCATGATCTTGAAGAATCACCTTACTCGATATTACTGAACTTGCCTTACTTGATTGATTGAAACATGATCCATATTTAATGGTATGATCTGGATTATTGGCTCACATTACTTGATCAAACGTGGGCTAGCTATAGTGTGGTTTATAATTTTTCGGGTGTAATATTACTGGCCTTTCTGGATCCACTAAAGAGTGCTTGTTAATCTATAAAACAAGTATGGAAGTGTAATCAATAAATAAAAACCTATAAATCATTGTCATCTACATATTCCAACACATTAACATCTTCAATAATCACTTTGCTTGATAACTTGTCTTTATTTTTCTTCTTCTTTTCCTTTTTATCCTTTTTGTCTTTTTTGTCTTTTTTGTCTTTTTTATCCTTCTTCTTTTTCTCTTTCTTGTCCTTTTTCTCCTTCTTATGTTTCTTTTCTAATTCCTCTTCATCTTTGTCAGCTTTCACAGTCCCATCCTTCTCAGTTTCATTGGTTGTAACTTCCTTCTTGCTATCTTCAACAGTAGCTTCTTCTTTCGATTTTGTATCTTGTTTTTTGTCCTCATCCTCCTTGTCGGCTTCCTTATTATCGTCTTCCTCCACATCATCATCATCTTCTTCTTCTTCTTCATCATCGATACTGTGTAACTTCAGATTCTTTCCAGTGAGCAGTTTATAAATCTTTCTTGATCTAACAGTATATTCAATACTAGGAGGTGTTTTCCCATCCTTCTTTTCCTCTTTTTGATCTTCACTCTTGTCTTTCTCTTCATCCTTCTTAGTTGGATCTTCACCTTCTTCAGCTTCCTTAGCGCTTTGATTAAGTCTCTCCTGTAATCTCTTCTCAGCTTCAAGAGCACACTCATTCCACAAATTGATAACTTGCTCCATTTCACTAACCAATCTATCTCTCGAGCCACCTTTCAGATCATTCAAATAATTCAACAAGTACTCCTCATAATCATCACTTATATTTTTGATATTCCTCAATATCCAATTCTGTTTCTGTTTCGAGAACTTCCAATTAGGTCTATCCAATTGAAATTGTTTCAAGTATGCAAGTTGATCTTTTTCAGGAGGTGGTGGTCTTTCACCCTTTGGTAGTTTCTTTCTCTTTGGTGGTTTCTTTGTAGCATCACTGTCTGTTTTTTGTTTTTTGATTTCTGATTGTTCTTTATCTTGTTGTTCCAATTGTCTCTTCTTGACTTTCTTAGCCTGTTTTGATGTGAGTTTACCTGAATCAAGATGTGTGATGTTCAATATTTGATTGTCCTCATCGTCTATCGTTTGTTTGACCTTTAAACCTAGTCTTTTCCAAGCTGGAACGTGTTCAGACATTGTTGTGTTGCTATATGTGATATGTTACTATTTTGTTTTCAAAGTTACCCTTTAATATGCTTCTTACCTTAAGAAAACCCGTATCTATAACACTCACATGAAGAGCTCATGAAAAATAAATCCGCAGTGCACGTACAAATAAATTTTTTTGTGTCCCATGAAATTTTTTTTCTCCTTGGTCCAGATTTCAGATCTCTTCTTTTCTTCTCCACAAAAACGGCAACAGAAGCTTATACAACACCCACACAACAAAACACTGATAGTGTTGTATCTTTAGTTTTCCATTTTCTCATGAATTCAAGAACTGTCTGATAATGATTGTCAGCTGGACTTCCCATATTTTGAATTTACGTGTAATTGGGAAACTGAAGAAAGTTTGCATGTATCGAAGAAGTGGTTTCGACTGCTTACTTCCGGTACTCCAAGTTCACCTCAATCTTGGAGTATCAGTTCATCTTCATTGGTACTTTGCTAAATCAATCGAGTTCCTAAGTTTGAATCTTGTGCAAACAACCTACTTGCGCCGGATATAGAGATGGAATACATTTTCAGTTTTGTCTTGGAAGTAGAAAACAACAGACAGATCATATCATGGTGCAGGGATGTAAACCAAGGCTTGTTCCGATTTACGCCTATAAAAGCGGTAACTGCAGTGCAAGTTTCCTAAATCGAGGCACCGGTAACAGTAACAGTAACAGTAACAGTAACAGTGACAGTGACAGTGACAGTGACAGTGACAGTGACAGTGACAGATCTGCTGTGTCAGGTATCAGGTATCAGGTAGTGGGCGACTGCGATGAGTTTGAATTTTGCGCATATAAAAAGTTCGCGGAGAAGAGAAGAAACAGATCGGTTTGTTTGTTTGTTTTTGCAGAGTGCTGGTTGGCTGGCAGAATCTTGCTTATTACCCGTTTGCGCTTCTAATCCATCTCTGAAAATGCCTTCTTTCTTCTTAGTACCAAGACTGTTTCTCCTTCACAGCAACAAACTGGTCTCAAGATACCCTAAACAGACTACTAGAAGATTCATCATGACTACATCAGACGAAAAACAAGATCAAAAACAAAGTTTATGGAACCCAAAAGATGCCGTTCCAAAACACATYCAAGAATTACTTTCCAAACCACAATCTAATCCATCAAACTACAACTACATCAGTGCATTTTATCAAATTGTGTTTTTATTRAAAGATCAAAAGAGAACAGGATGGCTCGATTTCAAAGTTCCTCAGCCTGAATCCATAGCTGATCACATGTACAGAATGTCCATCATTGCTATGTCTTTAAACCCAAACAGTTTTGAAACTGACCAACCATCTAAATCCACACCTCCAGATTTGACCAAATGTTGTAAGATTGCTTTGGTTCACGATATCGCTGAAGCCTTGGTTGGTGATATTACTCCTCGTGATGCTAATATTGGTAAAGTTGAGAAGAATAGAAGAGAATTGACCACCATTCAGTATTTGGCCGAGATCATCAAGCCTTATAACTCGGGATTTGCTGAGGAAATCGTTGATCTATGGTTGGATTATGAAAATCAAAGAAACTTCGAGGCTAGAATCGTGAAGGATATTGATAAGTATGAGTTGATTATCCAAACTTACGAATATGAAAGAAAGACAGGTAAGAATCTCTATGAGTTTATCGAGAGTTCCTTGAAGARTATCAAAACCCAAGAAATTAAAGCTTTGGCCAACCAAATCATTGAAGAAAGAGAAGAGTTTTTGAAATCTAAAACTTCTTCCAATGGTACTAATTAAACAAATAAAACAAAAAAAATGCATTCAATTACTARGTTTATAAAATTTCTATAGTGATTATATTATTCTTGCTATTTTTCTTACTTTTTTGCTTTCATTTCTTAGCTGTTTTGTCTTTCGGTTTTTTCTTTAATAGATTCTATATGTAGCATCACTCATTAATATCATATTTTTCACCCCCATCCTGAAGTTAAATCAATAAAATCTATTCAACATAGTCCATGAATTATCGAAACCAAACAGCATAGGAGCCAATGAATGTCTAAGAATCAACATCGTAAGTCCAACAGCAAATTGCATAATCATGATGGTCAAACATAGTTTATCTTCTCTGATAGGTCCAGTCCATATGATAGTCAAATTGATAAGAGTCAAATTTGATGACTTGATAATGATTTCTTTGTCACCTTTTTGCTTCTTAACCAAACTAATCAGCTTCAACTTCTCTAACAAGTTCATGATTGGATACAACTTCAAATTCAAAGGTTTATTTCCTTCACCTTCGTACTCAGTGTAAGAGTTATATAGCAAACCATCCTCTTTGTTGAACTTTGGRAGTCTGTGTCTTGGACAAGCAATAATTCCAAACAATTGAGGAGCAGAATAAATAAAGTTGAAAATCTGTGGGATGAAAAATAACATCAAAGTCTTTGCGAAATGGCCAGATATACCAACGACGGCAAACACCATTCCTGAAAAATAACACCATGTGTCACCGACAAACACTCTGGAAGGAAACCAATTGTATTGCAACAATGATGTGGAGATACCTAAGAATGGGATCAAGAAACAAACTGAAAACATGTGGATTGAATAAGCATCGGCATTACCACCTGCTCCAACAGCCAGGTAGTATAAATCGTTCATCAATAGCAACACTGTAATGACGATGGTTTGACCAACTTCCAAACCATTTATACCAGCCAAAATGTTCACCGAGTTAGGACAAAAGATAGAAACGCTACCCATGTAAACGTAATACAACCATCCCAAATCAATTGAGTTTCCACTGATGATATAGTCAGGTAGTCTCTTAGCCACAAACCGAGGAATCAAGACTGAGGTCTTATTGAAGTGAATATAGTAGACGATCAACATTGGGATACATGCAATGGAAGGCAAGAAAAACTTATGTCTCCATCTAATATCAAACAAATCATCCAACAATCCTAACAAAATCATAGATTCCAAACTCAACAAACAGGACAAGTAAGTCGATAGTTTGCTATTAGGAAACAATCCTTTGAACCCATTGCTGTTATGTGTCTCTGTGCCGTTATCAACTCCGTATTTTAAAAACATGAATGGGATAAAAGTGAACATTAAAAACAAGTACGTTATGGCAGGTATGAGACCCATCGTTTCTGGAATCACTGGATGGTCAATCTTGGACATGTCTTTTCCACATAGTCCTTTCTTGATGAATGTTGAAGATACTTGAGGAATCAAGATGTTGACTATTTGATAACCTAAGATGCAAAACCCAATAGCTGCTTGGATGGGCTGGTATGATGTGTCTTGATAGACTAGGAATATCGATAAAATTGAGAGTGTTGTTGTTGTAATTATTGATTTTGACATTGTGGTTGAAGTCTGTGGTTTTGAGAATATATGGAGGGTTTGGTATTGGTACAAATAAGTTGGTTTTCCAGCATGGTTAGAAGAGTACGTTTTGTGTGGATTTTTGAAATAAGACACGTTTTTAGCGTGTTCGCTTCAATGAGGCGCCGACCGGGAACCGCGTGGGCTTCTCGATAAATTTCCATGTTGATTGTCGAGAGCTGAATTCCGAAAAGTCACATGACACACGGCACATGACACACGGCACATGACATACGGCACATGACACATGGCACATGACTCTATCATTCTCTCGACAGAATTACAATCAAAAATTCAGTTTTGTCGACCAGATTCTATTTACCAGATTTGGCCTTAATTGGCGTAGCTGACTCGTTGGAAAAGGGTTTAAGAGCATCTTCCCGAAGCTGATAAAACTGTCTCTTGTTTTTCTTTCAATCCACCACATCAAAAAACAACGATTCACAATAACAGCAGCTAACAATAACAACAGCTCAATAAGCGAACAGTCATGTCGRAAGGAGGTGTTAAAGAACTTGATATTCCAATAGTGGCATTCCCACCTTTCAAGTTGAGATCCAGTTTAATCGATAAGGATCCAGTCATTTGGCAATTCTTACTTGAAGATTACATCACATTGTTCAAGAAACTCATACTTATCACCCAATCTAAAGATTTCAAATTGTCTGTGAAGACAACCCAACAATTATCTTCTTTTATGAAGATTTATCTCAGTGAAGTTAGTCAAGAATCAACAAGAATTTTTTCACTAGGTGCTATTAACCCAGATATTATTACTAATCAAAAGCATTTGAAATTGATTATTTTCAAATTCATCAAATCCTATAACTTGATAAATTTGAAAATCGGTGGTGATTCAATTTGGAACTTTTTGAAAATTTACCTTAGGTTGGCTCTTGAGAATGCCACTGCGAACCAATCTTTGATTAATGTCAATGTTGTCAGAGATTTAGTTGATGGTACGATTAAATCGAAACTCAACTCTAGGTCCGATGATATATCCTTGATCAGAGTGTTGCAAGATCATCTCAAGCTACTCATCAGTGAGACCAAATTTGACAGATCTGATTTGGAAACTTTGACCATGCTTCTAGGACAAAAATATCAAAGATCCCTAAGAAACCAACCTTCTAATAARCAGAGGAACATTAAAGGCAGAAGACAAGGTGGTAACGGTGGTGGTACTGAGTTTAGTGAAAGATTTGTCACAGGGCATTGGATTCAAATTTTGGAAGAATTGTACAACGGTGGTGAGTCCATTCATTCAAAAACTGTTTTCGAAATAATGGTTGTGTGTYTGATTAGCTTGCCTTCTGCTAAGATTTTAAATTTGATTTCAAAAGAGTTCAATATCAATAACAAATCACAAATGGTGAAGCTCTATCCATTACTTTCCAAAATCGTTTTCTCCAAAAAATTCAACGACATGAACCCAGATTTCAAAGAGAAGGCTAAATTTTTGAATAAAACCGCTAAAAGAGCAACTTCTTCTTATACATCTTCGGTTAGGTTTGACCAAAGTAAGATCAAAACGATTACAGAAATGTTTCCACAACTTAATGATAAGCAGGTGAAAACAATATTGCTGGAATACAATCATGATGTGGACGCATGTGTGATGCAACTTCTTGAAAACCCAGACAACCTGAATAATGTGAAAGAATACCAAGAAAAGACGACTCAAAAGAAATCGACCAAGTCAAGTAAATCAACGAAACAACAAGCTACAAAACAAGCGAAACCCGCAACTTATCARAGAGATGATAAGACGTTCAAGGTTCAATTTGGCAAGAAGGAGAGAGATACCAAGCTAGATATTACACCAGACGAACAAAATCTAAAGCAAAGCATCTTGAACAGTGCATTAAGGCTTCTTTACRAATCTGATGAGGATGAGCCAGATGATACCTATAATGATCAAGAAGTGACTACAGCATCAGGAAAATTAGCTATCACTGATGCTGCTGCAGGCGAAGAGTTCGATAACGCAGCAAAGGTTAACAAGAAACTTGAAGAAGAACATGCCAAAATTGAACAAAAATTGTTTCAAATTTACAAGACTGATCCGAATGTTTTGGCCCGTGGTGCAAGATATTCGAATTACAGACAACAATTGAAAGCTGAGCTTAAGTGGACAGATGAGCAAATTGAAGGTTGGGCCAGAATGCTCGAAAAGTCACCTAAGAGATTTAGGATGTTGGAGCAACAGTACATTAATGTTGACACTTCTTTGAATAGAAACTTGAAACCAAGAACAAAGTACACTAAGCCTGATGATGAAGAAAGCGAGGAAGATGGTAATGGAAAGAAGAAACCTCAAGGTACATATGCTAAAGAGAAGAGTCATAAGAATTTCAACAGTTACATGGACAAGAAGAAGCAAGCTGCTAACAAAAGTAAGAACAAAGCTTCAAGAGGTAACCACAATAGAAAATCAGGTCATGATAAAAAGATCGTCAAGATGGGACCTTAAGTCTCTTTACTATGCATTTCTCCACATCACTTTATATACGCATCTACATATTCTAGTTTTTTTTTTTTCTATATAGTTTTACTTTTTGAAAATTAAAGCTGGATATATTATACAAAGATCGTAAAGACTGCTATCATTTTTTGAAAGACTTCAATTCTAGCTTTCTTCTCTTTCTCTTTTCCACAACCTTGTTGGTTTCCAATCTAGCCCACATTTCTTCTTCATCACTGCTTTCTTGTTCACTTTCCTCTGCAGCAGTATCCTCTCCTTCTTTATCGTCGGTTCTGGCTCTCTTTTCTCTTTCTGCGGATTCGACTTCTTCTTGTACATTTTTGTCATCCTCTAAAATCAAAACTCCACTTATATGTGTGGTCATATAACACTTCACGATACACTCTCTGCTGTCTAAATCAAACACTCTGACATAACGGTCTAATCCACCGGTCGCTATCACCTTACCTAGCTGACAAGAAGCTTGAATGGAACCAACAGAACCCTTGAACTTTCCTAGTAATCTACCATYCACAGTAGAATATTTAGCGATTGTTGTATGGTCATCTGAACAGACAATCTCTTCATCTGAAACACGTAACAATGAAATAATTGAATGTTCTGATATCTTCATTGATGCAATAGGTTTTCTTGATTTTGAGGAATCATAAATTCTCAATTCACCATATTTTGTAACTGTAATCACATTAAAATCTTTTTCGTTGGCAGGTTTCACGAAATCAAGCTTGGTTATGTGTATTGGCACTCTTAAATCAAGGTGGCTGTTTTTGACATTCTTTGCTTTGAATAATGTTTCTATCTTTTCAGGTGATTCCGTTGACAATTTGACCAACATCAAATCATTCTCTTTTCCTCCATATCCAAACACTTGTTCGTGGTATGGATCATTCTTAAAGCAGCTCACATTACCTGTAGAGCATCCTGGTAACTGAATTTTAATAGGGTATTTTTCCTTCTGCTTCTCTTCAACATCCGGTTTCATTATAATCACTTGACCATTGTTGGTACAAGCATAACAGAGATCATCCAATTGGAACAAAGATATGAAGTTTTCTTTGTCATCTGAGGTCAAACCTCCGAATTTATTGATGAGTTCGTAATTATCTAGGTTGTATATGCAAATTGTACCACCTAGTCTGGTTGCTATTATGTATTTGTTTTCAAAGACAATAAATTGAAGGATTTTAGTACTTCTTGATTCGGTGCAGTGAGTGGTGATTGATCTTGGTTGGGTTGCTGTTTGTTTGGATGTATCTGTGCCTCTGTAACATTCCAAAAGTTTCAATGAGCCTGAGTCGTCTGCTGTTGCTAAAATTTTCATTTTTTCAAAATAAATATGAAAGGAACTTTGTGGTTTGGCTTGTTTATTTGAAATTTTGAATGTTCAAGTTCATCTGAAAAATACATGATAGAAAAAAAATTGAAAAAAAATAGTTGTTTTCTGTGGCTTATAAGTTACCCGCCACAYTTGCTGCGCTCAATGTGGCTGAACAATTTCATTGACTTGTTTTCGTGAAATACATTTTCGTGTTCGTGTTTGTTTGTTTTTGAGTCGTTCCTTCCAATTCAAACGCTTAATAACCATCAATACCCTCCACATTCACTTTAAGTCATTATTAATTCACAATTCAACATAACAAATAACTTCCTTATGAGCTCACAAGACACAAGATTTGAAAAGTTTCGCCACGCTCTGAGATATGTTATCAATGATATTCTCAGCAAAATTACACCAGAAAAGATGGCAGAAATGTACCCTGGAGTTGATAAAAGGGCTTTAGAAAATATAAGAGCACAAATTGTTCAACAATATAGAAATAARTGTTTCTCAGAATTCGAAAAGATTTACAAGGACAGAGATTTGGAAAACAAATTAAATGAATTGGATGAGATTATTCGAGAAGCTAAAGAAAGATATGAAAAAAATCCTGATGATAAGCTTTACATAAATAACTTGAAACCAGACGATATAGTTTTATCTAAGATGTTGGCATTGCAAAAAGAAGCGGTTGTTTCATTGCATGAAAAGTTGATGATCATAAAAAGGGAAAACAATATAATGGTGCATCAAATCAACTCACTTTACAACGAGTCCATTCAAAATTTGAAAGCTGCTGATAAGGATTTTGCTTTGTTGACAGATGTTACAGAGGATGAGCTCGAAGATGAAAAGTATGAAGATTTGATCAACTTTGTTACTGATGAATGTTTCAAAAAGACACAAAGAGGTGATCATAATGATACATAATAAACACAAGAAAAAAAAAGAGGAATCAATCCATTACTTTGCTTATACTATACCCAATTTTGTACACAATCTAAACATAWTAATCCTTTATGGCTTACTTGCTTCAGCACTTATAACACTCATACACTGAAATTTATTAGCGTAATTGCATTTGTACAATCTAACCAAACCATCATCACCACAACTACTCAATATCGTACCTGTAGAATTCCATTGAACTCTCCAAACCTCGGTCTCGTAATCAAACTCTCCCAATGTTTCCAGTTCAAACCTAAGTGAACCTTCTTCTGGACTTTTCTTATATTTGTTGAAATACTCAACCAACTTGAAAATCCTCACAAARCCATCTTTACAAGCAGTGGCAATCAAATGATAGCTTCTACCCATGGAAGGTGCCCAACTGACGGATCTAATCAACAATTTGTGGCCAGGCAAGGCAATTCCTCTAACAAACTTTCCAGTATCTGAATCCTTGTAATAGATGTATGCTTGATCCAGAGCACTGACAACAAACTTCTCAGTAGAGAATCTCGATGGGCACCAAGAGATACTGAAATCACTTTGAAAGTTGGATTTCCAGTTATTTGGAGCAGCGGTACCGTTCACACTAGTCACGTTAATCTCATCACACAATGACCATTTTGACAAGTTAGCAGGTTCTAAAGCCTCATAGATTCTTAGTATTCCATCGGATGCAATGGAACAACATTTCAAACCCATGAAACTAGGTAAGAAACAAGCATCATATAATGGACCATGTGCATCACTTAAAGTGGCCAATTTTTGCCAACGATGGTCAGAACCTGCAAACTCACCCGTTTGCTCTTGCCAAATCTTAACTGTTCTATCAAATGAAGCAGATAATAAAAGTTGACCAAACTCAGGATGTGCAAAATCGAGTTTAACAATCGTTGAATCATGTGCTTTAATTGAATCATTCAATGTCCATACGGTATTTGGTGTGTTTGTTGTTTTTCCTGAAGCTGACACTGCCGCCACGGCAGCTGCTGATGGTGATCCATTGATTGGATCAATGTAGTTGTTTGTTGGGTTTGTTATGTCTGAGTTTTCAACCAAATCGAAGATTTTGATACGTTGGTCTGCTGAACAAGTTGCTAGATGACGGCCATAAAAGTCATACTGGACGTCAAGCACAAGGTCATTGTGGTGTGTTAGGAACGGTGAAACTGAATCTTTCATATTTTGTAATTTGCTTTGGTTGCTTTGTTGGTTTTTTGGCTGTCGAAGGAATATGTCGAATGAAATGAAACAGCTGTTTCGTTGTTGATGAGCTGCTTCTGTTTACAGCTTATTTGAATTATTTGAATAGCTGTGCAGACAGTTTCTCGCTACTGTGTACGCTCGGCCATTTTCTTCGATAACTAACAAAACTTCCAAGCATAAAATATCTGACTTCAACAAACTACACTTCAGGAAATTCAATTCAGTAAAAACAAACGGATATATTGGTACATGGTATATTAAATAAAGATCCAACATAAGAAGTAAAATGAGAGAGAAATACAGACACATAAAAAGTACATATTGTTGCAAAGATTGTTAATCGGAGAAAGAGAAAGAAGATAATAAAAAACGAAACGCAAGCAGGTAGTTATCAAAAGGATCGAAAGCACGAAAAAGGAAGCATAAGCAGAAAAGCAATGAACAACACACTGATTAAAACAATCAAAATGAATCAAAAGGAGAGTTGAAGGGAGAAAATGTGTCTAGCTGAAACATAATGTCTGTTGGAAAATACTAAATAGGTGGGAACTTCGGAAGTAGCTGAAATAAACAAAAAAAAAGCAAGTGGCCACAAGCAAATTCAAGTATGTATAAATAATTAGAGTAACATATTAAAAAGCATTCTTTTTTATGGTATAGTCAAGCAAAGAGTTCAAATTGGGATAATAATTGATATAAGGAGTGACGGGAAGAATGGAATAACGCAAAACTTCTTAAAAGCAAGAGTATCAGAAAGAGCACTGGGAGGGTAGAATAGAGAATTCAGCAATTTTCTATGGAAAGTTATTTGATTAATCAACCGTCTATTGTAGAATGTTCGCTATCTGTCTCATTATCGTAGCTTGTCGTTGGCTGTCTTGTTGGAACACTGTCGGCACTAAGCCCTAACCCAGGTGTTCTAWTTCCCGTCGAGACAGAAGGAGCAAATGTGGGAGGACGGTTACCAATAACAGGATTTGTCAGAGGACGTTGCTGGTTAGCTTCATCTTCCTCATCAACCTCAATATCTGTCTCATCTTCAGTTTCATCTCCAGTGGCATCTTGAGGTGGCAAATAAGGAGGTTTGGACAACTGAAAAGCACTTGACGAGCGACTATGTAAGTCATGGTGGCTATTAGAGACAACCATTGGATTTGAATGAAGTGGTGTCAATGAGACGGGTATAGATTTTGTATGTTGGTGATGTGGGAAAGCTGTGGCTCTGGCAGGTGGGGAAGGAGATGAAGATGAAGGGTTGTATTTGACAGGTGATGAGAGTGACATAAGTGACATGACAGCATCTTGCTCAAGACGTTTCGGGTCAGTTGAAGACGTCAAATCCAATTTTGGTTTCTCTGGTGATAAGGCCTTGTATAATGCACTTTCAGCAGAACCATGTTTGCTGGCAGCAATGGCATCCAAGTTGATTTTAGAGGGAGCATTGTTGTTAAAAGATGGTTTTCTCTTGACACGAGMATTTTGTTGTGGTATTTGAGACTGGCTAGCATTGACCGTAGGTAACTTATCGCTTTTTAAGTGCCAAAATTCAGTAAATTTGTTATCGGTATCAGATTCTTGGTTCTTCGAAGGCGACTTCTTTTCGGTCTGCAATTTTTTCTCTAATTCAGTGATACTACTAGAGGACCATCCATGTTGAATCTTCAAATTGGCATAGCTCAGTCTGGTTTTCAAGTTTTCGGATATTTCTTTAATCTCAGTATCATTCTTCTTAGAGACTCTRTATGGCGACACTCTTTTCGGTGAACTCAACAATGTGTCGTRAAAGATAAAACCAGTTGAAGGAGACAGCCCCAACGCGGAACCGGGAGTTTTTTCTGGTGACTTGTTGATTATTTTATTCAGCTCCATGGATCTTCTCTTAACATCAGGGGATCCTGGGTTGACGTGTGTGTAGTTATATCGATTGAGTTCAGGTGATTTCAACAGAGAATAGAAATCGGTACTTCTTCTTTTGGCCGACGAAGGTACAGAATAAGGTACAGATGGTGATAACAAGGGTGTTCCTTCCATGAGAAGTTGTTGAGGAGTTCTTTCAGGTGTTTTCAAAACTGATTGAGGATCGAATATCCCTGAAACTCTCTTCATAGATGGCGTGGAAGGCACCTTATCCTGTTGCTGTTGATGTTGATGTTGGTATGAAGAGCTGGCTGGAGATGAAGTGGGGGCAGTGAATGTAGATGATGAAGGAGGACGAAGCTGTTGTTTAGAGGGAGATTCAAAGGCAAACTTTGACGGAGGTGTTGTAGGATGTTTGGATGGGGAACTATTTCTTGAAATACTAGTTGCCGATGGCGTCATGACTTGTCCTTCAGACATGTTTTCGTCTGCRCTCATTTTTTTTTTATTATAGGATATAGTAATCAAAGAAAGAATATTCTCTGGTAAAATAGTGTAAATTGGAAATATGAGTTGAAATTCAAAGTCCAAATGCTCCGACTCTGTTGTTTGCTGTTGCTGATATGTTTATACTAAAGCTGTTGCGGTTTATGTGTGAGTTATTGGTCAATGATAAAGGTGATGGCTAAGTGGATTGCTTGTATTCAAAAAAAAGCAGCTTAATTCCAAAAGATGCTAAACGATATATCTTGGTAATTGTAATAAAATATAAGCAAAGAAAGCACTGAGCAGGTTGTCAAACGTCGGGGAACAGATAGTAAGTTGGACGAGTTGCTGGTTGTTGTTGTTGGTCTTCGTTGGACTTTGCTGTTGTGTCTCTGGGGTTCTATTTGAAAGAGCTTATGGATGAAGATAAGGGCTACAAAGCAAAGATGTTTTGATGAGTTGCAGTACACGAGTCGCCATTCTACATGTTCATGTTCCTGTTCCTGTTCCTGTTCATGTCTGACGCTGCCTGTTTGTTTGTTTTCGTTTCCAGAATTTTGTTTTTTTTTCGTTTCCACCCTTTTTTCCCTAATTCTCCCTTTTTGCAGCGCTCGCCAGTTGTTCGCCAGTTGTTCGCCAGTTGTTCGCCATGCTCGCCATATGCTCGCCATATGCTCTGCCAGACTCTGCCAGACTCTGCTAGTGCGCACTTAGTGCAAAACCAGTGCAAAACCAGTGCAGGTTTAGTCGCTCAGGAGACACCACCGCCGACCGCGCGCGCCATATCTGCAGCCGTCTGAGGCCAAAGAGGGCCAGTATTGGTGGGCCAGGTAGGGTAATCGCATTCTTCCCGCCGTTACCCGGCCCTGCATCGCCTGAGATTGAGATTGGAATTTGGCTGAATTGTTGTTTTTTGTACCTATTCCGGTAATCTGTTGGCAACCAGCTATTTACCCTGACACTTTTTCAATGCTGGCAGTTGAACCTAAATACCACGATACATTGTACAATCAAAAAAATATAATAATTTATCAGTTGATATATATAAGAATGTTCTTCAGCAACTGTTTCAGCAACTATTTCAGCAACTCACCACAAACTAAAAACTAAAAAACCAATTGCAAGCTAGCTAGTTCACCACCAAATTTCCACCGAAAGATTGAAGGTTGATTGAAGGTTGATACGAAACTTGAAAGCACGTATGTATATAAGCTTGACGCCAAAACACGTTAACTAYTTTGGCACATAAATCAGAGACAAAAGTCACACGTACACGGTCAAATATCAACCCTGTACGACGCGTTACAATTTCGTGTTATATATGGGCCCGATTGAACTAAAATTGTTGTTGCTGAAGAAGCAATGTCAACTCTTTAATATGGATGTTCCAAGTTCGCAATTAGATTTTAATTGGAATTTAGAGGCTTAAAACAGGCATTAAAAAGGTGATTGTTCTTCGGGTTAAATCGAATTGGATACAAACGTTGGTRTGAAGCTATCGTGTATGGTGAGAATTGTGTATCGAATTGGGTGATTAGTATGGCGTTGGAGGTGGCTGGATATAGAAATTTGATAGCTATTTTACACATTTAGCGTCATCCATATAGTTTAGTGTCCTTCGATGTTTAGACCAATTGAAACAACGAATTTTATGCTCTATCTATATATTCCCTGTACATTGCCTCAACTTTAAGTTACTTTTCTACATCAAAAAACGTATGAGTGGTTTGTGATATGTTAACGACTCAAAACTGTTGTTTATATATATATATATGACCGAGGTGAAATTTTGAATCAAGAGTCAAGTATATTGGGCTTCATCAAAGATGTAGTTTTTTTTTAATCGTTTAAATTTCTCAGACTTATTCAACTTACTAGAGAATAGTACATGTGTGACTGTTCCACAGTGAAATATACACATCATCAGGTTACAGTGTGTCAGGTGGTCTTCGACAGTCGCCAGGCTCCAACTATTAACGCGTCAGAATGGAACTAGCTATCGAGCTCTTGAAATAATTGTGACGTTACGTACATACTTCAGCTGCTAGTCTCCATTCCATTAAGGCTAGTTAATATGTCTAAACTAGGGAAGTGATACTATTCTTCTATTATTTCGCTTTTACAARAACAATCTTCTGTTAGGGTTTGCATCGCATCTATATATATTGCAAAAAAAGGTAAAAACTAATAAGGCAGCTATATAGCTATAGAGCTTACATAAATTTTCTTCGAAAAATTGTAGACTTTCAACTCTCTGATTAGTGTACCCGTGTTAGTTCAAAAAAGAATCAATATTTAGACTAGCTCATAAAGATTGAARAATTAATTACGAAATTTGAATCTTTCAAGTAGTTCATGCTWAGTAGCTCAATTTGATAAGTGTGTTTTGATAACATCTTACTTGTCTGTCTCCGGTTGTCTGTATATTAAGCTGATTGTGAAAGCTATTGTTGGTGTGAAGCTATAAGATAACTCCGACATAGTTCATCCTTTGGAAAAGGAGTGTGAATTGTGGATGGACTGCTAGCATGAAGGGATGGATGCGTCTATGATTTTATAGGCTTGATTAGCTGCTTGGAACTGAATCAATTGAACACTGTTAGCTCTGGTGAATTAACAATAGATCGATGAGAAGAAACMGATGGAAATCATTAACGAATAAGCTCGTTTGTCTTGAGTTAAATGATAAAAAGAGTTGCAAGGTTCTAAAATGTAGATCAAGARTCATTGTTGTTTTTAGGACATGAGTGGAGAAACGTTGTCTGTTAATATGATTCCAGTAGGAGTTAAAGTGATGGTGATTCTCAGAAGTAAGCAGCTGGAATCAAATGGGACCAAATGGAAGGACAGACTTCAATGGAGGTATTTCAGGGTCTAGAGTACTATGCTGTAGAACTTGGAAAGTCATGATTTTTTCAACTTTAAGTAAATTTATTCCAGTTCCTTTTCAAATTTCTTGAATTGCTTCCAAGCAACAGGCCTAATCATATCAAAAGCCTGTAAATGTAACCAGAATAAGACTCCAAGATTGAATAATTCATTTTTCGTGCTAAGACTGGATTCTGGGTCAGTATGTACACTGTAGTAGCAATGGCATTTCATCAATTGAGCTTCGACCTTCCAAGAGCTCTGAAAACACGATGTGTCGATGTAAAGGGGTTTCTTTAATCATAAGGTTGAAAGAAATGTTAACCAGCAAAATCGATTTCAATTTTCATACACACAACAAATTAGATTCAGGTAAAATAAGAAATTCTGGTTTCCGGAATGTTGTACAAGGGKRTCATCATTATCAGAGGGAATTTGAAATCGTGCGGCATGAATACAGGATTTGTAACCAAATTCAACAATTCCGGGTTAATAACATGCTGCTGTGGTCATGTTCTAACTTCAAACATGGGTTCAACAAACACCAGTCAAAAAATATTTGAGGAGGTTCACTTTTCTGACCAATCAAAATGCACACGGTCATCGGTCTCTAACCTGCCACGGCCACTGTCTGGCGCGGGCAGCCTTCCTGAATCCTCAGCCAAAGTGACAACATGGTATATAAACTCCAGCAAATGGCAGGCCTTGTAGCACAGCCTTAACTTTTGTATTAGCAAACTAAAACTTAAAAAACTGTAAAAATAATACACACAAGAAAAGAACGAACACCGGTTTCATGATTCATCTGTTTCATGATTCATCGGTTTCTTCACGGTTCACCATCACTCTTCCTTCACATTTTGTTGTTGTAAACGATTCCTACTAAGTCTGAACAACTCTTCTTGCTTCTTCAACAATTCCTCTTCACTCATACCACTGTTCTGGAACTTATTATTCTTTCTTTCTTTGATTCGGGTGTTCTCTTTGAAATCAGTCAAACACTTCTCCAACAAYGGCAAATAGTCATTGAAACCCAAATTTTCAACAGCTTTCAACACATGATCCGTACTTATTGTCTTTTTAAGTTCTCTATCAGCAATATCATTTGATTCGGTTGACACAATCATGAGAAATTCAATGCAGCACTCTATTAAAGCTTCACGGGCTTCTTTTGTGAATGAGTAGTCCGGTGGCAGCACTTCAGATAGGATTTTTTGTACAGTGGCTTTTGGCAACGATAGCTCATCTTGTGGATTTCCAGATTCTGTCATTTGAGAATTGTTATATGGGTTTGTAATGTAGTAAAATTATAATTGTTGTGGTTGTTTTCGTTGTTGGTGGATAGGATAGGATGGGGGTGKGTACTTTGCCCTTTTTCTGCCAATTTAAAGGTCGGGTGAATAATGAAAACCAGCGAGGAAATAATCGACGAATTGTAAGGTTTAAGTATAGCTGTGCCCCCTATTTATATGCTCCAAGCTGGTTCTCGTGCAATTTTTTTTTTTGTTGCCCGCCAGCTGTATGAGCACCTGCTTTTGTGTAACGAGTTTTCCGCGAAGGCGGCCGGGGGAATCGCACAGTGCACGGGAATCACAGGGAGATTTATTTCAGCTAGCCAGCCTGGCCAGTGGCATCCTCCAGGAGTCCCCCTCCCGTACGGACCACGGTGTCTGTACAGATTCCAGAAGCAGCAGCTGCTGGGAACAACAAATTGTTTGTTGTTGGATTGGTCATTGGTCATCATTTTCTTCCTGATCCCTGGGCCATGGCGCATTCACCTATACATGTACACGTCCAATAAATTGTTATAAGTTTTCTGTTCATCATGTATCCTTATCGTTAACATCACATCATCGAGACTCGATTGTTAAATCATAATTATGAAATCAGGACCAAGAAAAATTGCAAGTCAAGAGTCAAACAAGAGAAACTGTCTTCTGGAGAACGTACGAGAATTCATYATCGAYCGATCACACTTCTGGAATTTTGGCTGTCCATACTTCATCATCATCAATGYACATTGCATAGCAGCCGACCTCTGAGGGCTGACTTTTTTATCTTCATATTTGTGACCTACAGCCTTCAAGTTGGAATCTATCGAGTTCTTCTACACASGTACATTTGGCTCTTCAAAGTGTATAGTTGAGCTCTTCAAATTAAAGTACTCAACACACCGAATCGATCAACAACTCGCACGGCTTGATAGTAGGATCAGCCTCCACCCCATGGCAACTAGGCCACGTGAAAAAAAAGGTCGCTCAAAGCGACCCATCTATAGTTCCTTCTAAAAACAACACTTCTTCTTCTTTCTCTATAGTTCTGTCATTATTTTTGTCTTGATATTTTAATGACTCCATATAACTTTCAATCGAAGCAAATTGCCCAGATACAATCAATCCAGCCGTGCCTGTACTCATTGTGCTGAGAGAGAAKCATCGAGAGGTGTTGAGCAGCTCCAAAAAAAAGGTCAGCATGGGTGTCAAATTAAATTTAACTCCATTCAAGATCACAGCAAAAAGATATGCCGTCCCCAGGAATCGAACCTGGGTCCTCTCGGCCACAACGAGAAGTACTGACCACTATACTAGAACGGCTTTCTGTGGTCAAAAAATTTTGTAGCCCTCTATGAAGAATTTATCTAACTTAAGTAATGAATTATGTAATGTTTTTTTAGTTTTTCTTGAAACACTTTTTTTGGCTAATAATGGACTATTCTCCTATCAAATATCCAGAAAAGTATATTTAACAGTTTTTTCACTTCATATAAAAATCACTGAATAGGCAATATTATGATCAATTTCTCTCCCCAAAAAAATTCTTCTTTTTTTGTCTTTCATTTAATCTTTTCAATTCAATTAATTATCCCCTTGCTAATTGTAACGGTGAATATTTCAATTTACTGTGCTTTGAATAGCCTGAAAAATTAGAAATTGGTACGCTAGTTGTATGTCCATCTTCTGAAAATATATTCAGATGTCAGCTTTCACTTGTGGTTATGTTAAATTGAAATTAGTAATGTATGTCGTTTTTAAGGGACTTTATAAATACAAGCATGTATATTATTCTTTATGAAACTGAGAGAGTACGTTCAAGCTAAAAGTATTCAATTAGTGGCTATACTAGAAATAAATAAACAAATAATTTGTAACTTTCAATTGTTTCATATAACTAATTAATGGTTTTTGAACACATGTTGGGAAAACTTAATATGGACTCATTTGATATATCGACTGTTTTTTTTTTTCGACTTAATTAATAATTTCAAATCTGTCTCTTTTCTTTCCTTTCTACTAAAAAAATGATTTCAAAATTTTTTTTTTTTTTTACCAAAAAATACGAGCTTGTATTAATTTAAAAAATAAACAAAAACTTAAAAGTAGAATAAAAATATTTAAAGGTAAAGGTGAAATGTAATAAAATGATAAAATGATAAAATGATAAAATAGTAGCTCATAGATGAAAGCTGAAATGAAAAATGGTAATATTGGATATAATAATAAATTAGAACTAATTGTAGTAAAATGATATAGAGACAATAAAATGGTAAGGATAAAATAGTAAAATAAAAATGTGGTAATTGAGTTGATGATGAAATTGTGAATTGCTAGCTTAGTATAAAGTCACTGTGTAGAGATGTGGATGTAGGTATGTAATCGTTTAAATCCAAGGAGTAGAAATGAAGATGAAAAAGAAAATGAGTTTAAAGAAAATGCAAATTAATAAGGTAAAAGTTTATATATATATATATATATATATTGAGATTTATTAGTATATAAGGAAGTGAATATAATAGAATTCTGCCTAGCCTGTGAAATTAGAAGTTATATGAGTCTCAGTGGTAGTTGTTGTTGTATTATGATGGTGTTTAATATTAAACAGATTTCTTGCTTTTGCTCAGTTGAGAACCTGTATTGATTTCTTAACTTGATGACTAATTGAATATAGTTGTTTAGTTGTATGAGATGTGGGATTGGGAGGATGGGACAGTCCAGTGTTTCTGTTGTAGGTTGTGGGAAAGAATGTCGGTTAGTGGTTCTGTTGTTACTGTTGGAGAAGATACCAGATTTTCTTTGTGATCCAGCATTGTTCCATGAGGTGGTCGAAAGTTTCATCACTACTTCTGCATAAGATACATGTTTGTGTTGATGTTGTAGACAGTTGTTTTTGTAGATTTCCTAGTAAATAGAGATCCAAGTATTCCAATGATCCTGGGAATTTGTGTTGGTGTTTAGACTCTATGCTCCAGCAGTGTAGCCATTCGTCGTTTGTTTTTGTTGTGGTGGAGGGTATAATCAATAGTTCATCTATATAAGGTTTTCAAGGTAAAAAATTTAAGAATTGAGTCAACGTATATGTATATGGGCAATTATGAAGAAAGRTACCACATAATGGAGATATACACTATGTCGTTTGAAAAAACGTTCATATTTTGAATTTTGTATTTCAACTTTTRATGGAAGACATTCTTCATGTTTTCCGCTGATTGAACATTATAAGTTTTATTTCTAAGTATGAAATACATCAGCTCGTTTCAAAATATGGTTTAACTAAAACTTAGAAAAAACATTTATATAGCTTGTACAAAATTCACAATGTATCTTACTTGATTGAGATACTGCATTTGATTTTTATATTTATTTTATTATATAGTATATTTCAAACTTGGGAGTTTGTTTTCCTTAATTTGTTGAAAAGTATATATTTAAGAGCTTAATTGGCTATGGTGCTTTTTTTTTACCACTTTCCTCTAGCTGAATAAAATCTGATGCATGTCATAGTGATAGTTAAAAAAAATATAAGAATTCTGGTAAACAGAATCGAAMTTGAGAACTTTAAAAATTGAGGATCTCCTGACCTCTGTATTGCGCATATTACAGCGCAGTGGTAATGGCATACTAATTTCTCATTAGCTCTCCAAAAATGACATATGCCTTTTAAAATTAACAGCCATCCTTTGATTGGCATTTGAAAGCCGATTAATGATTCAATTATATAAAAAAGACGAACTTTTGATTATACTATTATAAGTTAAAAAAATAGATACATCATATTTACGAAATGAAATGAGAATGAAAAACCAATATATATTATATTTAGTGGGCTGCAACAAATAATTAGCACTTATTCAAATGAGTGAATCAAGTATCTCACGACATGAACAAACAAAGCTAAGACAAGGATTAACAACCCAATAACTAAAATTCCAACACRTAAGCCAAAACATCATCTGCTAAATGATTCTCGACATAGTGGGTAAATTGCTGCCAAACTTACGAACCGTGCGCACCCGACCAAAAACAAAAAAAAAGAAAAACGCAGGTCCAGACTTTCAATTGGCGGACGAGCCTCCGGATTCGCTCACTCAGGCGTACCGGTGTACACTGGAGCTATAACTACGTTGAATTAACCTGATTCAAACAGAAAATCATCGTTTATCCTGATTCTTCAACTTAAAAACAAACCCAACCCACCCCTGTCAGTCCATTCCAAACCTATCTCTTCTTATTACCATTAACTTATCTGAACTACAAGCATTGTCAAACCACAAACACAGTCCATCCACACACCTAGCAAAACTAGAAAGTACTCAACATCATTGAACATATCATCTTGAAACATATTGACTCTTCAACCAGTACTATCACTGATTTCATTTTCCCTATACAAACCACGCTCTTATAAATACAACATAAATACAGCAAAAGCCAATATTCCATGGGTGTGATATACAGAAACTATCTGAGAGATATAGAACTCTTGGGAAGAAGTGATGATGGTGTTTCATCGAACTGTGTGCAGTGTGGTGATCCACCAGACTGTCCAACTTGTCCAGATGACGAGGAATGTCGGCAAGTGACACAGAGTTGTAATCAATGTGCTACAGCAACTTGTGTGAAGAAGACATCAGATTCTTTGAATGATAATAAAAGTACCAGCAGTTCAGATACAGCCAAAATTGGTGGTATAGCTGGTGGCGTTGCCGCCTTTGTCATTATATTGTTGGTGATTGGATTGTTTTTCATTTACAAAAAATGGTACAAGAAGAAATACCCACATGGATTCTTCTACTATTATGAAGATGATGATGAAGAGACACAAGATAAAGAAGCCTTGATAGAAGATCGTAGCCATGCTGAAGAGATGGCAGCTAGAAGACAATCACAGATGAGCAGTGCTAATTCTGTTTTCACTAGAGCTTCAAATATTATTAATGTTGCTTATATTCCAGGTGTCACGGTTAGAAACCCTAAGGTTAAGAAATCAGATGTGTCTTCCAATAGAGCTTTGAGTATTTTCTCCAGAGAAACTTATTTCAGTGATTTGGAGAATGCCAGTATTAACGGTGGTCACGTTGCAGTTCGTGGTGCTACTCCTGTCCTGGTCAAAGTTGAGAAAGATAGTTATAATTTTGATGAACCTGGTAACGATTCAAGTTCAATTAATAACGGTGCCAATGGATCTGACAACAATAGCACAAATAACAACAGTGACGGAAACAGCGGTATTTCCACTGCCGCCGCCAATGCATTCAAGGTTACAAAATCAGGTTACAGACCTGGATTACAACAGCAGTTCATTATTGAGGAAGCAGATGAAGAGGAAGAAGAGTCTGATGATGAAATTGACAATAATAATGAATTAGGATACGGATCGTCATTTGCCTTGACTGCTGCAAACATGGGAAGTTCCGCTGCAAGTTCAAAGAGATCAGTGACAACTCCAACGAGTACACACTATGCCCCACCAATGTCGTTGAGAAGCACACCACAACCACTAGATTCTGATGGCACTGATGATTCCGACTCTGATTTGGGAGATTCCGATGAAGAAAACATTGAATATTTGACTACTCAAATGCAAGAAGGTAAACTGCATTTAGATAAGAGAAGAATGTCCTTACCATTCAACAAGAATGAACATATAAAACAACTTCAACAGCAAGGCCAAGAGCCAAAACCTTCACCACTTCGTGTTTTAAACAATTCAATTATGTCACCAACTAGTGTCACAAGTGGCCAGGATCAACAGTCCAATCGTCTTGAAGATATTCCATTGACTATTTTGAGCGAGGATGATGAAGATGAATCTGGAGATGAAGTGCTATTAGATTTGAACATTCCAAATGGAAAGAATCCCGTGGAACCTTCTTTGAACAGTCCAATTGATAGCTTGACTAGAATGAAGTGAATAAACTTCTCTGTCTTACTGTTTACTTATCATCGGGCTAATTTGACTTGTTTTTTGTGATAATCCTGTGTCTTTTCTATAACTATGTATATCTTATTCTTTTATTTCGGCCTGTGTTTTCTGTGTACCACGTATTTTTTGATTAAATCAATTGGACCCTATAGTAGTTGAAACAAAAACTTCATGGTCACACCCCATTTGAAGATGTTACAATAGTTCAAAAATAAAGGGGGGGGGTGAGCGAAATTCGCTCAATTAAGAATCAAACTGGTACCATCAAAGCAGATGCCAGTTAGACGTCAGGACATGTATATTATCCCATGCATTTAGTGAAATTATGATTTATACTATGATCACTTGTTTATACATATATAATTTACCAGCTGACGATATGTATATTCAAAATTCCACTCATGCTTAATCATATAGAACTAAAACCATCTCGACGGTCCGCTGCTATAGTAGGTAGTCAAATTGCGTAATCGAGTATCGGCCTTCTTCTCTTTTTTCACAGCTATAATAAGGGTTGTCCACTTTTGGAATCTTACAGTTGTTTCGAATCACATTCCCGGTTCCTTTTATAGAGATGATGGTATGTTCAGAAGGAACAACAATGTTGAAATACAGCGGCAGAAAGCGGGTATCCCCATATTCATTTTCCCATTCGTAGCCATTGGATTCGTCATAGTCAATACAATAGTACCTGAGAGCAGTAGGAATCCTCTCGTGAGTTTCATCATCGATAACGTTGGAAATTACTTCTAACCTGATTGATTCGATTCTCTTGTGAGCTGTCATTCCACCTATCTTTAATGGTTTATACTCAGTGCCGAGTATCTGATGAGCATCAATTTTGTGTTTTGGGATATTACCAGTAATTGTTAGATATAGTTTGTTACATGCAGGTGCAGGAAGGTTCTCCCAGCAAGAATTGTTTTCATCAAGGAAGTCAGAGGTTTTCAAATGAACGAATCGCACATTGTCCAAAGTTGATAGATCCAAACTGGCTAGGCTATCAGGATCGCATGTGAGAGAGAAGAGAGATTTAGGAAAGCTATAGTTGGTATTTCCACTCATCTTTATTATATTGGCACCAAATAAATCTAGGTACCTAACTTCCATTGGTAATGTATCAAGGGTCTTGCTGTCGGTAACAACTTTTGAATTTGTTCTTTTGGAAATTTTCCGATCTAATGTACCAATTGATAATCTTTCTAGAGATTTTAGGCCTTTAAAACTGGATTCCATGCATGAATCACCATCAATATGGCAAACTTTGATTTTGTCGTTTTGAGGATTAAAATTTCTCAATGTGCAAGCCATAATAATGTCGTTAACTTCATCATGTTCAAAAAGTATTTGCCAATGATTTTGTTCATGAAGCATGAGACTGTTTTTTGTTTATCAACTTGAATGTTTCCAGGCCATCAACGTGTTTTGGAACTAAACGAATTTTTAATTCGAAATTTTTTAACATCTGTTGGCAATCGAGTTCTTTCGAAAACCTGAAAATTCAGCATATGAACGGATAACAACTGTACTAAACATGGAAGATCGTAATATTGACTTGATTGATGCTAGATTGAAGTCCCTGCCATGAATCAATGAAAATCACAGAAGCGAAATATCGGAAACGTCACCAATTTGTGAATTTGCACCGCCACCGTGGCTTGACTCCTTGGTTGTCAGTTGCTGCGCACTCGCCGCTTACCACTGAGCACTCACTCACTYAGTGAGCACTCACTCAGGCTTCAAAGTTCAGCTTAAGAGCTTAAAGCTTTCGATCTCACAACAAACACAAAAAATGTAAATACAAACAAGTAAACACCATCAACGATCCCCCCATACCTTACAACACCGCTGTACTCCGTTCCCCATCTCCCCTATCAAACAACCCATTCAATCCATCTACCACTCTCATATCACTTCTGATTCTGCACATTCACATTCTTGTGTTTTCAATCCGTTGTCTCATCCTTTGCCCACAAGTATAGTCCGTTGCCCGTTCATCAGTTGCAGTAAACCTTTCAGCGAAAATTTGCCAATAGTAAATACTACAGCTGCTCAAATCCCAACACACACAGACAATTTACTCAATTCCCACTCAAATATAGTCTCACAAACACACCATCACACAATTCAACACACAATGTCATCTGTGAAACAAGAGCAGATCAATCAGATTGTGGGTGATGATACCCGAAAGAGGCCCCTTGAAGACTCTGCCGAAGACGTATGTATACACTTGACTCGACTTCCAATTTTCTTTTTTTAGTTGGATTTTTTTTCCCTGATCTCGCAACCCGGTTTACTAACAATCCATTTGCCCCTTTTTTGCCACCTTGTCTGGCATGTTGTGCCCTTTTCTTTCTTACAGGTTGAATTATCAAATGATTTCATAAATCAGGTCGTCAGACGACTAAGTGTTCCAGCAGACGGTATTCCCACCAATGTGTCCAAATTTTACTCCAACGAAACAAATTTGAGCAATGAAGTTCAAGCCTATGCGAAAATCGCCGGAAGGGACTGGACATTCTATGTCAAGATTTTGAGAGTTCTGATAGGTAGAAATACCGATCCCCACCCCCCAATTCCTGGCCAGCCACCAAAAGAAGATGAAGTTGACATTGATTTGGGACCTTCCAAAGTTGTCTCTAGAAGGCACGCATCCATTAGCTATAATATGAACACTCAACGTTGGGAACTTTTTATCCTTGGAAGAAATGGTTTGAAGATTGATGGAAAAAGAGTTACAGCATCCACACGAGAGAGTCCCGTTGTCTTGACATCTGGTAATGTCATTGATATCGGCGGTACCCAAATGATGTTCATTTTACCGGATGCTGTTCCTAACATTGATCCTGCATTTACGGTCGGCTTATCTGCTGTTCAAAGTGCAAAGAGACCAAAGACCTTCTATGGCGATATGTATGAAAACAATGGTGGTAGCCAAGTCAAGATTCTATCCTATGCAAAAGATCCTACAACTAACTCTCTCACAACCGTTGAGAAAGAAGATGGTTCAGAAGAAGATTATTCAAGAGATGAAACTAAAGAAGTCAAGCCACCTTTTTCTTATGCTACGATGATCACACAAGCTATATTATCCAACCCCCAAGGAGTTTTATCGCTATCAGAAATTTATGAGTGGATTTCAAGTCATTTTGCCTATTACAGACATAGTAAACAAGGATGGCAAAACTCTATTAGACACAACTTGTCTTTGAATAAAGCTTTTGAAAAAGTTCCAAGAAAGCCAAATGAACCAGGTAAGGGAATGAAATGGCAAATCAGTGAATCTTATAGAAATGATTTTTTGAAAAAATGGCAAAATGGTACTTTGAATAAAGTTAAAAGAGGAAGCTCGGTGTCTCGTCAACTTCAATTACATTTAATGAAAAACAAATGTTTGCCAGATTCCGGTAGAACTCAAATTCAACAACAACCTATCCCACAGCAACCACCACAACAAATGTCTTCGCAACAGCTCCAAATGCAACCACCATCTTCACAGCCACTACCACAGCAACAAGTCCAGCCAACTAATAACTATGTAAAAATGGATCAGAATAAACAATTGCCTTCCATTGCTCAACAACAACTTCCAGCATACTATCCCCCCTTTCCTCAACAAGTATACCCAGGAGTTTCTCCAGAAAAAATGATACCCCACAACAACTCGCATGAAACTCTGAACACATTAAATTTCATCTCAACTGCTGCCAGTTTAGCAAATAGTGGAAATGGCCAACCAACCACAGCATTACCATCAATAAGCACAAAGTTACCACCAGCTGGCTCTAACAACAATCAAATGAAAGTTCCTCTATCTTCACCTCTCAAGAGTCTGGGAAGCCTGCCTGATTTCCGTACCCATTTCAACAATACTGGAACCACTCCTAGTGCTGCTGCCTTACATAGGAGACAGGACTCATTACAAGATCGAACTACCCCTGCAATGCTTGGAACAACTGCTCCATCTGCTTCCTCATTGAACAACAACAATGCCGCCCTTGTAAACTTGAACGCCACCCCTAAGAAAATTATTGGTGGCCCGTTGGATGCATTTACACCTGAACGTGGTGGCCAGAACGGTAGACCAACATTAGATCCCCCATCTTCTGCTTCTTTGCATTCCCACTCTCGTGGCCCATCTATCAACTCATCACCTGCCCTGTGGAATTACGTTCAGTTCAGCACTCCATTAGGCGGTTCCAATTCCATGAATACCAACAATCAACAACAGCAACCTCCACAATTGACTCAACAACCTCAGACACAAATCCAGCCGTTGGAAAACTTGAACCCTAATGCAAACGGCAATGGCAGCAATAATAACAGTATGGGGCCTAGACCTGTTGCCGATGAAAATTCCAAGAGCCCATCCAAGCTCGATTTTGAAAGTCCGCTGAAGAATAGAAGAGAAAATGGTGCTGCTGGTGTGGGCCACAATAGCAGCAATACCAGTGGTGGTTCAGGGACCAACACCACAAACACAAGCAATGGCGCTAGTGGAACGAGTACCTCTTCTTTGGGTGATTTGAAGGATGTTGATTTATGCAAAGGTTTCAAATGATTTCTTTTTCGATATCTGACATGAAGAGAAATGCGTTATTGGCTTAATTATACTTCACTTCCATTCATATTTTATCATTGCAATATATTAATGAATCACATGCATTTTTTCTTTGCTTTTCTTTTGTCTGTTTTTTTCCAACACTGCTAAACTCATTTGATACAAGAAAAGATAAGAGATGGATGAACTATAACTCACGATGAACAAATAATACGATACCATTACAGTTCTCAAAGTTCTTTCAACATCCATTATTCACTTCTGCTATACTTTGCGTTACCATTATCAATATAGTTGACTTCATTCAACACCATTACTCAGCATTTGCTTATTGATACCATTTCTTCACCATTTACAATACATTATTTTATTTTATTCAAGATTCCCCTTTCCTTTTTTATTTCACCCTATTTCTTCAACATGATCATCACTAGTTTTTATCAAGCTTATTTGTTTTAGTACTTATATATACTTTCAAGTTTCTTCCCTTCATTATCTGGCTTGCCTGTTAATTAGTTTTACTGTACATCATCCGTCACATTATTTGTTTTGTTTAGCACTTGTTTTTTTGTTTCTTCATTTTTGTTACTAACTTTCTTCAGCTATGTATATTTTTCTTGTTTTTTCTTTCTGATTGTTGAATGCTTGTTTTTTTGTTTTTGCTTTTATTTCAGTTCAGCTTTTTTCATTCGTAAGATATTTGAAGAGAGGGGTCTTTTTATCATCCCTTTTGAATTGCATTAAAGCGTGTTTTATTTTTTTTTCATGCCCTTCTTTAAATTATTGTTACTAAGCTGTTTTAGATATATATGGATTCCACTCAAAAATCTTACTAGGTAATATTTGCTGCTGTATCGATGGTTACTGAAAGATTTGTGTTACAAGAACTTGTTTATAGACGTTCCAAATTCCATCCATATATTGAATAATTTTTACTAAATTGAATAGTTAGTCTCAGTTATAAAAACACAAAAGCTAATTCGTATGCATATATCAATCAGTTCGAAGCCATTGAAAAATGGGTCTTTTCACCAGCACCAATCAGTTGCAGTTTCTCAGGCAGTTCACCATTTTCAGTTTCAATGCGGATTCTACCACCAGTTTCGTCCATAGTAACTGACTGTATATACCACCATTGGAGAAGTTGATTCCACTGACATCAAGACAATACTGCAGACTTCTAGAAGGTTCGTCATCAACAGGAACCGAGTTGAATTTGAAGTCACCCAATTTTGAGTTCTCTTGAGAGTTTTGCATGGGAAGTTCAAAGCAGAGTTCATATTGATCATTGCTCGGATAATGTCTTTTCAAAAGTGCATAAAAGCTGAACAGCCTTACTGTTGAAGGAAGTAAGTTCAAATTAATTGGTTTATATATATATCACAAAACTTAGGTTTGCCAAATACGTGTTCATAGCAATGGTCCACACTCAGATTGAAAAACGACAGGAAAGGAGGTACTGATTGGAATAAATCTTCAATTGAATTAGATAGATATGCAAACCTAAGTTCGAGAAGTTTGGTTAACCGTGGGATCGTAGGAAAATTGTCGTCAGCACATGTTGACTTGTTAATCTTCAAAAATCTCAAAGATGAAGGAAGATCACCAACAACTTTGTAGGTTGACTCGTTGATAACTAGAACAGAAAGACAGGGGGCATCAATACCGTTAGGTAGACACAACTCATGCACATGTCTTCCAAGAGTAGTTTCTTCAAATTGGGCCTAGACCTGCCAAACTGACTTAAGCTCAATTTTTTCAATGATGGGATTTCTGGGGTACGAACCTAGCTAGCAACATACATCCAGCTATCCACGGGGTCTAACCTCCATAGTCTCAAGATTTGAACAATGTGGAAAGGTAAATTGATGTGCAAAAAATTGGTAATAATGAAATCTGCATCGTTTCACGAATTGAAGCAATCCAGGGTTCATAAATTAATGTTAGCCAGGACCGGCCTATCCTCTGCTGCTTTACTTTCCTGAGTGACAAATATATCAAGAGATGTACTTCGCCAGGTAGGTTTTTTCAAAAGTGAAAGGAGCCTATAACCGTTTAGACGCCCTCTTTCAATTGGGTTATTCAAGTTCCAGTACAATCTGAATTTAGCGGCAACAGGCTTTTCCAAGAGAGTCAATTTACCGAGAAAATCAGTGAGACTACATCTTCTTTCCATTGGTTCAGCCATTTTCAAACATTGGAAGAAAATACCATCTGTAACCATCTTGTCCAACTTAAAGTTGTAAAAATGTTCATACCAGCAATTGTAATTTCCAGCAGCAGGAACTGAAATCGAATTACATCTTGTGTCATCTTCAACTTCAGTAAGAAGGTCAAAATGCAACTCACCAACTCACCATCTTTAAAAGAATCCCAATGATCAGAACCATCAACCATAAAGTGAGCGATTTTAATTCATGACTTGCAGAAATTTGCACCTAGTGAGTTGTTTGAGTTTGATAGTTCAGTATATGGTGACGATACCGACTTTCGAAGTAGAACTGTTCCCATATTTTATCGTCGATGAGTTGAATTGAAGATTTCTGGTTGAGCCAAAGCATGATATTATTATGTTTCTGAGGAACAATTGTTTTGGATGGGTGGGTTGCTTATATGTTAGCTTGCTCAATATTTCTCCATGCATGAAACAAGAGATATCCAGTTGAATTTATTTCGAACTTGATGTAGTATGTGCTTGATAATTGTGGCACCACATATTTCCGAAAATTATATTCAAAATTTGTGGTCTCTGGATATGATATATCGCAAAAGTGAATGTGCCGATTTCTTGGGTGTTGTGTTTGTGAATAGAGTGAATTTCATTTGACCAAGAAACAACATAAATTGTTAAAATTGGTTGTAATTATTGCAATTTGAGTGTGTAAATTAGGTTTCTTTTGGAGACTGGACTAATATCACCGAACTGTCAAATTTGAGTTCAGCGTAGGATTCATGCAAGTTCAATTTGAATTTTGGAGTAACAATTTAATCACCTTGATACCATCAAAATTGGGGATTCTGAAGCTAGCACAAGCACAAAGATCATATTTTCACAAATTGTCTTAATATCTTATAAGTTCTGAACTCTCACGATTCTATAAATTGTGTTGATCACAATTCACAACCCAGGTACATATATAGTCAATTTTGAAACTAACTTGATTTGGCCAAATAATGTGGGGTAGACTCCAGAGTCCATTAAACAATCAACTTTTTTAATTTGAGTCTGAGGCGATCTTCAATATTATATACGACATCGGTCATGTCATGTCATTGACCACCATTGATGATCATGAATTGTTGTAATTTGTTAGACCGGCCATATGGAGTCGATGAAGCTTAGAAGTATACCATGATCATTTGATCGTAAGATGATATTGAACTGAATTGAATTGGATAGGTGGTGCAGTATCACATGGTGGTAGATGTAAAATCCAGGGATCTCTTGAGGATTTGATTGGTTCCTGAATCCTGAATCATAGAAGATTTTGAGTCTTGTCGTGTGGAAAGTTCTGATGCCCTTAACTTACCTTAACTCACTTGCAAATTTGCGCTTTGATCTTACATATGCAGCCGGTGCCAGTGCCAGTGCCAGTGCCAGTGCCACGTACGTACTACGTGGAGCCTATTTATATAACACGGATTGTGGGCGGCTAGAAAAAAAGCCATTCAGCCAACAAAGGGCAACTAGGCAACTCCACCAGGACAAGTGCGTGATTGCGGCTTGTACTCCTGAGATTTCAGGCGGGACTTCCAGGACTTACAGGGACTTCTCGGGAGTCTGTTTGCAGTTTTGAGCTTTGTGCAGTGAGTAGCCGGGCTGAAAATCTGACACGGTGGTCTGTCTGTATGTAGACTGTAGAGTACAGCACTGAGCACTGAGCACTGAGCACTGAGCACTGAGCAGACACGCTGTTCACATATAACGAAGATCGAGTAAAGTGAACAACTGTACTTACTACTTCCTGCTGGTCTATAGGATTGTTTTTAAGTTGTAAAGGAGAGGTAGRGGTAGGGGTAGGGGTAGTTTTAGAGTAATAGCACTTAGGATGGGATGAATGAAATTCACGAATCACAGGTATAGTAGTGGTAGCCTGTAGGTCATGTTTGTTTGTTAGTAAGAAGAGATTGAGGAGATTTCGAAAAAGAGCCGGAGCGCACATGTGTGTGGTGTACTGTAGTTGAAGAAGTCGAGACTCTGACACTGTGATTTTCATCCTGTTTCTTCATTGCACAAGCTTCACACCTTCAATCTAATTCGCCTCCATCCCTGGTCTTCATCTCTCTCCTTCTCTTCATCTTTTCTATACAATTCACATCAATCCAAGAAAGAAAGAAAAACTACATCCATTTCAACTCAATCAATAATCACAACTGACAAACTCAAACTCAAACTCAAACTCAAACTCAAACTCAACTAGGTGAATGGTGTTTCAAGTTTCAATTTAATTTTGATTCACACTTGCCTTACCATACAACTACTTTACTTCATTTATAGCCAAATCTTTTGTCAATACAATAAGATATTGGTCTTATTTGTCTATTCCCTTTTCCAGAACATCAAAAGGGTATTTTTGGACACAAGTCACACAACACGCTTCACCTCTGATTCGAATTTTGGGCATTGCGATATACGATCCACTTATTGATCACTCTAGTTAGTTTCATTAGTTGCATCAATTTGACACATTATCTACATATAAATCTCAACATTATAATACCAACAAAACAATAAACATGGCAAACATACCCTCAACTTCTTCAAGAAACACGAGTCCACTGGCTGACCCGCTAGATGCACTTTCAACATCATCTCCAACACATAACCGTCCAAATTTTCTACAAAACAAATCACATTCCGTTACAGCAAACAATCCCAATGTTCTGACAGCACCACGAACCAATCATCATCATACAAGAAACGCATCAACTCCAAGTTTCAACAGTAGAAACATTCTCGCTAATTCAGGTGTGATCAATGAACACAAGAGGAAAAATTCAAAATTGAGTGTCACCACATCAAATTCAAGAAGAAGATCATCTACTTTAAACGGTCTAGGATTGTCTTCTAAGAGCGTCAATTTGCCATCTGCTATTCCTGGTTCTGAACGACTATTGGATGAGTCTCCACAGCATAGAAGGTCCTCGTCTTTTAAGTTGTCTCCCAATCCATTATATTCCAGAACTGGTTCGTTGTCGCTTGAGTCCAATAAAGCACATAGAAATTCTGCCTCTTTGAGTTTGACTCCTTCTAAGCTGAACACTTCATTGTCTCCTCGTTTGCCTACCATTGACTCTCCAGAAGATTATTCTCCTACTTCTCGTTTAAGCTCCTCTTCGTTCAGCGACAACAACCTAACCAGTCCACGTCCTGTTCGTTCTCGGTCAGGTACAGGCGCGTTCAGTGTTGGTGGGAACAGCAATGGTGGTGGTTCCCAAGATACAGGGCTATTTGCTGAGCTTAGACAAAGGTATCCACATATGGCAGTGACGATCTTGTCTATCTTATCATGGTATTGTTTTTCAGTGAGTATCTCATTATATAACAGATGGATGTTCTCCAACAAGAACCTAAACTTCTCTTTCCCCATCTTGATCACATCTTTCCATCAAACTATATTATTCTGCTTAAGTTTAGGAACATTGATCTGTATACCTAGATTCAGGCTAAACAGCAACGACATCCAACCATCGGGAGGTTACAAGCCAATGGAACCACTAGAAAACTTTGACTATGCAGACATTGAAACCAACAACATGAACAACAACGCTACAAACCCAACCAGTTCAACCGCAGACACAGACGAATTTGCAGAGTTCAAATTGGGCCAACACTTGGATACAATGAGCTACATCCCAGAATGGAAAGAGTACCTCACGAAGATCCTCCCATGTTCCATCGCATCAGCCGGTGACATTGGGCTAGGTAACACAGCATTCAGATTCATAACTTTATCATTATACACGATGATCAAGACCTCAGCACTTATCTTTGTCTTGCTTTGGGGTGTCGTTTTCAAACTTGAAAGAATGACAACTAGAATCTTGACAATTGTGTTGATCATGACATTCGGTGTCATCTTGATGGTCTGGGGACAACATGATGATGATCCAGCCACTGCCTCGGTCCCTGTTCCACCTGTCTCTGGACCAGTCGCTGGAAACGGAAGCGATATGCCTATTTCAGCAGCACATCCTATCCATGATGACTACTCTGTCGTGGCTGACGACCCGGCAAATAACGCCGGTGGTGTTGCCGGTGGTGTTGGTGGTAGTTCTGATCCGTTCGAATACGGCCAGATCGTTCCTGATGAGCCAGAGATTCCAGATGAAGATATGGCTTCATACACGATAAGAATTCTTAAACGTGAATTGATTAGAAAAGCCGCTGAGAAACCAGCACATTTGATATTTCTCGGGTCTGTTTTGGTGTTGGCTTCAGCATGTATGTCTGGTTTAAGATGGGCACTAACGCAAATCATGTTGAAGAGAAATGTGAGAACCAAAAACCCAATTTTAACCATGTTTTATTTATCTCCATCAATGGCACTCGTTTTGTTTTTGTTTGGTGTTTGTGTTGAAGGATTCGGTAATTTCTTGGCTTCGGAAATTTGGATCCAGAAAGGTGTCATCGTGACTTGTTTCCTCATCTTGGTTCCTGGTTTATTGGCTTTCTTCATGACTCTATCTGAATTCATCCTATTACAGTATGCATCACTATTAACTCTCTCAATTGCCGGCATCTTCAAAGAAATCCTAACGATCTTCATATCGTGGTTATTGTTCGATGACAAACTCACACTTATAAACGTCATTGGTTTAGCCATCACCTTGAGTGACATTGTCTGGTATAACATGTACAGATTCCAACAAGCTTCATCAACACCTGAAAACAATTTAGGGTCAGGTGCCACTAAATCAAAATTGACTCCATCTAATTCATTTGCAAGATTTCAATTTCAAGTGGATGAAGGTTCCGATGATGAGGACGATTACATTGATCATAATACGGCTGGAATTAGCCCTACTGCCACATATGCTACTCCTGCAGTGAGTGTTGGTCAAATGCCTCCTATTTCACTGAACTCTGTTCCTGTGGCCGTTGGTTTGACTTCGAATGCTGGTGTTGGTGTTGGTTCTGGGGCTGGTGGGTCCATCGTTGGTGGGTCCGGTGCGTTGGCTGGTGCCGTTGCCGCTGCCGCTGGTGCTGGTGGGTACGGTAAGAGAGATAGTAGCGGGCATGGTGTTCCTGAAGAGATTGAAATGAAAGATATGAAATGAGAATTATAGGTCACAGAGAAGGGAAAGCTGAAGGTGCCAACTGATGAATGAGTCAGCTGGACTAGATTGATTATACCGGTTTTGTTTTCTAACTAACTACAGAGTTTATGTTGCATTCATTACTGAAGCATTTTGAATTTCGTTTTTCTTTTTTTTACTATCTTTATTATTATTGTTTTTTTTATCAGCCATCATCTTCATTTGCATTCATGTTATCCCTGCCATTAACTCAAATATCATCAACCAACACCATGCTAACATTATCGAATACCTACACGATCATGTCCACCACTACCATTCTGTACTATTATTACCATCAATCAACTCACTGTTTCAACTCACTTACTTATATCCACATCGATGAAATGAGAAAACTTATGGAAACTTCATTATGTAACCACCCATTCAACACAATTCAACCAATTTGATCACTCAGTTAACTAAGACACACACAGAGACAGCACAGCACAGCACTGCAGTTTCATCAGCTCATGCACATATATTATCCCCACACAATCGTCGATCAAAATCTTTTTCCAAACTTTACTCACTCAAAACTATAAATGTCACTCACAAAAATATAGATGATACATTATGTTTGTTTTGCTTTTGCCAAATTATACACCCGAGCTCTAACCTTCTATATATAACTTATTTCAATCACATGCTATTTTGTTCTGTCGATCCACTCCATACCATCTTGTATTTTAATCATGCGTGTCATGTTGCCGTATGCTGTTTTTTTGTCAACCTGTTCCACACATGCATGCAGCTTTCCTTTCATTTTCATTTTTTTTCTCTACAATCATAGATCTGAAAAGTCCACTCGTTTTCTTTTTTTCGTTTTTCGTTAATTTTGTTTACTAAACTCAATTGTCTCTCCAAGCTTATATGCCTTTCTGTGTTTTTAAAGTTGTTGTTTTGTCGTTACTATTAGATGTCTTTCCAAACCAATTTTTAAGTTTATTTGTTATTTGTTTTTGTTAATTTATTGTTGTTGCGTTTTTTTAGTGTTATACTTTCGTTTACAGATTATATATATAGTTTGTGTTCTTTTTTGCTAGATTGAATTCAATTATTAAGTTTTCACACAAACATTCCAAATTAGACACATGTACGTGTGCAGGCACATGATGTACACTATACTAGTTCGATTGATACCAGCTTATATATACTGAATTTTCTTATAGAATTATGCTCTATAGCTTATAACAATTCAATAGATGACTTATATTAATACAACAATGAACAAAACAAAACAGATAATAATAATATTCAAGAAAAAAACAACAAAAAAGTTGGTGGATATAAATAGCACAAATGGAAAACAAAACAAAACCATGCAGAAGAATGAATGTCAAACCGAATATCCAAAAGTGTAAATAAATTGAAGCAATCAGACACGTATACGTGAGGCAGACAGGCAGATTGATGTGCACGAGAGAAGGAAGGTATGATAGATAATATACAGCTTGCTGAAAGAAACAAACTCAGCAAAGAAGAGGACAGGGAATAAAGATGAAAAGTACAGTTGATGATGTTGCTCAATAGGACAGAAACAGACAGGTGAGCTGGAACTACATGGGGGTGTGGTATGGTTCAAGTTCTGAAGTGGAAGAATGAAAAGGAAAAGGAAGACAGATGAGGGATGATATTCAAGTCAACATAAATAGCAGAACAACACTGAAAGCACACCATGGAACCATAACCTTACTTTCTCAAATCATTCAATTCAAMAGCAGTCTCAACATCCGAAGCACTATCAGTAGCACCAGACAACAAATTTTCAGTATCATCTGTCTTCTTACCAGCATCAGGCTTAGAACCAGCGCCGGCAGCATGTTCCAATCTGTACAAGTTATACCAAACGATATCCAACAAAGTGATCACCAAACCAATCATATTGACGAAATTCAACTTATCACCAAACACCAACCAACCTAGGAAAATAGTGATGATTTCTCTAACGATACCTGCAATGGACAAAGTCAACAATGGAGCATACTGCAAGATGACAAACTGAGATAATGTCATGAAGAAAGCAAGACAACCAGGGAACAACAACATAAGGAACGTGGTGAATGTACCGTATTGAGTCCAGATATTGGCACCGAAGAAATTGTCCAGGCCTTCAACTTGAGCACCAATGATGATCAAAGTGATGCACATTGCTGGTGAGAGGTAGAATATGGTAAGGATTGGGTTTTTCGTGTATTTGTTTCCTCTTAACACGATTTGTGTGAGGGCCCATCTTAAACCGGACATACAGGAGGCTAAGAGGACAAGGAAACAACCGATAAAAAGTGAAGATGAGGTGGAGATTGGAATGCTTGGGATGGCTTCGTACACGGATTTGGTAGCTGATGAGAAGGAGTCAGCGTATGATGTACCTGGAGCAGCAGTTGTTGAGTCACCACCGATGGCTGCAGATGAGTCCATTAGAGCATCAGCAGATTCGTCATCTGATGCACCAGCAACGGCAGTTACTGATCTAGTTATAAGTTCGAATGATCTCTTGACGAATTTCAATTTCATTTCTTGGGTTTCGGTTTCAACTGTGTCTGAATCTTGACCGTACACTAACATCATKACGGATAGTGTCATGATTAATGTGATTAGGAACAATTTCATTGTGACTTTTTCTAATCTTAGTAAGAATCCCCAGAATAAAGTGAAGATCAAAACAGCAGAGGATTTCAACATCGTGTATAATGAGATAGTGATGTATTTCAAAGATGAGTTACCCAATCCAATATCACCGGATGAGGCCAAAGCACAAGGCAAGATTCTGGACAGGTAGACTTTAGGACTCATGAAGTAAGATAAGTCAGATGGTTCACGGGAAGCATTAGGTTTGTTTGGGTCAACGTAATTCAATCTAAATCTTGGAGAAACGACAATTGTCAACACCGATAAGAAGAACAAAACCATTTGATGGCATGATGTGATCAAGACAGGGAATTTGAAATCTAATGTTGGGTCTGAAAACATCCATTTGTTATACATGGAAATCAATAATGAGAAGGTGAACCATGATAGAATTGCCAATATGACTATTCCAATGTGTGGAACACGTTCTTTTAGCTCTGCATAGTTTCTTGGGATCTTAACAGCCATTATTTCAGAATGTTGATGTTGATGTTGGTGTATATCTTTTCGTATCTGTACGTGGCTTTTTTTTTTGGGAGTGGTTAAATGAAGATGGAAGAATCGCTTGAAATTCGACAGAGGGACTTGGCTGGTTTGGTATCACAGTATCACAGTATCACAGTATCACAGTATCACAGTATCAGTGGGAACGAGTGTGTTGATGGGTGAAGCAAAGAAAAGAGTAAAAGAGTGAAAAACAAGAGTGAAAAACAAGAGTGAAAAAGAACAAGTAATCACCACAAGGGACAGAAGAGATAGCAAATATCAATTTTGAAATATCAGATGGGCCATGGCAGATGGCAGATGGCAGGAAAAAGTCGTGCGCGCACCCATTAATCGGACCCTTGGAGCTGTAGATTATACCACAGACTCAACTCAACCCATTATYTRCCCATTATCTGCCCATTATCTGTATCAATAGCCATGTTCCAGTTCCAATTAATGAAATGAATGAAATTCCAATTCCAATTCTCTTAGCTGTCGTGTCGTGTGACCCTATCTTGAAACTAGTATAGCCAAAATTAGACAAGCAAGCAAACTACAGGTACAGGCCTACAGCGCTCGAGAACTGAGTACAGGGTACTTAAGGACAACCTTATACCTACCTTATACCCACCTTATACCTACGTACCTTATACGTGGCACTACCTTAACTCACACAATTGCAATTGAAATCTCATATTAAGTAAGATCCGCGTAAATTTTTCATCTTTTCTAAAAATACTTAGCCACACATGAGGCTGGTACATATACCCTGGAGCTCGACGCGTCGAAAGGACGAAACATTTTTAATTAAGTTTTTTTCAAGTAAATTTCAGCTCAGCTGAATCCTGTTGATTAACATGAATGGCCGTCATATACACATATATACACGTTAAAACAATTAAAACGTGGAAAACGTTACTTTACCTAATACCAACAGTCATCTTTTTCTAATAACATTGCCACAATATTTTCACTACTCGCTTCTATACCTTCTGCAGCCTTTAAGCTGGATCCAAGAAAACTTCTTCCAAGATACAATTAGCCCAACAAGCGAGCATCACGCGTACATTCTTTAATCATGTCGTCCTACAGTATCAATTAAGTGGCCGTCGGTGCATGTTAGTTAAAGATTGATTTGATATACTTATACCCATGTTTTCGCTCATATAGAGTTGAGCTTGTTGTTGTTCAGTTAACCTATAAAATTTCAATATGAGCTTACAGTAAGTTTGAGAGGACGTTGGATTTAGGTTTGGTAAAGAAATCGCTGTACAGGAACTTCAAGCTATCATCTTGACTGACGTTGAAGGATTATAAACTCTAAGTTGATGCCACCTTTCACTCAAAAGTTCAAAGTTGAGAATGTCAACCCTTGCAAATCATCCATATGGCTATAGGAACTCATGTTACACGAACGAAACCATACGTAATGATGATATAAAACTGATCTCTGATCAACATGAACATGAGTGGCATGAGCAGCTGCTACGATACACACGAAATGGCGTACGTGGTTTCCTAATTTGGTTGTGATTCCTCAATCTTAAAATTCTTTACATGCATGGCTAGACTAAAGAACGCGTTAATTGCAGAGCCCATTTGTAAACCCAAGATCAATTATTTGTCATATAGAAGAAGAAATAGGCACAAACGTGGCAGCTGCGTACACATATTACAAGGGCAGTATAGAAGCTTGATGATTGATCCTTTCTTTTTTCAGGAGGAGCTCTACGTATATGAGATCAAGCGTTGTCCCACTTTCCTTCTATACAAGCGCCTAGAGCTGGATTAACTATCAACAAGGGCTGCTTGAATTTGTTAAACTTGCTTACTTACTTACATGTTTTGTTTGATTCACATGACGTACAGCTACTACAGCAGTGTAATTACAGAACAGAACCCAGGATGTCAACGATATCAAGTTTACCAACGGCGGTCTATTCATGGAACCAAGGCGTGGCCATAATCGAGGTAATAAATCTGATCTGATCCCTGTACTTTAACACCACACACACAGATCAACAAGATGATATCAAGTCGACGTTCGATCAACACTCACCCATGTGCATAAGTTGTTACGTGCCACTGTCGTCATTTTGCAAATACGCTGTGTTTTTTTTGCGGCTAAACTTTTTTTCGTTGTTGCGCATTTCTCTCGATTGTTCGCGCCGCAACAGGGGCTCTCTGCTTGGTACCTGGTGTTGGTATCGGTTACAGACAAAAAAGCATTTCTCTTATACACATTTTTTACCTTCATGTCTTGACTCAATTGGTAATCCTGGATCGATTGCTGATATGCTGCTGTTTATATAAAGGTTCGACCAATTCTTGTTTTTTTTTTCTGATAGATGCTCAACGTCAACATATGATGATCGGGTGTACTTTTATCTCTCGAGTTATCAACCATCTTTTATCTTTCGGTGTTTCCTCTTTTCATTTCCATTTGTCAATTTCAAGACAACTTACAAATTACAACAAGCTAGGCAAAAATGGCTTCTGCACTTACACAAACTGCTCCAAATGATCATGAATCAAGACCACTCTCACTATTAGACTTGGGTGAAGACATTTTCAGTTTCCACCTAATCAAACACCTCAAAGACGAAGATGTCATCTCACTATTCCTCACATGCAAACAACTATACCAATCACTAAACAACTCCATAGTTTGGCAAGAACTACTAAATAACACATTTGCAAACCACTCACAGCGTTATCCTATCCCATTACAACTTCAAATGAAATGGCCATCACTCTATGCCATGCGTAAGAACGCTCAGCTATTCACTTGGGGCTCCAATGAATCATCTAGATTGGGAACACCTTATGTTCCTGAATCAAACTACGAGATGGTTCCAGGTTTAAGAATACCAAAGAGAATGAAATCTGCATATCAATTAAAATTGAATTCCAATATGGACAACAAAACAACTAAATTCAGAGGCTGTTTCCAATCCGCTAACGGTGCTAATGGTGCTGGTGGTTGCCGTGATAACCAACGTGGTGATATTATCGATATCAGTGGCGGTGGGTTTTCTTTCCAGATATTGGCTTCTACTGGTGATTTGTACTATACTGGTAAGTCATACATGGGTACGTTAGACCATGCTGCTCCTGGTCCACAGAAAGACGAGGTTGTTGAGTCAATTAATTATCAAAGCCGCTCTTCTAGAATGAATGCTATTYCTTTACAATTTCAAAATTTGAATACGATGAATCGTGTTGTGACTATTGGTTCAGACAATGCCAATGATGGTGGTGCTCATTTTGTGGAAGTGAGTTCAGGAAGATCACATTTCATTGCATTGGATGAAAACAGACAGGATGTGTGGACTTGGGATGATAAGAGACAGGGGAAAAAAGGTGTTATGTTGAATTTGATCAATCCTGTGTCGAGAGTCAGTTTGATCAATGATCAGAACAGAGTTTGCAAGATTAGAGCCGGATGGGGTTTGAGTTCTTGTTTAATCAGCAATGTTGGCATTGTTGTGTGGAACACCAGATCGGGAATTAATCACCAGCAAGGTGCGCAACAGTCTGTGTTTGGTCCTGTTGATGCTTGTGTCACTGTCATTGAGAACACAAACCATGATAGAATCGCTGACTATGCTGTTCTTTCGGGATACATTGTTTACATCACTTACTCTGGTGAGTTGTTCAAAGTTGCAATCAAGAATGATGTCGTTGGTGTCAGATCATACGTTCCTCATGGTGTCAAATTGAACGAATTCCATAAGTTTGCAGACAAGCATAGTGTTACACAATTACCGTCATCTTCAAGTTTCGTTAGAGTGTTTGGAAACTATAATAAGTTTGCAGTCACAACAAACAACGATCAAGTGTTATTTGGAAACATCTGTGATGAAACTTGTCACCCTTTTATATACCCAGAATTACAACATCAATCAATTGTTTCCATCTCTATTGGAGATCATCATCACATGGCTTTGAATTCCCAAGGTGAAGTGTTCAGCTGGGGTAAAGAATTAAGAACCAATGGTTGTTTGGGAAATCTGGGATTGTTGGATGATATCGTCAAGAGTGGTGTTGGTCATTTAGAAGATAATAATGCAACTTTGGTCGTTGAACGTCCTACTAAGTTGCCAAATGACAAAGGTGTTGTTTTAGCTATTGCTGCCGGTGGTTGGCATTCTGCTGCTTTGGTTGGTTCTAGAGATTAGATAATTGTTTATTCATTCAATTGGGTTTCGTTTTGCGTTTTATCAAATTATTAGTGAATTCAACCGGTTTTTCAATGTTGTTTCACGTAAAATATCATCGTTTGTGTTTCGGGTTTTTTTAGAGTCATCTTTTTTTTTCTTTAATTATATAGCATTTCACATAGTGTTTTTGGGTTTCTTTTCTCATATTTAAATTTTACATATGCATCTATCTTATCATATCAAGACGTCATTGGCCGTCGTAATCGAAATTGGTGCACACTATACAGTACAAAATAAATCATGTTTGCGGCTGGTGAGATTTGGTGGCTAAGTAAATTGGTGGCTGAGTAAATTGGTGGCTGAAGAAATTTAAATTGTAAGGGCTCGGCTCAAGCTTATCGCCAGCGAATCTGTGATCTGTGATCTCTGAAGAGGGACGATGTTGTCTTTATTAAGTACAATCGGCTCTTGCCTTCCACTCAGGGTAAGTCCATTATGGGATCTTCCAAAATCTGACAGCAGTTCCACTTCAACAACTTTCTTCCTTGGTCCTCAGTTTGCCTTCTTTCAGTCAACCAATCATCTTACTCCATTTAGTCATCAACAGTGCAAAATCACTACAAACAACTTACATCAAACACAATCACACAACTATGTGCTCCAATCAAACCCAAACCCCAAGCAAACCACTCACGATATTAGATTTGGGAGACGACATCATTTGTTTCCACCTGGTTCAATTCCTGGACGACAAAGACATCGTCTCGTTATTCTTAACTTGCAAACAACTCTATCAAACATTAAACACCACAGTTGTATGGCAACAACTATTTCAAAACAATTTCCATTCATCAAGATCAGCGATCCCATTACAACTCCAACTCAAGTGGCCTAAACTATACAGTCTCAGAAAAAACGCTCAGTTGTATACATGGGGGTCCAATGAGTTTTCAAGACTCGGTGTTCCTCAAGTGCCTGAAGAACACTACGAAATGATCCCGGTTGGTCATACCCGGATCAGAAGAATGGCTCAACCTTTGCATTTACAGTTGCATGGAGAGTTCTCAAGTGAGAGTAACCCCCATTTGGTTGGTCAGTCAGGGACAGGTGACGATAAGTCGGATGTTATGGACATCACTGGTGGTGGGTTTTCATTTGAGATTTTGACGTCGAAGGGAAACGTGTATTATACGGGAACGTCATATATGGGGCCATTGAGTCATTCTGCTCCTGGTCCGGAGCTGGTTGAACGTCGTCGGATGGGACGTATTGGTACGACTTTTCAGTGGAAGTCGGTGAATAAAGTGATTACTTGGAATCCTTTGAGTTCAAATGGGGATGATGGTGAAGAAGAGCCAGAAGAAGAGAATGCACGTTTTGTGGAGATGAGTTCGGGAAGAACACATTTTATCGCGTTGAGTGGAAACAGACAGGATGTTTGGACATGGGATGAAAGAAGACAGTTTCAAAAAGGTGTTAAGTTGAACTTGGTGAATCCTGACACACATGCTAGTTTGATAGATACAGAACATACTGTGTCTAAAGTGAGAGCCGGTTGGGGGTTGAGTTCATGTTTGATCAATGGTGTCGGTATAGTGGTTTGGAACAGTAGAGAAGGTGTCCCCAATGAGCATCAAACATCTGTGTTTGGGCCAGCTGATGCATCAGTGACTGTGATTGAAGACACGAAGCAGAATAAAGTTGCAGATTATATCGTTCTTGAAGGATACATTCTCTACATCACGTATCACGGCGAACTAATGAAAGTGAAATTGAATAACAATGATTTAGGTAAAGTGGCATCGATTCCAAATTCAGGAAGACTTGAGAAATTCCATAAGTATGTTGAATCACACAGTGATACTTTAAGTTCACCAAGTTTTGTGAGAATCTCTGGTAATTTCAATAAATTTGCAGTGATGACAAATGACGACCAAGTTTTACTGGGGAACAGCCATGATTTCTTGCCTGTGGTTCATCCTGAACTACAGCATAATTCCATCATCTCGATGGCTGTGGGAGATTATCATTATTTGGCATTGAATAAGAAAGGTGAGGTGTATACGTGGGGCAGAGAGTCTGATATAAATGGATGTTTGGGTAACTTGGGTTCTTTGAAAGAGATTTTGGATAGTGGTGTTGGTGTTATGGATGGTAGAAGTTTGGTTGTTGAACATCCTACGAAGATTAAGTTGCCTCATGATGGTGTTGCTCTGGCTATTGCTGCCGGTGGATGGCATTCTGCTTCTTTGGTTGGTTGTTAAGTATAGGATTCGCAATTTATTTTCAATTGCCGCCGGCCATTCTGTTTGACTTATTGTTTTTTGAAGTAATTCGGTGATTCAATGATATTGCACTCGTCTATTCACTTAATTTCCACCCATGCACATGTATAACCTGTATGGCTTTTACTTTTACTCATAGGATTACTTCTTTGTAGCTTGTCTTTTTTTTCTACATAATATGTTTAAATGAATTGTTTTACACGTCCGTTGACATGGTTTATGAATTTGTAAATATAGTTTTTTTTTTATGAATTCTTTTTTATTGATTGTTTGATTTGATTGTTAGATTCATTTTCCTTTTTCTATTCATGTTTCATCGGAATTTCCCAAACGGGAACAACGCAGATACAGGCCATGTGAACTTGAAGGCCGGACGCACATCGTATCCATTATGATGACGTATTATGCACGCTCAACGACAATGACGTACCCTCAAGGACAAAGACCACGGAATGACACACAGTGAGGAGCACACCTGTACAAGTGCTCCACATTTGGCTTAGTATGCCGTACCGACACCTCGTCGAAACAATAGAAGCACTCCTCATTTTGAGTACAGGCGGCCCATATATAAATAGAATAGAAGTAATCGAAGAAGAAAAGCAGGCAGAACTGTTGCAACATGCAGAATTAGTCAGATCGTATATACCGGCCGTACATAGATAGATCATGGAATTTGAAGTTCAGCTAGTATACATGGGTTTAGTAATGATGGACTTGACTTGTTTCTTTACCGTTTTCTTGTCGGATGTGCACTCTGTCAGGATGATCAGTGATTAGTTGATTAACTGATTGATTGATTTATATGGATTGATATTGTTTTTGGTGTATGTATACTATGGAGCTAATATGTGAAGGTGAAGCAATCGGGACATTGTGTAGAAAGAGCTGACTTTAGAAAGTTATTTATATAATTGGTCCGAGGTGGGCCGAGTTTGGTGAAGAGTTTTTAAGAGGCTTTAAAGAAACCGGGCCAGTACAAGCTTTTTACAACGAGTTGCAACTACAATGACAACTTAGCAGAACAATGAATACAGAATACAGTACATGGTCTACGTATGGTCTAATTAGTCTTCAGACTATTCCTATCAGTACGTACGAACTGGTTGCCACAGGAGTTCAAAGTTATTTGTGCATGTGACAAAATTTAATAACTACGTACAATTGACTAATAATCGTAACTTCGTAAACAAAAATTTTCAACTTTTTTCCTGATAAACGAAGCTAGCTTGCACGGCGGATTTAAATTTATTCAATATCATTATATATATATCTTCAGGTCCTTTCGAGTTATTAGAATTTAGAAAGTAACAATTTATATAGTACACCTAGAGAAATTCAAACAGAAAATACACGTTTTCCCTCCAGGCTTCAGTCTTCAGTCTTCAGTCTCCCGCACGTCATCTCAAGATTTCTCAGATTCTTCTCACTAACCATTATTAATAACGGCTGGATCTGGAATAGGTCACTTTTTCGTTTTATTTGAACTACATAAGTAAGTGAGTAAGCCAGCTCTGAGCTAAATCCAGGCGCTCCCAGTCCCGCAATTTCAATTTCTTTTTCTCACTATAAACTAACTCGATCCTCGCATTTTTCTCAATCTCAGCGAGCTCACCCCGAACTTCAACTATCCAAACACAGAAAGAAACAGAGACACAGAGAAACAGAGAGAAATACACACAACAAACAGCAAAATCACCTATTTCTGCTTCAAATTCAATTCACACAAATCACTTCAAATCAACTCAAAGTACACTCAAATCATTAGAACATCATCATAACAACAAACAGATCACTTCAAGAAGAATCAAAGATCTGTTCTACAACATCAAAAATGAATCCTCTTCTAAGATGCCTGCTATTGACAAATTGTTGTCTTGCAGCCACCATATCATCAGACTCATCATCACAAACAGCATCCACACATAGCCCCAACAAAACAACAAACCTTCCCACACTGATCATGACACCAGCAGGCACTTTGGTTTGGAATTATACCGTTTTGGTTGGTTCAGAGACCTTGCAAACCCAAGCTCCTAGATTGGATATAGCAAATCCTGATGTGTTCCTTCTTGACAACAGATATTATACCACGTGCACATCGTCTTCATTAGTCTCTTCTTCTGCTCCTTCTTCTTCAACAAAATCAGCATCAGCAAGTTCATCCAGTCAGACAACTACAAAGAAAAACAAGAGAGATGATGCAAGCGTAACTAGCTCTTCCACTGAAGCTTCCTCCACTTTGTCTAGTTCAAGTTCAAGCTCACGTTATAGTACGTCCTATTCAACAGCATATAGATGTGCCTCACAACTTTATTATATGACAAGGTCCTCACAAGGTCACTACTGGTCAACAACAATAAACAAAATAGTCCAGGGGATAGAATATGCCACAGATTACTACAGAATGTTTATGAGTTACATATGGTTCAAAGGTTACTATCAAGTGGACGACTTCTTATTTGACGTTGAGGGGATCAACTACGACAAAGGCTCTGAATATGTCAATTTCACCGACTTTCTCTTCATTGGAGCTAATGGGTCCAACGTTCCAATTGGAAGTTTGGGTATAGGCACACCAATCAACGGAGGAACAAATTTGATTTCAAGGTTCGTCGAAGGAAACTACATTTCTTCCAACTCTTACTCGTTAAGACTCACCCGCAACGATGGAGATGCTCTGCTAGTGTTAGGAGGTATCAACAAGAACCATTACACTGGCAACTTGACCATGTTCGACTTCATCCCAGTGTACGACCCAACATATAAGTTTGTCTCAGAGTCAGCAAATGGTATCTCAAATGCGTTCCCTGTACTCCCCATCACCAGATTCGGAGTCACTTCAAATCAAAGTGGAGCCAGTGTCTTGTTCAATAACGAATACAGTGATACGACAACTCATACAGGAACATATCCTAAACCGGCCGTTTTGGACTCCAGAACCTACTTCAACTACATTCCTTATTCCACATTGATTGAGATTGCCATTGAACTGAACGCATACTACGTTGACTCATACGGTTCCTGGTTGGTGGACTGTACGATTGCTGAAAGTGGTACCATCGACATGTACTTTGGTGATTTAGAGATCAACATTCCAATAAGTGAACTGCTCATGCCTGCGACAGACGACAATGGGACCCAACTCACGTTTGAAAACGGGAACGGAGCATGCATTTTGAGATGCTTGCCTGATTACAACCTCGGTTACTCTCTCTTGGGAACACCTTTCTTGAACAACGTGTTCCTTGCAGTTGACCACGAAGGTCGACAACTAGCCATTGCAAACTTGAACAGAACCGACATTGAGTCTCCTTCCGACGATAACGACGACGATGATGATAGTCCACAATATGAGATCTCTTCAGGTTACATTCCATTCGCAGTCACGAACAACCTCACGAGTTACACCGATCTAACGTTGACTGTGCCATCATCCACTTCGGACCTAACCAATTACACGGGTCCAAATACAGCCGACCTCTTGTCCAATGGAGACATCATCAGAACTGAAGGTGGGTCAAACGGGTATTCCGCTAATGGTGGCGTTGCTCTGTCTGGGTTGCTCGGGGCCACTACTACGTCTAATACCCTGGCTGCGTCGGGTTATACTGGGTCTTCTAGTTCCAGTGGTGGTGCCGCTGCTGGGTATGGTGCTGGTGCTCGTGGTGGAAAAACTGGGTTGGGGTTGTTTGAACGTTGTTTTGTGTATTTTGGAGGTGTGATTTTGATGTGTTTGACTGTTTTATGATTTGCTTTTCAAGTTTTTTGGAGAGTTTAATTTTCATTCCATACTCATCTTGAATTTTGTTTTAGAGTTGTCTATATATCCCATTTTATTTCACTTCTGGTCATTCTAATTTTCTTTTTTTTTTCTTTTATTCGTCATTTATTTTGAGCATTCAACATTCCACATTAGCATACAACATACAACACTCATGTTCAACATTCCCAACATTTCATCAATTTATGTGCATCCAATCTCATTGCCTACATCCTGCTGCATTTATTTATCATTCTCCCCCAAAAAAGTCAGTCCTCCAACATCCAATCACATTCGTTTACCAACAATACCGGCCATATATACCTGAACAGTGAACACCCCCACTCTTTTTCTTCTTATAGATCTAATGACCGTTATACAATTAATAACTTACTGCAATTGCCAAATTTTTAATATCTTTTTTTTCTTCAATTTTTTTCTCAATCATGATCTTTCTTTTAGTTCTGAATGTTCGTCCTTTTCTTTTCAATGATTAAATATGTAACTTCTTTTGTCTTTTTTTTGTGAGCTTAATTTTTTAGCTTTATTCGACTAGTGTCTTTGTTTTCTTTTTGTTATTAGAGCTAGTTTATATATAATTGAATTTGTTTTAATTCGTTTCTACTCATCGTGTCCCTTTCAGTACGTTATGCAGATACATGTGTCATATACCAAATTTTAAATACTAGAACTGAAAACAATATTGAATTAAAGTAAATTACATTAACAAATGTCCAATTTAATGAACTAAACGTAAACAAATTTTTGAGAAAACCATCGCAAGCTCTCAAGAGAAAATTAACCAACTAAACGTCCAAGTTCCATCTTCAAATCAAACTACCAGGAGTCTCACGATTATTAATCAAACACTGAACAAGCCATTCCCAATCAACATACCTAACCCTATCCCTAGCCCCACCATCACCATCGCCACCATCACGTCTGTTCTTACCCCTACCACTACTCCGACCACCAGCTTTCCCCTTACCTTTCCCATTCCCACCCCCGCTTGCTTTCAACTTCAACTTCGCATCATTGTCAAACACATGATGAACCATCCGAACAGCCTGTGTTTTTCCTAACCCGGTACCAACAAAGAAATAAACAGGCATGGATTCATCTCTTTCCAATGAACCACGCAATAACGCAACATGGTTGTCAAGGCAGGTGTTCTTGATTTCGTTTTTGTCCAATAATGCAATTCGATCAAATCCTAAAAGATTCAATAGTAGGAGTAGGTCCTGTGTGGGCACTTTCGATTTCGTGCCGTTGTATACTATGATGCTGTGGTTTTCGAATAGTGGTTGTTGATGGCCGATTTGGGTGATTGGGTTCATTGTTGGATGTTGGTGCGGTTGTTGTTGTGGCTGTTGTTCAGTGATGGTTTCTGTTTCATTTGATGATCTGATGAATCGATCCATGAACTCATACACGTTTTGACTTCTTAGTCCAGATTTCCCAGTGGCTAAAAGGTACTTGAACAGCAATCGAGATCTCCAACATTTCAAAAGTTTTTGATTGGGCAAGTCAATACAATCTTCAATGAAATCAGTGCTTAGTATTGGCCACCCTAATGCTAAAAACTGGAAGTATTTCATCGTTCGACGTGGTTCACTGGAAATCAACGCCACAAAGGAAAACTTGGAAAATTGAGACTCGTCTTTGGCTTGTATTTTATATCTGTAATTGTTGTCATTTGCTGTGGAATTGGAGTTATTGTCCTGTTTTGTTATCCTGACGAGCTCAATGAAATCTTCACATCCTTTGTCCTGCACGGCCGTGCCTCCATGTTGATTGATGTAGCTGCAAATATTGTTCAGTTTGCTTGTTTCTGCATCACTTGAGGTGAAAAGGAAAAGACAACCTTTGAAAGCCTCTTTGGAACTTCTCTTTATGGTGCTATGTATCATGGTAAAACTCTTCGAAGAGGCCCTTCTTGAAGTTTGAGTTGGGGTTGGTGTGGTCATCGATGAACCGTAAAAAGAGCTTGCTGTTTGGAGTATTTGTGCTTCTTGGTCCAGATGTTCTTGACCAGACTCGTCATCATCACTATTTTCATCACCTGAATCAGTTGCCTTTAGAGTATTGAACCAGATCGATTTGTACTTGGCAAACAAAACATCATCGTTGAATATCGTAAATTTGAATTGTCTGGCAACATCAGAGGGTAACACAAGTTTGTCAATGGCAACTTTTTTCTCTTCAGTACCATTCCTAACGACACATTTCTTCAGTTTCTTCAAGTATACAAAACTGTAGCCTCTTATGCAAGTAACCTCCTTTGAGAATGGATTAGTCCCAGTATCTGATCTTTGCAATCCCGTAACCTTATACTTTGTTCTAGCTTCACCGTTTATACCCACAGTGTCTCCTATCTTGATAGCCAATGGAGCAAACACCTGATTGACTTTAGCCCAGTCTTCAAAATTGTCACCAGTGACAAGAACTTGCATCTCGGAATGAACTGAACCTTTGGCCAAATGACGACATCCAATGATTCGACCAGGTATCTTGCCTCGGTTAGCTGGTGTCAAATAAATTGCAAACTTATCTTGGATATCAGATTCTTTGAACTCATAACTGGACTCGTCCACACGATACACTTTTGTGTTTGGTTCTGGTGGCTTATCATCATTCAAATCAGAAGGCAGAATATTGGTGGTGGTAGTGGGCTCTTCTGAAAAAGCAGTAGAATCATTATCCTCGGTTATAACAGAGCTCTCAGTTGGCAACTCTTGTCCAGCACGTTTAGATGGGGAGATTCTTAAAGACTTGAGTGGATAGGAGCTCAGAGTATTGCGCTTCAAGTTGCCTTTCTTGAAATCGGGAGCTGGAAGAGGGCTAACAACACCGGAGGCACTTCTCCGTTTCTTATCAGGAGATATTCTAGTAGGAATCTTCATATCATTGCTCACAAAATCGAAAATATGGTCATCAGGTTTATTGTTGTTCTTGTGTTTTTTTGGGCTACTGGTATCACCCATATTGGATGAATCAGTCTCGTCAGCCATCAATCTTGGTCGCTTTTTCGTGTTGGTAGTTCCAGTTTCTTCAACTGTTGATTCAGCAGTGGTATTTTCACTTTCAACAGGGTGATGATGTTTAAGCGGACTGCCGCTAACTTGACCTGTTGTTCTTTTCGGGGTGCTTTTCTTTGTGGGTGACTTGAACACAAATCTATCAGCATTGTCATCAACATTTGAGGTATTTGCCATGGATTTGTTCATAACAGTACTTTCATCATCACTTGAATCTCTTGAAGCATCAGAGAGAATTTCTTCTTTACTCTCATCGATGGTGGGAACATGAAACGATCTAGCACGTAATCTATCCGGTAGATTTGGATTGATTCTTATCCCTAGAGAAATCGGGGTGTCCTTACTGAAATCTGTTTGTGAAAATTGAGAAGCAGCGGCAATTTGGGATAAGCTGATAGAATTATCATCAATTCGAGGCAATTGCGATCTAACCTTGTAAGTGTTGGCATGTTGAACAATATCATCTTGAGAAGCAATCACTTGAGTGTTGTCTTTCAATCTTCTTCTGTTTACAATCAAACTCTCTTCTTGATTATCTTCCATCCCAACATCGGTCTCATCATCAACATTAGTACTTTCTTCGACCATTTCAACGTCAGCGGTGTCATTGATTGCATCATCCTTTGTGGTTTCTGCAGCTTCTTCAACCGGATTTTCGATAATAATAGAAGCCTCTTCATTGATGGGCTGAGTAGGCAAGTTGGTAGGCTTAGTCTTGGGAACAGAATCGGATATCACATAGGTATCTGGAACTTCCAAACCAACGACATTCTCATCTTCGGAAATTTCTTCAGCATCTGGTCCCTGATAGCCCAGTTCACTTGTAAGATCTCCACTTGTGATTTCTTGAGTTCCCTGCTTGCTAGGCAAAGAAGAGCTCACATTAACGGAACGAGGCTCAGATGATGTCTTCAACGAGCTAATGGTACTTTTCTTACCTGAGTTCTTGGAATCATTTCCGGATGATGAGGCAGCACGTGAATTACCAGCACTTAGAGTTCTAATAGGTCTTGTATCACCGTCACGCTGAGAGCTCACTACCACACTGGCATCACTTTGTTGAGTGGTTTTGTCTCCTTCAGCAACGTCATCATCATCGCTGTTTATCACATCAGATGGGAGTTTGGCATCTTGAATCAACGCACCACTTTTGTGCAAAATGGATTCTCTGATCACTTTGGCTTTCTGTGGACTGCTGCTCTGTAAAGATGTATTCTCAACATCTATATCTGCTTTCTCTAACGTCCCTGGAACTTGTAATTGTTGAGAGATTGTTGAGATATCCTGAGTCCTCGTTATATCTGCTTCAGCATCAACATCATCATTTTTCTGAGTTCTGATTGTATTTATTGGTTGGGTATCCTCAGGAAACGTACTCAGAGACACGGTATCTGGCTCGTTGTTGAAATGAAATTGTGACTCTCCAGTTTCTTCCAAAGGTTGTGTGTCATTCAGCTTGTATTTCTCTCGAAGTAATCTATTGACTCTTTCATTGACTTTACCATCTTCTTGAGTTGGTCCAGTTATATCAGCATTTCCAACATCTGAATCTCCTTGTGTAAAATCTTCACTCTTATCTTCCATGAACCCTTTCAGTATATTCAAACTATTATGGGCTCTTCGTCCGTTCAAATTGAGGTTTACCGTCAATGATTCATTATACGATGGTTCGTCCTGCTCGTCCTCTTGCTCATCCAAAACAATTCCATGTTCAGTATCGTATTCAAACACCTCAGCATTCTCGTTAGCCTCACGCATGCCTCTGAAAACCTCAGCTGAATTATCATATGTTGGAACAGATGCAGATTTGGACCCTTTCGACGCCGACGGGCTACTGATTTCATAGGTGTCTTTAATTGCTGAGTTTGGCTCTTCTTCAGGTGGGGTTTCATCAAATGGGTTAGGAAATTGATCCAATGCTGTTCCTGTGGCTTGTCGGGGTGTGTTGAAGACATACTGATGTTTAGATGTTCTGTTGGAAGAGGCTGTTTGTGATGTTATCACTTGGGTATCCTCACCATTGTAGTCGCTGTCATTTTTGTCACTATCTCTGTTATTGGCATGTGATTGAACATCATTGGAGAACTTTTGCCTTGAGTATTCAGACATGGTCAATGAAGGTTTTTTGTAATGTTGATCAAGCGTGTCTGAAAGACAGTGAAAGTCAGTTTTGAACTCGGAGGTATTTGTTGAAGCTGACTCCTGTGACCTTGTTGAAGAGATTGGTTGTGTGGGTTGGCTGTTGGAGTCACTCATTGATCAGAAGKCTTCCATTCAAGGGAAAAGCAGCTAGTTGAAGTTTGGTGTGTCCGATGGCCTTGGAACTACTCTGGAAGAATTGGGCAGAAACAACAAACACACTAAAACTACCATTTTTGTGATTCGATTTACTACAGAGGATTGTCCACAAGCATAACGCGTCCACTCGACACTTGAATGCACGTGACCCCAGACTGTCGACTAGCCCTGTCCATTCGGATTTGCCGACAGAAAACGTTCTTGTGTTCGTCGATGATCCTTTGTTTGATCTGGGGACAGTTAGTTAGTTGGATTCCATCTTCTCTCCTCTTTTTCTGATGATGCTTGAAACTAATTCAACATCACTACCAATTGTGTCCAAAACAACAATTTGGTTTCATATTTGCTATATAATATAACACAATATTTGCTAACTAACGATGAATCTAGACCACACAGATTACCAGCATCCACAATCAGCACTCTACAAAGAATCCAACCAGAACCTGGAAGAAAACAAACATCAGATAGAAAGAGAATATGCCACGAGAGTTCTTCTTAAGCTAGATCATAACAAACTACTTGGAGGTGAATTGGATATCAAAGAAAGATTTAAGATTGCCTTTGCATTTTTCCATTTGGATAGACCTCAAGCTGGAGCTAGGGAGATTGTCAACTGTCTTCACATATGCAAATTTGATGAGAAGCCTAAGATGTTACAGGAAGCCGGTTACTTATTTGAAAGTCTTGGTGACTACCAGTCAGCCTTTGCTTGTTACAATGARGCCATCGTTCTGGAAAATACTCTCAAGGATGTTTCTCCCCAGATGATCACCAATTTGAAAAAGAAAATGAAACATGTCACTGATCGTTCAGGTATCAACAAGCCCTATGGTCTAGGTCATTCACTGAGAGATCCTTCATCCGCTACCTCTAGCTCTACCGGCTCCTGCATATCAGAGAATTTGAGACAGAAAGAGTTCAAGTTGAAACTGGAATACTTAGCAGATGTTCTTGATCAATGCCACAATCCCAGCCAGTCTATCTTTGTTAAAAACAAGATTTCAATTTACAAAAAATCAACCTATTTGGACTCCCAATTGACCAACTTGGATATGTTTCAAGAGGACTTTCTATCAATTGAGAATATTGTCCATGATGTTTACTCATACTTACTCTGTTTCCCATCATTGTCTTCGGTTCACTCCTTGCTCACAAACCCTAAACTATGGTCAATTCTCAATTATCTCAAATTGAAACTTTCAATTTCTGATTTTGAACTTGAGTTGCCACGCACTTATGAAGAAGTTGTTCAACAGATGAAGCAAATTTACTCCATGAGAAGCCATGATGGTTTGATCAAATATTTGAGCTTAATTGATCTTGAACTGAAAACTTCATTTTTTTCTGCTTTGAATAACCATATGAATGGGAGATATGCTGATGCAAACGCCGAGTTTGATACTGTTGCTGACTGCTGTAAAGCAATGTTACATCTATCAGCATTGAAAGAAAAGACAAGATCACTTTCCAAAGATATTCAACATACTGAGAAGTACATATTAAGACAATTAAGTTCCAGTGAAAGAGAAAGAATTAGGTTATTTGTTTGCACCATTGGTTCCTGTACAGGCTACTTTGGAACTGCTTGCTACTTTCAATTGAAACCAAAGTTTGATTTTCAACCTGAGGGATGTGACGAAGACGTCGAAAGATTGACCAAACTCTACAACTGTTTAGCCGACGTGACTCAAATCTGTAAGGAAGTTAACATGAGTATGGCCTTTGATCTTCTGGACTTGACCATGGGTAGACTACAGGCTAGAATTGCATTTTGCAAATGTGAATTCATCTCAAGTGTTGAAGGTATTGTTGACAGTGATGATTCTGGGTTTTATGCGATGAATGAAAATCGATTAGAGAAAGCTATCAAGCATTATGCATTGGCTGTTCAGGAATCTGCTCCAGATGATCCAATATTGGTTAAGGTTTATGACGAGACTTTGTTGTGTATCCTATTGCATGGCAAAATTCATTTGCAAGTTTTCTGGTTACTGAAATTCTTTAGAGATTTGGCTTATATCAAAAGTGATTGCTCAATTGTCAGCTACGAGGATGGTTCTATCTTTCAAGAAAATGAACTCAAGTTTGGTGAATTGATTAACAGTGATTTCGACTTTGTCATGAATAGGATTTACAGATTGAGAAACATGTGTCAGCATAAGACAGGTACCATGTTTTTAACAACCACTCCGAAGTATTTGATTCCAAAATTCTTGTACAATTCTGATATGAAATTAGTTGAAAGTCCAACATATGGTAACACAATTAGAACATCTGGTAAGAATGAGGTTCACAAAGGCATTTTGAAGTCAACTCCAACAATGGTTAAGGAATGGAACAAAAAAAGTGAAGAGATTATAGAGTACTGGCTTCCTACAATTTCACAAGTGTTAGAGAACGCTGCTGTTGCTAGATTCATTAACACTTATTATGATGGAGAAGTGTTTTGCTCCAATGGTTTACAAAACTAGCTATTAATTACATTAGATATATACCTTTTTTATAGACAAATATTTGAAATACCCATTAAATATAAAATATCCCTGCATGAATGTTTACCGAGGAGTTAAAACAACTCACTTAATCCGATATAATTCGGTAGTGTGCCAAGGGTGATGGTCTGCCATTTGTGTGCACGTGCCACCAATATCATGTGTCGGGTCTCGCGTTGAAAATTGGCTCAGTGAGTTCAGAGTTCAGAGTTCAGAGTTCAGAGTTCAGAGTGCTGCATTTGAGTGAGTGTTAAAGTTTTAAAGGGAATGAATGCCCATCTTAACACACGTTTGACAACTGTCTTGCAATCTGCCCTGAATCACAACCACAACACATACGTTTGCCATGTCGGATACTGAGCAGGACTCTATCTCAACAATGACTCAGACTGAAATTGAATTCGAAGACATCCTCACAGCATTGGAGGATTGTGCCACTGACACGCTTGAATCTAAAGACTACATTTCCTTTTCCGCATTGATGGATCTCCACTTGAATGACCTTAATGTTTACTCGGATGAAGAAAAAACTCAATTGATGCAGAAACTATATGACATTTTTGTTGAAAATCATGAGCTGGTTTATGAAATTGGTTGGGACTTGCCAGAAATTGTGTTCAGATTTTTGGACGCAGAGTGGCAACCGATCACGTCTCGATTAAGAGAACAAGAACAGATTGTTCTGTCCATGAAAATTTTTGATGTTATCTCTGCTTTTGGAAATCCAAAGGAATTGCTTTTGACTTGTTGTGAGCTATTGAGAAATTTGAGAAAAGGTGAAGAATATGATGAGGAATTAATTGAGTCCTCAGACGAGGCCCTTCAATTTTATTACCGTGTGACTCCATTGAAATCCTTCATAGTGAAGTTTCACTGTTTGACCCAATTGTTGGTGGCTTGTCTTGCAAGAAACAAAACTATATACCCTTCAAAGTTCTTAAGCAAAGTGTCAACTGCAATTATTGATTTCATGAAGGCATCGAAAGCTGATGTTACATTGGCTCCAATTACAAGAAGATTATACACATTCATCAGGGATTACATCCCACCTGATATCCCAGACGATAATGCTGAGGACCCAAAGGATTTGAGAAAGATTTTTGATGATGAGAATTATTTCCAGAGAAAGATCTTAGTCATGTTGTTGACAATTGTGGTTGAAAGTGCTTCTATGGTTGGAACTGGTCCATTGTTGGAAACTGTCGTTCCATGCTTGATACAAAGGCCAACAGGCTATCTTATGGAAGATGAAATGGATGTTATGTGCAGATTGGCCAACCTGGCTCTATCAATGGATCTTGAAGTTGATAGTATGTTGAAGCAACAGATTGTTGAAGCAGGTTTGCTCTTCAAAGATAAGGAAATTAATTCTGGTGATGATATTTTAACGTATGTTATTGATGACTACAACAAAACATTGCAAGAGGAAAAGAAATGTATTCCAATGTCTTCAAAAGCCATTGTGATTCTTTACACCATCGGCAAGTACTTAAACCATGAATATTTCAAATATGATAGTTTCGAAGTATTGGATCTGATTTCTTTTCAAGTGAAAACATTTGTTCCTTTCATGATTCAACAAAACAATGTTCATTATTTCACTGTTGCTTCATGTATGATTATCACCTTGAATGTGATTGACAACACATCACCGGCCAAGTTGAGCCAGTTACTAGATGATCCAAAAAACACAGTTTTGATCATGACTTATCTTCAGAATTTGACTTCATTAGTCTTCAGTTCACGTATTGATCAATTGGTTAGCATATACTACGTTTTGGTGACAAGATTATTGATCAGCATGAATGAGGATTTGAGTTACCAGTTTTTGAAAGACTCAATTGRTCACTGCCCATTCGAAGAAAGTAAGCCTTCATTTATTGGTATTTTGAAAGATTTCATTCTTCGAAAGAAAGCTAAACCACTCCCAATCATTCCTTCCGCTGTTAGTGCTTCCAATGGTGTTGCTCCTCCCCAATTACCTTCTAGAACGATCAAGCCAAGTACTTATATCACTCTGACTGATGAAAGGGGCGAAGACTTGTTGAATCTATTCAGCCAAACAATTGATGAAACCTTTGTTGAATCTGGAAGTGACGGTGAACAGGCTGAGACGGCAAATCTAGAAAACGTCGGTAAATTATTGAGCATGATGAACTTGATTAACTCGGTGAACATTTCCGACAAATCTCAAGTGTTGAGCCAGTTTAAAAGATTGGAAGAATCAGTTGAAAAATCTAAGCCAAGATCCAATAAGAAAGAAGCATCGCCTACGGAAGAAAAGGAATCGAAGAAGATTGATCACCAAGAAGAAGATACAGCGACCGCAAAAGAGGTTCCTACAAAGGATCAACTGCCACAACAAAAACAGAAAACTGATCGTAGCGATGCTGATGATGAAGCAGATGACGACAAAATTGATGCTGAGTTGTCCAATTTGTTTAGCCTTATCACATTTGGTATAGAAAAGGGCAAGAAGATTTACACGGTCTAGCCATGGTGCTAATTAGTTGTTGCTTTGATAGATCAGAACAGATCGGATATCCATCGTATATGCGGTTCAACATTCCCAAGATGGAATAATAACCGAAAATAAACGTCTTTGTACATGCGGCATCAACCTACTTTTGTCCCTGATCTGTCCTATATGGAGAATTTCTATAATTATACCATATCTAACTGCACTAAACACCATCATCGATCTGCATATATGAATTAACCACTACCTTTTTAATACTTGTATAGAAAGCTTCGAAAATGTTTGATAGGAACCATTATATATCAGGTGGTTTTTATTGATAAATCGTTAACTATTTCGTACTTCAAATCAGTTGTTTTATATATACCTAACCTACACTCAAATTTTATGATATACATGTGCACCGAAACAGCTATAAGTTAAGGGACTATCTACATGTACTGTGGCAGCGCTGAACGTGTACAGGTATACACTTGTCTAGTACCGACTTAACAATTCTGAATTTGTTTAAGAGCTCTAGAGATATAGCTAGAGATCGAAGTAATTGCCGGTGTCTCGGTCATTTCCACCAGTTGTACGGTTATATGAACTTTAAAACAGGGCAGAGCAAAATTGATAAGACGGTTGGATTGTAAGCTACGTTACAGGAAAAAACGTTGAAATGTACTGGAAGAATTAAGCAATTTCTGGGCTCGTGATATTAGCCTACAAAAGTTAGAGTTCTTTTCACAATAAACAAGGATCTTATAGGTTATGAATTTTACTCCTGTGGAACATTAATAGCTGTAACCCAATCAACTTCGAAGAAGGATTGTATACAATTGTTAGGCAATGCTATCGATCCAATTATGCCCAAGACATTTCAAGGGACCCTATCAAATTCTTCCAAATTCACATGTCCGCATATTCACATGGACCATGATGGATGGTCCATGATGGATGGTCCATGATGGATGGTCGATTGTCATTCACTGTTCACACCCAACAAGATGTTCTCCTCAAATAACATTTCTGAATCAAAGGAGAATCCCTGCATGTCCGCATATAAGAGTGTCTTCCCGGAAAATGACTGACTGGACAAGCTGGAGCGCCCCTTTAAGCAGCTAAGCAGCGTGGAAAATAAAAATTTCACAAATCGGCGAAGTGCCAGAGATAGGGCTCAAAATGGAAAATCCTACATGACCCAAAGGGAAATAAGTAGCACTGCATGCCTGAGGCTTGAAAGAGAGGCTTCCCATTGGCTAAACTAACTGCCAGCTTATCTCCTTTTGAACAACCCGTTTTATCGCACACCCCCCACCAATTAATTGGAACATGAAAAATTCCTGTTTGACATATGTTGATAAAAGAGGTCTAGTTATTGTAACAATACTAATTATGTGGCATTTAAAGAAAGTTAATCTGGAAATATTGGTAACACTTCGGATCTTATATAGAGACCAGGACACACTTCCATGAAGTGGGCTGATAGTCAAATTGGTTTGAAAATTGTACTGCTCAGGATTTAGGAAATAGCACATTGCTATTTCCATAAGGCGAATTTCTGATCGTCAACCGGCCCAGATCAACTAACAACATGCACACATGTATTTATGCAGTTGCAATTAATCACATAACCTGTTAATGTTTCGATACCTATATCGATGGATCACCATATATATGGCCAGTCAAACCACAATACGTACGTACGTGTACCTTTAAACTTTATATGGCGGCCCTCCACATATACCAAACAATAGGCTGTTGGGATGTGAATGTCGTATACAAGAATAGGCAGCAGACAGAACATTAAAGATAGCTTGATGAGGCGCCGGCCCAATTACTCTGAAATTCAGCCGGTGGGGGAGCAGTTATTGTTTTGGTGCATTCAAGTGAAGAATAGTCAATAAACAGAACAATATTCTGTGTAGCAGCTTTTGACCGATTTAATGAATTTTATTCGTTCTATGCAAGCCCATTTTGGCTATCGGCCGTAAGATGGGGGTTTTACGGCCGAGAGTTTTTCGGACGCGAGCATAATTTCCTTTTTCAGGGCCCCCAATTAGTCGAACCAAAATACCATGGCGTTACCTATATGAGTCATAACAAGTTAGCAAGCTTATACAATTTAAAATCATATATAGAGCAAGGTGGACTCATTAAACGTAAAGAGAAACATGGAATCAAGAAAGTATGTAAGCATGGATATATATAGGTTTCTTAACCGAAAATGATCATGATCGAGGATCGAGGAAAATTCCGCATGGAAAAGAAACAGATCAGGATTCAGGATGCAAATTACTGATTCTTTCTCAGCAATTAAAATTCCTATAATTTATTAACGTGCCACTATGGTAGTCTATACAGCTCATTGTAAAGTTGTTCCAGAATCAATTAGAAGAAGCTCCCAGTTGCCATATTGATCTGAAATCTTATCATCGATCACCGAAAACTCACCAACAATAGAGTTGCCGCATCTCAGCCATATATACCCTTAACCCGTTTTAAAAGCCCAATTTTCTCTTACTCATCCCAAAAGAAGTTTTGATATTTTATTTATCTAGTTTATACCTAGGACTCTTTTCAAGCTCACACAACAACGTCCTATACTTCTTTAGGGTCGTTAGCAGTACCACAATTAGTTCTTCCAGCACGTCCACACAGATCACCCCCACGGCTCAATTTATTGGAGATCACGCATCATATATTTACTGCAAAGCCTTTATCATCTTTTTCAAAACCAAAACAAATTGCCAATAATACTTCCAAAACTAGTCTTCATCGGTCAAAAATTTGCCATCTGTTATATTTAAAGAGAACAATCTGCTGTTGAAATCATCAGTACGCATTCTGTCATTTTCCCTCTCACTCAACTTTTTCTAATTCCTCTCCCGCACCAAATTCCAAATTACTAAGCAAGAACCGCGTTTCAGCATCAGGGCCGAACTTTTTTGATACAGCATTGACAACATCACCGTCATGGTTCAACAGAGCAAGAAACGGCAAGGTACCACAAAGAGAACCAATTCAAAATCAGCTGCTCCAAAACCTCAAAAGCTGACCCCTGTCTCATGTTTAGAGTGCAGAAGACGGAAAATCAAGTGTGATAGGGGAAGAATCTGCAAGTCATGTGAGAAAAAGGGCTTGGACTGTGTTTATCCAGACACTTTCAGGTCCATCAAAATATCAAACTCTAGCTCAATTCATGAGTTTGTTCATCTTCCAACTCCAGCACCAAGTGGTGTTTCTAAAGACGCTGTTTCGAACTTGAATGGCTTTTCCAACGTTAATGTCAATTCCAGCTCGGTGTCGCCTTCTGGGTCGACATCTGCCTATGTCTCTTCCTCCTCTTCATCTTCAACAACTTCACCTGCTGTCAGTGGCATCCGAAAACCATCCACCACTAGAGGAAGAAAATCATCTGAATCAATTTCACCAGCATCAGCTTCATCAATAGGCATCAGCGTGAATACGCCCAACATTTCTAATGGCAGTCATCGGGGATCAATGGACACAATTTCAACATCAACAGCAACTGCTCTTACAACTTCAAACGACGAGAACAATCTTTTAAAAGAGATTGCTCGACTTCGAAACGAAAACAAAGCACTTGTCCAAAAACTTGAAAGTTGTTCTTCAGTCAATTCCGCCAATGGTGGTGGTAAGCCCTCTCAAATGCCATCCTTTGAGTTTTCTCACAATGGTGTGAATGATTCAAACTACATATCGAAACAAATTATGGTTAATGAAAACACATTGAAATGCTACATTAAATCACATGTCAGTTTGCTACCTCTATCAACGAACAAGAACACCTCTTTACAACTTTATTCACGTATCATTAGACAATTGTTTGCAGAAAATGAGTTGGGCCAGTATGGACTTGCCAAAAACGAATTGCTTGAAGCGATAGTCAGAATCAAAGATGATTTTGAGTCAATGGAACTCGTCATGCTTATCTCAGTCATTTCTTTGATTGTTTTCAAAACCAACCCCGACCTCGTGGAAGTTGTGATTTCTGAGTCAGGTATGTCTACTACTGAGTTGGTTGCCGGAATGGAAGAAAAGTTCAGGGTTTATAAGAGAATGAGCACTCAGACTAGAGGCTTATACAAATTACAATCATTGTTGTTATACTTGGAGTTCCATGCTGATGATCAAGCTATGTTTCATGGATTATGTTTGGATGTTTGTGTTATGTATTCTGGTATGGAGCAGTTTCGTCATATCTCTTTTCTCAGTAGAGGTCATTACTACTTACGATGTTTGATCAATGACACTCCAATTCCCTCTTATTTTGGTCCTAAAGAGGATGAAATTTCATCACAGGTGACCAACCCACTGAGTGGGAACATTCTACACAATGAATCACTATGTGGTATTATCAAGAAAACACTTGATTTGAGAATTAGTTTGAAGTATTCCTTGGCTTTTTCAAAACTGCTTGCTGGATTTACGTTGATTGGTGAAATGAATTTGAAGAAATTTTATGAGTCCAGAAAGACTGATCTTGAAAGTTTTGGCAAAATAAATCGTCAGATTTTTGAACAACTACAATACATGATTATCCTCCACTATTGCCAATTGAAGATTCACGCTTTGGCTAGACCAACAAATCAACAATTGGAAATAGTTTTCAAAGTTTCAAACCATTTTTTGGAAGTGATTTTGCTTAGATCATTCAAAAGTGAATCTTTCACTGCAAGTTGTATCAATATGTCCATGATGTTCTTCGATGTTATGAAGTATATCGATTCAATCATGTTCCCTGAATATTTATCACAGTTGAGCGTCAATTTCATCAAGATTATAATAGAAAAGTTTGAAAAGATTTGTTCTGCTTGTGACAAGATAGATAACAGTTTGGTGAAACAAATACAAGAGAAATGGAAACATTATCAAGATGGTGATTTAGCTTATTTCAATCAAGGTTTTTCCATTGAACAAAGTATAGATTCCAAGGCTTTAGAAGGCATAGCAGAAATTCCAACTGTGAATCCGTATACAGTCGGTATTATTTCAGATGATGAAATGGAAAGTGACAAAGAAGATGGAGATTTGGAAAAGGATCGAAATGAGATACCCGCTTTAATGAACTCTCAAGCAGTCGGATCATTTGACATGAACTTGACTCCAGTCACATCAAACCAACAACAAGAACAGCAATTATCTTATCCTTCACAATTTCAAAACAACACTCAACAGGAGCAAAATCACTCGACAAACACATCAGAGCCTGGTTTTAATCATTGGAAACAAATGAACTTCCTCATCTCCCAACAACAAGCAACCCCAGACCAATTCTTCAACAACTCAAATCAATTGTATAACGACAGTAACACAAACATGAACAACGAGAAATCCAATTCAATCACCTCTGAACCAACACCAACCATCGCAAACACATTCATGGAACAAGGTTCATATTCCTTCTCAGACACCAACACTCACCTCCAACATCCACATGACGAACTCCAACGTTCTCGTTCAACGGGCAACACGCCAACCCAAGCTTCAATTCTACCAACTAATTCAATGGCCCCGATGACGGCGGCGTCATTATCGGGTATTCCAGTCAACTCATCAACATCGACATCACCTCCTCCTAACCTTACGCAGCAACAATTAAGGTTCCAGCAACAAAACGATAATATGATGAATTATGCCTCACCTTCTACGATTTTCAACTATCAGGGAATTCCAACCCCTGGTGCAACCAACGGTAATGGTAATGGGTTGGGTATGGGCTTGGGTGACTTGGGCTTTCCTACAACACCTTCATTGAGTCAACTGTTTAAGTAGTGGGTATTTTCAACTTATTTTTGGTTTGTTTTAAGTCACTTATGCACTTTGTCTGTTTTAATCTTTCTTATACACTTAATACTTTGCTTTTCTGCTTATTTTGCTTTTGGTTCCAAAATTTGTGAACTAATATTTTCTACTTCTATATATATCTAATTTTCCAATTTTTTGATTTTCTTATATAATTGTTCTTTTACTTTTTCTCTACTATATATACCTTTTACATGTGTTTCAATTTTAAACTTGATTTTTGCTTTTCCTGTATGTGTACTTGCTCCATTTATTTTAATCTCAATATATCCGAGCTAGTTTATGTTAATCTTAAATTCAATAAAGCTCTCAAATTTATCTCGATATTATTTCATGCAGCGTATCAAGATTTCGAGTTGGAATTGGCACATACTTAATGTGATTCAAAGTTGTTTGAACTTTGGTCAGGCCCTCTCAGGCCTGTGAACTATATAAGTATATGGCAGACAGTCTTACAATATTGAAATTGGACAAGTGTCGAAAGCAGCAAACTCATATATCAAAAGTCACCAACACTAACACATAAATCTGAACATCACAGCATCTTCAAACAAAGTGAATACAAATAACATGATCCAATGGGCTATTTGAAAAATACCCGTTTTCACCAATTTGCAGGCTTGTGCCCACTGCCTTCGATAGTGAGCATTGGAGGTGTTGAGTATGAAACCCAGAGAACTGCGGTATCTGCAAACAGAATACAAATGAACTCTCTATTGTTATACTCCAGATTGAAGTTGCATGAAGCTGAACACAAATTTCATACTCAATATGATTACAACCAAATAACGATTTCACCTCAATATAAAATCAACTGGATATCTCTTGTTTCATCTGAATGAGCAACACATCCAAATAACATCTCGTACAGTTTTACTCAAGAACGCAATAATATCATGCTTTGGCCGAAACAAAAGAATCCACTTCTTACAGAACAAGATGAGAGATGGGAACGATTATACAACGGACGGCACCGTTTTAAAGAACCGAGTGATGCTGAAAGATCATTGGCGATATTTCTGCAAGTCATGAAATCATTCACGGTCTAGTTCGACCTTCCTTGACGCTTGCACCTGAAATCCCGTCATTGAAAGAGTTGAGTTTAATATCTCTTTCACGCGGTTTCCAAATTAGTTTTGAAGGTCTTCATCATTTGAAAAAACTACTGTTGTATGATGTTTCTGGTTTGCATCTACCTAAAGGTATTAATGCCCCTGGTCTTTCTGTTCTAGTCATGAAAAAAAACATCTTGCGATTTTGTCCATAACTTTCCTTCATCTTTAAGATTCTTGGAGATTGAGGTGTCGAATGATGATGATTTTCTCCCTAAACTTTCACAGTTGACAAATATTGAATTAAGGCTTGCATCTCTATTTAACTACTCAATTGAGGATTTATTCCAATCAATACCTCATTCCGTGACGTTTTTCTATCTAGGTGTGGATCATTCTGAAGAATTTCTAGCTGAACCTTACAACGAGCAACGAATGAACTTGAACTTACTTCCTTCGACGTTAAAGCTGTTTAACTTTGATGCAATTTTAGGAAAACACTATAGAAGTTGTGCACAATATGAGCTATGTTTTGAACTTTGGATGCAAAACTCTCAAGATAATTCAGAATTGGGTGAGTTCAAATTCAAGAAAGTTCCCGGTGATGACGAGCTTTCCAGAAGTCTGCAATATTGTATTGATGTCAGTGAAATCAATTTCTCCAATGGTGGAACACAATCAGTCACTATATGGAAGAAGTTGGGGATGGGATCCGTATCGAAACTGAAGACGGTAAACAACCTGAGAAACTACAACTGTTAGGTGCTGGTGAAAAAACTCATTTTCAATGCCCTCGAACTGATACGTTACATATACGAATCAGCTTCTGTGTTTTTATTATTGATGTGCTACATATATATATGATCACAAAAGACAAGCACAAATATTATATTGAATTAAAAAAAAAAACGGGTAATGTACACAAAACACAAACGATCACACATGTGCTCAAAAACAAACTCGCACGTGTATATATAGACAACAACGAACAACAATTAACGAAAAAAGAATGGAATAATGGGGATATATACTTAAAAGACAAACAAAAAATGTAAATTATTAAAAAAATTATCAGACGATGGAAAAAACGGGGAATTTAAAAATATGCACTACGTATGCACTTAAAAAGCAAGCAAGCAGGTTGAAAATTAAAAAAACAAACAATTAGATCGATGCAAAAAAACAGTGAAAAACAAATTTAACAAGGATATAAAAAAAAAACACAAAAAGATTAAAATGAAAAAAACTCTGGGGTAAAACGACAAAAGTGAGTGTATGGATATATATATAATTCAAAAAAAAACAAAACAAAAAAAATGGTAAAATGTAAATATGATGTAAATGCAGTGCAGTGATCAGCCAGCTGTCAACATAAGCAACCGATAAACAGCTAGCTAATGCGTACTGGTATGAAGTTTGAACTATGGTATAATATAGATAGATAGCATCATTTAGGGTAAATGGATGGGTAAATGTAAAGGTACATAAACTAGTAAGATCGTGATTGGATAAAAATGTGGAGCGTTAATGAATCGATGTAAAATGAGTCATGCATGGGGCGGATCAATGAATGTATTAAATGTATTCTAATGTGGTAGTGTAACGTAATGTATTTGAAATGTAGTATAATGTCAATGTGAATCCAATGCATGCAAGGAATAAATGTAATCAGGAAAATGAAAAGGTCGGGTATAATGAGCAAAATGTAAATCAAACAACAACGTACTAAGCAAAACGAAAACTAAAAAGCAGCAAACCAGCAAACAAACACGATATCTAAATCAAAAAAAAATCAATTTTAATCTAGTAGTCCCGTAGTCTAATCAACACGAACAACCAGCTTCGTCTTCTTTCCCTTCCCAGATCCACAACCACAAACAACATCCAAACAAAACTTCAAATCCTCATTAGAATTCAACTTAACAACACCACCACCATTCTCCACACCTAACAAACAACTCAACTTCAAATCATCAAATAACTTCAACGATTGTCTTGGATCACCAGTGACATAATTAGTCAAAATACTCAACTTCAATAAATGTAAAGTACTCGTCAATGGTAACTTAATCATCATCATTTCTTCACCTCTGACAACTTTACAACGAATCGTCTCACCTCCATTAGCACCACCAGCACCAGCACCAGTTTCGGATCCAGTGGATGCGTTGGCTCCAAAGAATGGCAGGTCTGCTGTGGTGCCTATTGTAGTCTGAACTCCTGATCCACTAACCATATTCAACGCAGGTGAACTAACACTGGCACTAGCTAATGCTGCAACTCCAGTCATTGGAGATCCAGTCAGTGGAGAACCTGGGCCAGAACCAGTGAGACAAGGCGTGCTGCCGAAAAACAACGGTTGAGTAGGAACATCCTCTTCTGCGACATCATCATCTTCTTCAACATCACCAACGGCATTGGTGCTGGCATCGACGTCCATTAGGTCATCACCGCCTAGTTCCATGCCACCGACGATTTGATCCATGCTCATGCCTCTCATTTGAGAGGATGGGTCTTTGAGTGTAGGACTAGCTAAAATTGAACCCTCATCTTCGTCATCGAATGATGAATCAGCATCGTTATTGTCGTTGTGGTCATCGATCAAACAGATATCATTTGTGTCGTACATCTTCACTTCAGAGAACATCCTGGTTAATTTTTCTTCTTCGTCATTATCCTTTTGTTGTTGTTGTTGTTGTTGTTGTTGTTGACCAGTAGGACCAGAGGAAGCAGGAGCAGATGATGAGTGGATGAGTTCATTTGCTGGTTTAGGTAATGGAACAATGTTATGGACGTCATCGAAGCTGTCCATTGGAATAGGACCATTTGAATCTAATCTCTTAAACGGAACATTCTTTACTGTTGTTGTGGTTGTTCCTTCCATGATTGTATTGCTGTTGTTCAGGTTTCTAATATTACCGATATTGTTGTTCATGTTGTTATTGTTACTCATGATCATACTATGAACAGAAACTCCACTTGAACTAACAACGCTATAATTTCTACCATGACCACCCATACCCATACCACCATTCATATTATTCATACCGTTCATACCACTAGAACCAGTGGAAAGGTGAGGCAAATCAACTTTCAAATGCTGTAATGAAGGAATAGGAGAGTTCAAAGAATTGCTCAATTGTCTAGCATGTTTCTGTTGTTTTTGAGCTTGTTGAGCACTGATATTATTCGTAAACACAAACTTATTATTCCCGCTTCCACCACTATGTTGAGAATGTAACTGTGGTTGTTGTAACTGAGGTTGTGAAACATGATGTTGAAGAGGACCAGGATTATGATACATCGGCTGTTGTTGCTGTTGTTGTTGTAGTTGTAAACTGGCCAAACTTGGCATCTTTCTAGGAATCATCATCGCAGGACCACTTCCAGAACCATTTCGACTGCTGTGACCACTATTGTTGTTGTAATTAGGTAGAGGAGGTTGAGCTTGACCAGGAGGCAAAGCACCACCGATCTTACCTGGACCACCAGCTCCATTACCCAAACCAGCCATACCACCAGAGACACTGACATTAGCCTGTAACTTCTCAACGATTTCTTTCTCAGACATATGGTTACCACGGCCAATTTCCAAATCTGAAGATTTTGGTCTTAGCCAGTTAAACAACACTTTCAAGTACCTCTGTTGGCTTTGTTGTGCCTGTTGTTGGTTACCACCGCCTAATTCTTCCAAATTGACACATTGTAATAGTTGATTCAAGTATATTTCCAATTGGCGGCATCTAGCTTTCAACACACCAGCATCGTTTTCATCTTTATTGTTGGCATGTAGTGACATTGGGTTAGGTAGTCTAGGCAACTTGACTTGACCTGAACCATTATCATAACAGATATCAATCAATGTGGAATGCAAGTCATAGAAATCATGGTAGTAACGGCATAAAGACAATCTAGTGGCTCTAAACTCATTCACTGCATCCACTTTATACCAGTATCGTCCTTCATATTTATGAGTTGAACGAACTCGGATGTTAGAAAATGGGAATGCTGATGCTGATTTTTTTCTATTGTTGTTCATGTTGTTATTGATTGAAGAGTGAGGGGATATTGATGTGTTGTTGTTGAAGGAATATGGTTGTGATGGTTGTGGTAGTAAATGAGGAGATTGATGTGAAGATTGAGATGACTGTTTGAATGAATCTTTGAACTGGATAGGTGACTCCTTTTGTGTAGGTGGGGTTGAAGGAGGAGTAAATAGCTGTTGTTGTTGATATGAAGGTTGAGGTTGAACCATAGGCATGGGGTTAGGCATAGGTAAAGGTTGAACCAAAGGAGCAGGCTGTGGTTGTTGAAACTGAGTTTGGAATTGTGTTTGTGATTGTGTCTGTGATAGAGGTTTGCCAGTCAATGTAGTAGTTTCATTAATGGATCCGACCGAGGAAGAATTGTAAGAAGAAATACTATCTTTTTGACCTTGTAATCCGAATCCAAATGAGGAGACAGATCCAGTTGATGTAGAATTCGAACTTGAAGAGCCTCTAGATGAAGGATTTGAATTATTGTTGTTCATGATAGCTGTAGCAGCACCACCACCCATTGTTGGAGACTTATTATGAGGTTGATGACGAAGATTAGGCACGATTTCTAACACTTTGACACAATCTTTAGGAACCCAACCTGGATCACCAACTTTTGTAATGGATTGTACAAGGACATGATCACGAACTGTGCCCTTTTGCACTAGTTTCACAATCTCTCCTTCTTCCATGTTCAGTTCATTTGAGTTTGATCTTGAAAAAGAATGAACACATATAAGTAACGTTGTTTCGTTGTCGCTTGACACAGGGGTATTGGATATACTTCTTTGACCTCTAGTGTGGGAGTTTTTTGAGTTTATGTTGCTGTTTGAGTGGTTAGCTGCAGCAGCCAAGTTTGACATTGATTTGGAAAGAGCCTTTGATTTTTCCAAGTTATTGAAGTTTGAATTTGGAGGAAGTGGATTGTTTGTTGTATTGAATAGGTTGTCCAAACTTGATAGTTTTGGGGTATGTTGAACGTCGAAAGGACCCGATATCTTGAGATGTTTGACAGACTTCATCTTCTTTAGACTGCTGTGTTTGTATTGAGGAGACTGTATTTGCATGATGAGAGAGTTCTGTAGAGTGTTGTTTTGAGAGAAAGTTGAAAAGAAAGACTGTAGTTAGAAGTTAGAAGGTGTAACTCTGGGAGGCAAAGAGAGAGAGACAGAACAGAGGTGACAGTGACAAGGCAACAGATGTCAAAAGCAAGAATCAAGCTTGGGGGTCTGGGTCTAGAAGAGAACAGAGAGAGAAGGGAAGGGAAGGGAACAGGGAACAGGGAACAGGGCAACGTAGTCAAGTCAAGAAAGACCAATCACCAAGCACAAGCTCACCTAGTCCAAGAGAACCCGCCCTGTATATAAAGTACCAACTACGTAAGAGCCGTATTATTTATTAAGAGACCGCCTTGGTAGTACGTAGTTAAGCAGCGTAATCAGCGTAAGCAGCGTAAGCACGAGCATGCACCCTCACTATGGATGCATAGTTGTGCAGATCCTCATCTCCAACTAGTTGTAATATGTCACTCACAATCGCATTTTATTATCACAATACACCTGCCAAAACAGCAGATCTGTCCCTTTTGGAAAGACTTTCTCCTAGACACCCGCCACCCGTGCCACTTTGGCAATTACCCTATCCGGTAATCTTCTATTTCTTAACAAGTGTCTCCACAGAAACATCCCGTTTCCTGTTCAACTAACTATCAACTTACTCAACTTACTCAACTTACTCAACTCACGTCCATACAAAACGCACCTTTACATACGTCCTGTATCTGAACTTGAAGGGATTCCATCCTGTTTCTTATTTCTTATTTCTTGTTTCTTGTTTCTACTCTTCTAGAACCTAGACCCTCGATTCAATTATTCTTATACCTTAACTGAAACACCCTACGTACGTATGAATCACCTGGGAATTACCATCAAAAAACAACAACGTACAGCAGAAGAAAAATTATATAACCCTAACCCTAGTATAAACAACCATGTAAGTCACGTCTGTCAATTTCTCCCTCGACCCCCTCTCTGGTACTACCCTTTCAACTTCCTTCTATTAATCGGATCCACTGGCAACTCTCCAGCTCGCTCGCTCGATCTCCCTCTCTCTATAGCTTTTTCTATAAAAAGAACGCTTTAACGTACCACACCGCTGCACCGCTGCACGTAATAAACTTCCATGCACCTCACCCTCCCTCTCTCTCTCTCTCTCTCTCTCTCTCTCTCWCACCTCCACCACCAGGACACCCACTTCACTTCACTTCACTCCACTTCGATCGATCGGCCACACGTCAACTAGTTCTTTAATTCCGCACAAGCACACAAGCCACAAATATGACAAGCCTCAGCCTCACCACACATCCACACATCCCATGTTTTATAGTAGCCGCACACTAACCAATTACAGACCATACAACAATTAGGATGCGGAAAGATACTAACTTAAAACGGTTGTAGTTTACAATCATTCATGCATCCCGTGTGGCTTACTGTTTGTAAACATAAGATTTAAGATTTCAAGATTTAAGATTTTATAGTAGTTATAGAGACACGCGAGCTAAAGCTAAAGAGTAAAGCTAACTTTGTTAAGGTTTACTTTGGTTATTTGTTTTGTTTATTTGTTTTTGTAATTCGAATTGCGCTGGATGTATATCATATATTGCCGTGGAACTTCAAAGATGGAATTGATATGACATGATATCTCGGTATCTCCTTGTATCTGCCCTGAGATTGTTGTTGATGCACATGTCGAAGGTTTCGGCAAATTTCTTGATAAATTTCATGTATATTTCAATTTATACGCAGGCATGCATGTGATATATATAATTTTAATATTTCATGTGCTATACTGTGCATGGCATGAGCTGAATGATGCAGAAATAGATATATAATTTTATAACCTATATAATATATTGATGTATGGAATTTCAAGTAAATTATTAGGTAAGCTGCAATATCGAAGATATATATTCTGTTTTCATTATTGTATTCTGATTTCTTTCTTCTTAATCTTTCCCACTATGTCGATCCGGCTTTTTTTCTTAATTGGTTTCTCTTTCCATATATGACCTGATTCTTGAATTTACTTTTCCCATGTTTATAATTTCTTTTTCTTACTCCCAATTAATTTTAACTTTTTGGTAAAAAAAAAAGAGAGTAGGTTTCATGACCTAATTCGTTATATAATTTTCTACTTCTCTCCCGTACTACTGGAGCTTTAAATTATATCGATTCTTTAAACATATATTTGTAAATTAATGGAATCAAGTTATGAAGAAAAGTCTATATAAAATCCGATTGCAAATTTTGATGTGATCTCTTATAGATCAGACTTTGAATTTAAAATAAAATAAAATCAAATAAAATAAAATAAAATAAAATAAACAAAACCACGTAGAAATTTGTAGAGCGTTATATGTCAATCTTTATATTTAATATTATTAGTTTAAAAATTCGGAAAGATACATGTAAAAATGTCATAATTAAAAGTGATGGAATAAAGTAATAAAATGTTAAATTTATTAAAATGGAAAAAATGGTAAATTGCTATAAGAGTATATAAAAAGAAAGTAATGAATCGATACTAGAGATATAATAAAATTTTAAATTTGATAGAAGGTCGAGCTCTGATATAAATTAATAAAATAAAATAACATGATAAATTAATAAAATGAAAATGGTAATTTTATAACCTAAACGCAAGAGTCAAGACGAGGAAAATAATTAATTTTCTTTTTTTTACTGCAAAGGAGTGAAAAAGAATTGTAGGAAGATATAATTTGAGAAAGTATATATATAGACAAAATTCTACGATGACAAAAAAAGTTAAAAAAAATTAAACTTATAAACATGACTTGCATGAGATCGCGTTATATACGTTAATTTTTAAAAATTGAAAGAATGTAAAGTAATTTTAGAAACTAAACAATTAAATAGATATATTTGTGAAAATTTGAAATTTAAAATTTATATATATATGTGAAAAGTTGAAATTTAATATATATATATGCAAATCAATTCAATTGAAAATTTTTTGAAATTTATATAGGAAAACATGTATAAAAACTTTAGAAATGTGAAAACCATATGAAAATGTTCGATGCACAAAAATGCTAGCTGTATATATATATATATATAAATAAACATAAAAATTTAAATTCATCGATCGCGTCCTTTTTTAACCTATTAGTTTAATCTAATCTGTATTAAAGTATATATAACCAAGTCTCACCATACACAGTAACCTCATCAATCAAACCAATCAACGTTAATTAATTCGTATTCACATGTGTAACATATATTGCAATGTGAATAATTGTCTCTAATATACTATTTATAGTAACTTAAACTTTTTTGTGTTCAAAATGTCATATATTAAGGATAATTTTAACGTTTATAGATATTCTGTATAAAATCCATTTTGCAGGGACAATTATTAATCTTATAAAATTAGGTTAATGGTAATTATTAATTCAGATTAAACTTTTTGTGAGGCTAGAGCCCATATATAAAATTTACTGTAATTTGGATAGCTTGCTAATTTGCAAAATCAGTATATAAGTAGCTTGCAAACATCTTATATATATATGCAAATTTGGATCATACATATGATCATCGAGATAACTGATGCACCCCTAATCGTGTAACTAATTTTTTAAATGTCGATTGCAAGCTTTGTTGCATTTTATTGATGGTAAAACTTAATTCGACCTTTTAAGAAAATGATCGAATCTATGCCATTGAATCACAATTTTAATTCTAGCTAGCATATAGGCTATAGCCTATATATCCGCAAGTCAAAATATTTTTAAATTGAATTTCAAGTACATGTAGCAATCATCCAGGACTTGAGTTAAATTTCAATCATATCCTTGCTCATAAATTAAGGTTATACCAAGCTCATACGTACGTACGTATACCCGCGTACCTGCACATGCATATACGAGCGCAATTAAATATACTGTGCAATAYTGATGTATTGCAGATAGCTGTGAATCAAGAAGCATAATTTATGTATATATGGATCGACCATATGCAGATAATTGTCGAAGTTGGAAGTTGGAAGTTGAGAATCGCTTATTTTCCGTTTTGAATTAATAGTTTTCCCCGGTCGGCGGTTTATCTATGATTGATCCGGTTAAGCTTTCTCGAATTAATTCTAGCTCTAGCTTGGCCGCGCGTGTGAGCAACGTGAGAGCAACGTGTGAGCACTGAGCCCTCCCTATAAAAGAGATCATGAGATTATTTCAAAATTTAAAATTCTACTGTACAATTAAATTTGTAAACAGCTAGAGTTCAACATCAACTTACTTGATAACACAGCTTTTATTAATTATTTATAGGTTTGACTTCCAATCAAATCAATTGTGGCAATGCATCTGTCATTCCATTCGAGTGCTGTACTACAAGGATGATGACCCACATGTGCCGATGAATGATTATTTTCAAAATTCAATCGAAGCTTCGATCGAAATTATTAAAACAAAAACAAAAACAAAACAACTCATCTCAAATTTCAATCTCAGTATGTATCTCGTCTATCTGATGACCTGTGCATACAGTCGATCTGTATCAAAAAAAGACAGCCAACTTCCCAATTGGTAAACATGGTGTCCCCTCACAAGATTGCTACATACATGTGAATCTCAAATTCAAATTCCACCAACAACATTTCACTTTCCCAATAAACATACACGATCTTCTGGCAGTGTGCCTTAGACCGTAATGTACAACACAACTTCCAGTACCAGTACACAATTCCCATACTTAACTTAACAGCATGCATGCCAAACTGTCCAACTTGAAATTCAAGCCTCGCTAGATCAATCTAAATAGAGCTAAACAAAGCCAAACAGAGCTAAACAAAGCCAAACAGAGCTAAAATTGAATTCAAAACAACGGACTAACCCAAGTAAATCAAATGTCTAACCCAATACAGTCAAGACTCAACTCCAAAACCAAACCAATTTCCAATTCATGCATGCATGGGGAAGATTGAAAAATTGAAAGAATTAAATTGCCGGCCGGAGATTTGTTGTTTGCTTGTTGTTTGTGTGGGTAGTGTGGCTGAGTGGCTGAATCAAGGAAATYGAAATGTGGCAAGTGGCAAGTAAGTAAATGGCAAGCTTGGCCGTTGTTAAGGAATATTGTGAAAATGTTCTTTGAGGTTCTTTATTATTGAAAGAAACCTGCAAGAAACCTGCAAGAAACCTGTGATATCCGGCCGTGGTGCATGGGTGCACACACGTACAAGGCAACGCGCGTTGTTGAATTGTTTGTGATTGTTGTTTGTTTGTTTTTGTTCATCGAGATCCACCACGTTGGACAACTCATGGGTCAGTCATSTTAAATCAACTTCAATTTGTTCACTGTTCAACAAGTCATATCATTTATGTGTATGTGAATGCCAAAATTCCAACTTCCTCTGAACTCTGAACTAGGTCAGCTCACTCAGCGCATGCGAGAGCGATAGCGCCTTAATTTGTAGCTACGTTAAGAACAGCTAGACACATGTGCCTGATGGAAGAATCATGAAAGTCAATCGATCAGATCAACATTGTTCAACCTTATATGACAACATGTTCACAGTCGATCATCGATATATGTTTGTTGTAATTTGGGGGCAATTGTAGTTAGAGAATAGACATTGTTGTTGCGGAACAACTACTGATCAATTTACTACCCTATTGATTAAGGTCATTTTAAAGATTGGACATCGATCACATGCTCAGAGTTCACTGTTTTTAATTGATTTCTTCGAAGTTCGACGAACGTATATACGGTAATATGGAGTCTTGTCTTGCCAGCCAATTTATTTATCATTATGTCTACGTCGTTAACTAATAATATAATTTACGCAGCATCATGCTTCTACATCGAGGTGAGGTATTATGCTGCTTATCGTGATCGAACAATTTTTGTTTGAGAAAAGAAAGAACGTACTCGAACAAGGTATCTAGGTGATCTACTTAATTCATTAAACTTAAGGAACGTCTTTGTCGAAGCACTACGTTTATGGACTCCGTTATATACAGAGAATTGGCATATATGAACCAAGGAACGTGTGTGTATAATGATCAACGTACGTGGAGATTATACTGCAGTCTGATTGTGGCCATCATGAATGGCCAATCTTTACATGTATCAAATTTTGATATCAGCTGCACTCCTTAAATTCTCTTATATATACTCCTCCAAATAAATCAAACATCAATTCATCAAAACATCAAAACATCAAAACAAACAGCCATTAGTCCCCATATTTCAAAAACCTAGGCAACAAACATTAGATCGATCTATATTGCTGTAACGTATACGTAAGTACCTGCTCACATTTTTAAAGGGAGAACCAAATTTTTAATCACTACCCAATTTCGAGCTCTCGTACGTACGTTCATAGCACAAACATGTAGCTAATTTGGTCGAGGTTTATTACGTTTCATTAACGAATCGAATTATATTCCAATCGTATTGTGATTGATGTGGATCATATGGTTGTATAGGAAGTACGTGTATACGTACAAGGATATGAATATTTTGTGAGTTTCGTTATAATTAATTATATTCCAGGGGTGGGTACTTAAGGCCCATGGATGGTTCACGCGTTCAGGCCGTCAGAATTCAGACAAGACGTGTGCATTTCCTTTACTTCAACAACGTATATATTCAATTACGTGTCAACTGTTTAAGGGCATACGTATATGTATGTGTTAGCGGAAGGAACACCGACCAACCAATCCGCTTTAATTTCCAAATCAAGTCAAGACTCAAAACGATTCAAACAATTCCTTTAACAATTATAACAACTTCAAGAGTTWTATCCGCATTCATGCACAACAGCGTGCTTTTCAATATGGGTCAATTATTCATCCAAAATTTGTATTTTAACTAGCGTGCCTGCATTGTAACGTTCCCGGTTCCTGATCGAAACTGATATGATGATGATGCATGTATGGGATATTGTGACATGAGTTTGATGATATAATCGAGTTGGTATTGTTTTATGAAACATACTAATGGGTTGAATTAGCAACTACGTACGTACGTTGAAAGTTAGGAACGCGTACTTAACCTCGAGCAGTTTTTTAATTGGAGACGATTTAACTACGTTTATCGTTTCGACAGAACTACAGATAACGGTACTCCTTTAAAGGACCCGATCATATAAGTTATAACACAAACGGACATATTCATAAGAATATTGAAACCCCGACATTTCACATGTGCATGTGTCTCGAGGTCAAGGAGGAGGATTCACCACCGCCGCCGACCGGAGCTCAATCTCGAAATATCCTTGCATTTCCATTTCAAACACATCCTAAAATTCTTGACATATCTGATCGATCCGAATCCAAATTAAGTTGCAACATCTCATACTACCACCATATAGACTGGAATCTATTTATATCCACTAACTAAGTCATGAACTAAAATACAAGTAGAAAATGAAGACGTATTTGTGACTGCATCATACAAGAATAGAAAAATCAAGTTACAACTCAACGGTTGTCAAAGCAGTAAAGATGAAGAAAATCCACATGTCACCCATGGATCATGATGCAACCGTTTTTGGATGACGGCAACTGAAATTGAGATCAGAGAAACCTCTTTAATTCGAATTTTATTCCATGTTCATGTGAAATAAGCAATGTTGCCAATGTTTCTTGGATGCTGTGCCACATTTTCAGATGATTTGGGAATAGATTATTAAGAACGTATATATAGCTCGATTAAAGATTGAATTGTGAAGGGAAGACGTTTTTAAATATAAGCACATGAAAGGAGTAAAAACAGCAAAGCAAAATGACATACGCATGCGGAGGAGTGAGAGATAAAGACGGTTCACTGTTGTCAGTTGTAAAATAAGCAGCTTTGATTAGTACAATTACCGGCTGACTCGATTTCTTGGATTGATTGGCATTTCAAAGTTGGCGTATTGCTGATGGTGATTTCAATGTTCTCATTATTAATCTATTTTTTTCTATATAAACTGAAGTCTGGTTCTCTTCCATCTACCCATGAACGTAAAAAACCCATAAAATTGCACACAACCTCAAATTAGTGATCTCATTAACAATCTGATATCAAGCACTAGTTTTCTCAAAAGCAAAAGCCAAATAAAATGAACAAGCATCTCTATCTTCACCAGTGACACCATAACTACCATCAGGTTTTCTCAATGACTCAATTAACGGACCAGGCAATTTATTGAAATAGTTTCCAATTTCCCTATTGAACAACTCAAAAAAGTTTTTCTTAAACCGTAACTCCAAATTATACTCTTCACATAACGATCTGAACTTCTCAAAAGGAACAACGAATTCAGGAACATTATCCACAGCATCTACCAAATAGTAACTGTACACGTTACCAAACATCTTAGGGAACTTACCATCTTTTGGAGGCGGTTCAGGAAACTCCACAGAATAGATTGAGTTCCCCCACTTCTTCTCACCTGGACCCAATCTCTTGATCTTCCATTTAATGAAATCCGACGATGGAATAGTTCCAATAAATATACCACCGACTTTCAAAGACCTCGACACGTTCTCCAACATCGTTCTCACCGTAGCCTCTGAATTGAAGGCATAATGCATGCAGAACTGCATTGACACGGTATCAAATTGTAAATCAACCTCGTTTTCAAAATCTGCTAGGATTTGTGGAACAGGCATCGTGAAGGCATCACCTGTGGCAAAGACAGCTTCGAACTGGAACCGGGATTTCTGGTATCTCGAAACAGCTTCTTTGATAGACTGATCGGACAAGTCAATTCCCACGTAGGATCGGGTTAGTACTTGGTCCCATTTACCCATGTCTCCTCCCTTACCACATCCTAAGTCCAAGACGTTACCGTATGGTTTGGCATATTTGTTGATCAGAATGTACTTAATACAGTTGTTGAATGAACGTAGTTTGTAAATTGGTGATTCGGTACGTTTACCCTGTCTTGCATGGAATGCTTGTAAATTGTAATGATTCCTCACCATTTCATCTTTTTTGTTCTGATCTAGGTTTTTCAATTCATCACTTTCGATTTTCTTGGACCCGTCGTACATTCCATAGTTTCCACGTCTTCTGTTGTTGATGTCAATTCTGCGTTTATGGTCTGAAGATTCGTATGATTTTTCTAATGACGCTTTCTGTGTTTCAAAGATTTCAGCAGGCATCCAGGATGGTCTTTCAGTTAGAGTTTGTGCTGGTGGCGGTGGAGCAAATGTCTTGCTGCGCTCTGGTATGACTGGTTTTTTGGATTGCACTATCGGAATAGATGGTAGTGAAGCTGGTGGGACAGTTGGTTTCGATAATGATGATGTCAATGAACTTGCATTACTTGAACCGGTAGATGATTCAGCTTTGTCATTTGAAGCTAACTCATCACCTTCAGATATATGTTGCCGTAGTTTTTGATCCTCTTGTAAAATCTTTTCCACTTCATCATCACGTCTTCTTGAAGAAAACTTGTTTGATTTCTTAACGACTCTTCTCTTCTTGTAAATAGTGTTATCATAATAACTCTTGGCTCTAGCAACAGCAGCAGCTCTCTTAGCAGAAGCATCTGATACACTAGCGGCACCACCACCTATTTTGGAAGAACCAGCCGTGGAACTTGGATTAGCTGGATCAACAACTTGGATTTCACCGACTCCGCTTCCTTCACCTGTTTCACCAACACCGGAATCAATATCAATTGGCTCATCATCCTCATCAGGTAACGCTCTCTTAACTTTTTGAGACGGCACAGCAGTTACATCATCGTTGGCATCCTCTTGTAAATCAAGATTTGAGGTATACGCTTTCTCTGGTTTTGTATCTGTGATATCAGACATTTGTATTGTGTAGTGATAAGATTGGTTGTGTATTTCTTTCCAATATTTCAGCAGTTGAGCAACTTCAAGCTGAACAATCAAGATCACTTCAAAATTCAGATGTATGGCGCAAAAGAGGAAAAAAGCTTACGCGACGGCTTACGTCAGCGTGGGATGCTTGTGTTACCCTGCCTGGCGAAAAAGCAGAGATGCAGTGAGAGTATCAGTAAGACTAAGTGCCATAGTAAATACTGAAGGGAACAACCTACATCAACACACCCTGTTGGACGTTTTCCTTCCACCAAAACTTTCAAAAAACTACCCACAAACTCAATCACAGTCACCATACAGCTGACACTTGTTTAGAGATACCAAATTTTACAGCTACGCCTGTTTTTCTCCCGTCTCAACCACACTTATTTTTGAAGATTGATCAGATACAAGGTTTTGGACCTATCAAGAAACAAACCCCACAAGTTTATCCCATACACCACTTAACTAATGTCGTCTCGAAGATCCAGAAGATACCAACAACAGAAACCACAGCATCGTTACGAGGAAGATTACGAAGCTGTTTATGAAGAGGAAGAAGAGGAAGAGGAGGATGATGATCAAGACGAAGTGACCAGATGTGTATGCGGTAGTGATGAATTGGTCATCCCAGCTAATGCTGGTTCAGAATTTGATGATGTTGACGTTGGCTTTTTTATTCAATGTGAATCATGTTCAGTTTGGCAACACGGATACTGTGTCGGTATCATGGATACTGCAAATGCTCCAGAGAAGTATTGGTGTGAACAGTGCAAACCAGAAAATCATCACCTGATAACAGACAAGTTTGGATTTAGCAGAAGTAGGTACAATCCAGTTCCTGAAACCAGAAGAAAGAGAAAGAGAGCTCAATCGAGTTCAAGAGGTTCAGGAGCTGCTGGTGCTCATAAACATCAAAGACGGAACAGTGCTAATGTGAATAACAATGCCGCTGCCACTACCGCTGCTTCTACATCCACTGCTGCTCATGAACATGATAATGATCATGATGCTGATGATGAAGAGAATGGTGCAAATACCACTGCTAATGGAGAATCTACAAATGCCCGCAAATCACCTTCAAGTACTCCAACTAAAGAAGAAACAAAACATAAGACGAAAGAGGAGAAAGAAGAGATTAGATTGAAGAGAACGAGACACCGCGATTATGAATACGAACAACAGTTAAAGAAAGCAATTGAAGAAAGTGCTAGAGAAAGCGGTGTGCAACCTGAAGATGTTAATGTTTCATCTTCAAATGAGTCCATTCATGCATCAAGAGAACAGAGAGTGTTGAGAAAGAGAGGTGCAACAAAGACGAATTTGTCTAGTTCAACATCAGCAGTTAAAGAAGAACATTCATCTCACGAGAGTGATTCTGCCACCGCCCCACCTTCCAATGCCGATACAACCACTACATCTACGGTAACAGCAACAACAGAATCAACGTCCAATACAGCCGCTACAGCTCATCCAGATCTCAGCAACGACAACAACGCATCAAGTGGTAATGGTCATGGCTCGAGTAGCCGACAAAGATCACCGGCAAAGGCTTCTCCTAAACCTGCTAGTCCGGTGAAGGTCGAAAAGACAGCCAATAACAGTGATGATTCCAACACTACACAACGTAAGAGAATGCCAAGAGTGTTGAGAGAAGGATCTAGAGCAGCCAGTGCTGCCGCAATGACTTCAGCTGCTGAAACTGCCACCGAAGGTGAACCAGAGACTGATGCTGCCGATGTGACAGATTCGAGACATAGCCTGGACACGAGTCCAACCAAGAAGACACCATCTAGAGGTGGTAGAGGTGGAGCTGGTCGTCACAGAGAAAAGAAGACAAAACATAAGACTGAAGAACTCGATGAAAATAAACCGTTCAAGGCCAATTTGCCACATTCTAGAATCAATTTGAATGAGATGAGAAGACGGATTTTTTCAATCATGGAATTCATTTCAAATATTCAGATTGAGTTATCTAACGAAGRAGAATTCAAGAATAATTTGCTGCGGTTCGATACCAATTTAGATGATGCGGATTCTACTCAGAGCAAAGAGATTGTGGCACTTCAGAAGCAATTGATTGATTGTTATAATGAGTCCGTTGTTGACCTTGATGGGTTGACTAAGAAACTTAACCAATGGGAGGAGAAATACCATTGATTGAGACTTTTGCTGTGATTCTCAACCTGAAGTTGGAATTTACTTCAATCTGTCCAATAGAATTCAATATGCTTTATTATACTTACTACCTACTGTTTTTTTCGCTAATTTACTTTCTCTTGTTCCCATCTTCCTGTTTTACTCTGTACTATTACCCGATATATATGTTCTTTTAGTTTTAATGGAAACCGATTTTTTTGCACTAAATAATCAATTCAAACGGAACATGTTCCGACCATAGCATATATATTACACAGTATATAAAAGCTATATCACTTTGAAGCAACTGAAAATGGAATTGTTTGATTTGTGTAAATCAATTGAAATTTTTCTGGTCGTTTGCCATCTTCTGTATCGACGATAATTTTTTGACTAAACGTCTGATCCATTGTGATTGACCGTATTATTTAATCTAAATAAGAATCTACGAGACCATCATTGGAGATCTTAATTCCACTGACATCAAGAAAATACTGCGGATTTTCAGATACTTTGTCATCATCGTCACCATGAAATATTGTCTTAAATCTGAATTCACCCAATCCCATATTCTTTCGAGAGTTTTTCGTACGAAGCTCAAAACAGAGTTCAAGTTGTGCATCAGTGGGATAGTGTCTTTCTAAAATTGCAACAAAGCTGAACATACTTACTGTGAAAGGAAGTAAGCTCAGTTTAATCAGTTTCTCGAAATTATTAGGTTTGTCAGATTTGATGCTATTGCAATGGTCCACACTCAAATGGAAAAACAACACGGAAGAAGTTATTGATTAGAATAAATCCTCAATCGAATAGCTTGATAGACATGCAAATCTAAATTCAGTGAGTTTTGTCAACTGAGGAAGTTTAGGAAGAATATCATCAACATTTGATTTGTAAATCTCCAAAAACCTCAAAAATGAAGGAAGTTTACCAACAAATTTGCAATCAGATTCTTTGATGACTAGAATAGAAAGACCAGGGGCATTAATACCTTTAGGTAAGCACACATTATGAACACCACACAGCTGGAGTTTTTTCAAATGGGGAAGACTTGCAAAACTAATTTGAAATTCTTGTGAAGGGGATTTTAAACAACATTCTTTAAACGGAGGGAGTTCAGGTGCAAGCATCATGGCAGTTTGAGCCTCCCTTCGAAAGGGTTTAACTTCCATGGTTTCAAGATTTGAACAGTGTGAAGATGAGAATGTTTCTGAAGAAAAACGTAAATAATCAAATTTGCATCCTTTCACAAAATGAAGTAGTTCTGGGTTGATAAATGTTAACCATGGCCTCTGTTCTGCAGCTTTGGTCTTCCGGGTAACATGCATGTCAAGAGAAGTAGCTTGCCAGTTGGGCTTTTCAAGCATTGAAAGGAGTCGATTGCCGTTTAGTACTCCGCTTCTATTTGGACTATCCATATTCCAGTGTACTCTTATCTTAGCAAAAACAGGTTTTTCCAAACGATCCAATTCATCAAGAAAATCATTAAAGATTCCTTGTTTCAAATGTTAAACACCGCAAATAACTACCACCTGAAACCATCTTATTAAATTCAAAACCCCCAAAATAACTAAACCAACCATCGGACTTTGCAGCAGCAGAAACTAAAATTGAATTCCATCTTGTGTCATTTTTGACTTCAGTGGGGTCGAGGAAGTCAGAACGGACTATATCATCTCTGAAGGCAATGTCAGTGATCAGAACCATCACATCAACTCCAAGGTGAGTGATTCCATGACTTGCAGACACTTATCCAATGACTTTGACATTCTAATAATGCTCTGTCTTTGCATAAAAGACGTTCTGTTGTATAACCGTTCCCATATGAAATCTTCTTTGAGACCAAGTGAACGTGAAGAGTTCTCGTCCCAAAGCATAATGTTGTTATTGTGTTTTTGAGAAACAATTGATATATAGGTGTGTTATGTTCTTCCTTGCATTTATTCGTGAAGCAGTAGGAGATATCCAGTCAAATTTATATATTCCGTGACATACAGATAAATTTCATCTTCTTAAAGAAATGTGACTGGTCACAAACAACCGAAGTTCCAACAATGACACAATCACTACGGTCGTCAGTTTGCCATTTGTGACACATCACAAAACCAATCATTTTTGGGAACATATGTCTTTGTGTCTAAGATTGTGTATGAAGCTTGCAAATACCAGACATGAAGGATAATAATAATGACATCACATGATCCGAAAAAGTATTGGTCGGGTTTGGACTTCATATTGACTAGCTGTCTATCTTGGATGCCCCGTTATTTTATGAATTGAGCATGAAACATTGAGCAATTGTACTTTTTGAAAGAAAGTGAACGGGAAAGCGTCCAAAGTTGTGTTGAGTTTGTTAATTGGCTGTAATTATAACAATTCAACCTGGTATATAGTATGAATTCGAACGTAACATCCGATGATCATGATTTATTTGGCGTCTATCGAGATGGATTCTAATTGGCCCACATCACCTCTATGGCGAGCAAGCTTACTTACTCTTTCATGATTAGTAACTCTTCGAAGGGTTGTCGATCAATTTATACAAAAAGAAGAATTCAAACAAATTAGAAAAAAAAAACGAGATTGATACTATAATTTATAATTCAACAAAGAGAAAACATGCATGAAATAAGAAGTCAGTTACTGACAAAAAAAAAACTATATTCTATTTATTGTAGAACCACCCCAGTTCGACCCAACATCATTCAAATTCTCCACAAACTTATCTGAATTAATAATACTCGTACCACCAATGACACATTTTAATCCCGGATTAGCTTTATTCAACAATGAAACCAATCTAGCTTCTTCATAAGTGACACCACCGACGAAGAAAATGACGATTTCCTGAGGAGGCACACGATCAGAGTTCTCAAATCCACCATTCATCGCCTGTTGTTTTAACACAGGGAAGTTCTTCGGACTTAACTTGTTTCTTGCCAATTTCACCAAGATCTGTTGTAATCTAGGAACGTGTTGCATGTAAACGTTATTGGTATCTGCTGAATTATTGAAATTCAAACCGTTGATTAAACTGGTTGAATTGGTGACTTTATCAAAGATAGACCCATCATCGGCGAGTCTCTTGGATTGGCCAGCGTAGTTGAGCAAGATATTGACAAATTGTAACAGTTCGTATCTTATCAATTGAGATTGTTGTAGTTGTTTAAGCAATTTTTTTATTTGGTTGCCTGGGAATGATTCGTATTTTAGAGCGTAGATACAGAACAATTTCAATTTGGATTCTTGTGAGATTGGGGATAATGGTTCTCCTCTTGCATTTTTCTTCTTGTCGAATAACAACGAGGTTAGTTCCGTTAGGTGAGCTGAATGAGATGAGTTGTCGCTTGTTGAAGCCATGGCTTGCTCAAATTCACCGATTTCCCAAAGTCTTTGCTCATTGATGTGTCTATCAATTTCTGAAGAGAGCATCATGTGTTTCGATAGGTTTAGTGAAATTTTTTTAAATTCAGGATAGTTTTCAAGGAAGTATTTCATGTCTTGGATAGTGTTGATGTTGGAGTTGGTCTTCGTTTTCGCTTTGTATGTTTCCACAAACTTCTTTAAACTTTCAGATAATTCACCAAAATTCTTATACATCGACTCTTTGTAGAATTGATCCTGTGTTTCATTCAAGATAACCGTGGCTAATTCCTCGGATGCATTTGGGGCCTGTGATAAATCAACTGTGTTATTTGAGATACCCAAAATTTCATGAATCATAGATTGATAAGTCCATGGAAACAATAATGGAGTAGTTGGATCGTTCTTTCTGTCGAGGATCAACAACATCGGAGGAACGTCTTTGGCAGTAAGTTGATCAAACAGCTGAGTGTTAGTGTTGATGTCATAGTTAACAGAACTGGCCAACTTGGAACACATACTGGAATTTGACTCGTATACAATGGTAGGCTTCAGTTTCAAAGACAGCAATAATGAAGTCAAAGCTTCAGTGGAGCTTTTCAATGCTTCAGGTTCCCAAGTGTCAATTGCTTCAAAACCAAATGGATTGTCAATACCAACAGGCGTGAACACATCCTTGTTGATGATGTAGTAGTCAATGAACACTTCAGCGACTTGAGTGATCATTTCAAAATCATCGGCTTCTGCTATTCTTTCTAATCTTGTATTGGAGACAATGTTGTTGAAATAGATTTCATAACTCAAATAGTTTGGACTTCCAATCTCAATTGATAGGTTTGTCACTGATGTGTCATTTGGTTTGAGAAAACAAATGCATTTCAAGTTTCTAAGTTTGTCTCTGTTTTTGTTGTTTAGTTTGTCTATGAGGTAAATTTCGTTTTTCAACAATTCTGATTGTGTTGTGAACATGGATATGATTGATGATGTGATGTTATCTAGGAGAAGCACTCGGATCTGTTTCTTCTCCGAGTTGTTCCCCAGTATTCTCTTGAGATAATTGGAGGATATCTCGTAAAGATCAATCGAGTTGGGTTGGGAATTGCTGTTAGCCATTGCTGGTTATGATGTTGGTGATGTATTGGTGGTTGTTTTTCTGTGGAGAACGGGCAAAATGACCTAACACAATACGTACCAAGTGCCAACTACCACGTTGCCAGATGTCTCTCTCTTTCTCTCTCTTTCTCAGAGTGCTCGCACTCAACATTGAACATTCACCAGATGCATTCATTCTCATTCTCATTCTCATTCTCATTCTCATTCTCATTCTCATTCTCATTCTCATTCTCCTGGCAAAATTGAAAAGACTCACCCAAAACACCTTCACAAACACACAAAGACACTATATAAGCTAAGAAGATGGTGCAGCAAAACATCATCACAAGAGGAAGATCGTCCACTTCTTTGAAGGAGGACGGTCAGGGCAAAAAAAAAACCACAGTCAAGATGTTCACTGCCGGCAGAGCCAGAAACACCTCCTACAAAAATCTTGCCAAACTCAACAAAATAAGATCAAACGAACCAACAGCCATTACGACAGAAGGTGAAAGACCCAAGTTCATGAGATCCAAATCCAGTGGAGATGTTTTCCGAATCAAATCCGGTACCAAGTTGTCCACTTTAACTGCCCACAATAGAACCACTAGTTTAACCAATTTGACACGACATGCAAAGACACTGAATGCAAGACCGCCCAGAGTTCACATGGAACTGAAAGCTGCTGATTCGGATCATTCCAACTCTAGTGAGTCTGAAGAAGAAGTGGATTCATTTGATGACAATGCCAACGTTGTGGAGATTCAGCCTGTTCCACAACAGCAAAACATTCAACACAATGAGGACGCAATTCATCAACATCCTGGAAGCTCAAATCTCATACCAAAATCTGCTGTTTCGAACGCCAGTAAAATTCCTGAATACAATTTGAATTCCACAATAGAGGATCACATTAATGCTCAACATGAACAATCTGTTTATTCAATGACGAATCCAGAATTGTCTCAACATCAACTGCAGCATCAAGGCCAGTCCCAACAACAGATTGATGGTTTGTCATCTACAAATGCAATTGCCCAAAACCAAAAACCACTTCATCAAGAGATTCAAAATAATCAGCTTCAGCATTTACCACAAGAAACCCATTCTCAACAAGTTCAGCAGCATATTGATAATCAAGGCAAACAAGATTTACAGTCACAAATTCAACAACAGCAAATTCGTCAACAACAAGAACTGCAGCAACGACAACATCAGCAACGGCAGATGCAACAACTGGAACAACAGCAACTTCAATACCAACAGGCAGCAGCTCATGGTGAAGAACCAAAGCGTCAACTTTACAACGCTCCGACATTTTTGTTATCTCAGTCAACAGGCCAAGAAAGACCACTTTTTCACGATGTTCCAAGCCATCTCAACAATTCTGTGAAATATCCAAATGGAGCGCCGAAGTTTTACGAAAATAATGAAACCCAGTCAACATCCACAGTCGCACAATCAATGAATAAAACTGATAGTGGGACCTCTTTAATTTTCCAACAGTCTGCTGTGAACCTTAGAGGAATGATAAACCCAAGTCGACCATCACTTGGAGTTTCCCAACAATCTTTCAAAAGAACTGAACCATACAATAGCAGTTCTGTTTCAAAGGGATCTATGTTATCTGCTCTGACTCCGCTAGTAAGTGCTGCCAGTAGTTCAACAAACAATAACAGCAATGTATCAAAATCAGAAATAAGTAAAGCGGACGATTTGTCCAGTTTTTTGATTTCAGATCATACCAACCCGGAAACCAGAATACAACAAAAATTGTGGTTAAAGAAAGAAACTTTGGATAATTTAGAGGAGTCGGCGAACACCCAAGAGAATCCATATGCTTCGAACCCTGCAACAAACACGGCGATGGCAAAAGAATATGCGAACGTTAGAATATACGAAGATCCTTTCATGGCCGCAATCCACAGAGCCAGTGAGTCGAATCCAAAATTACAAAATAGAAAGATAAGAACCAAAAGAGCCCAAAGCAGAAGTTCACTGGCAGAGGAAGTATTAGCAGGTTCTTATTCAAGTTTGAAATCAGCAGCTCTTTCGGCTTCTGCTAGTCATCATCGTAGCAAGAGTGCTAATGTGCCACACGCTCCCCAGAACGATACACTTGCTGCAATCAAAAACCTAACACCTAAATGCGATGAGATAGTGAAAAAGCTGTTTAAAGACACTTACGAAGAATTTTACCCCGAGAGCTTATCATCAGTGGAGGCAAGATCATCAAGCATGAACCCAAGCTCAAACACTAATATGAACATTCTGCCAAATGCAGTGGCTTCTATTGCAAGACATGGTAGAAACGTCAATGATAATTACAACATGGCACAAATGGGTGTGAATTCGAGTACCCTAGTTCATCAGCTTAGAGCAGTCGGTCCAAATGGTGATCTTCCAAATGAACAGATTGCTTATCAACAACAGCAGCAACAGAGACAGCCACCAATTGTTGCCCCTCATGCTGCCGCTCCTTCTTCACATCACTTGAGGTTGCAACAACCTCGTGTGCAGTATCACCCTACTACGAGAGCTCAACAGCAACAATATTCAGTGAGTAATGTTACTGGTCGTACCAGTACGAACAATAACAACGGCTCTTCAGTTAATTTGGTGAATTTCCAAAATTGAAATTTATGTGGTGTCCATTGTATGGTATTTGTTGGAGGGTCATTCGTATACAGTTTATACACACAAGTTGAGAGTTTGATTTAAGTTTTTTGACATATTTGTGTTTTCACCTTATCAAAGTCCATTGAAGCCAGGTTTCATGAGTTAATCGAAAACAGTGCCTTCTTTATCTTGAATTGAGAGAAAAACGTAAAAGGCAGCACATAGTTTTGCCCTGTTTGGGAAACACAACAAGACAATGACCATATTTAGCAATGTGGAGTAAACGGCGTGTTTGCTGAAGTCATGTGTCGGTTTCAGTATCTCCCTCACCATCCGCAGAGTTTGGTTAGTTTTACGAACTGTTATATAAATAATTTTCATACGATTTTAATTTTTTTTCTTTTTTTAATAATTGATAATCTAAAATTTAGACAAAAAGCTATATCTGAAGAGAGTTTTCAGATGCATGCAACTCATATCTAGAATCACTTAACTGGTCGATACTTATTCATCTGGAATCTTGAATCTGGAAAATTGACCCTCTAGGTAAATTCTGGTTAGCGTATCTTCCAATTGTCCTGATCTCTCCAACTCCAAGTACTTTCTGTACAACTTCAAAGCAGATAACGCATCCTCAATGGAATCATGATTACCGGTCTGAACCCTCTCATGACACAAATGATAAACCAAAAACTTCAATCCAAGCTTTCTTTTTTCTTTCTTCAGATAGAAAAATTCAGCAGTGTCTCTAATTTGGGCAGGAGGAATTCTAATGTTTATCGTTCTGAAATCACCACCTAGGGAATGACCAACAAAAACACAACCCATATTCAACAACAACCACATCTTTCTATATGCTGTTTGCAGATTAACCAAGGTTTTGTTGGAAGTGTTTGGATCCAAATTACCTGGTTCAATACCAGAGTAGGAGGTAACGTAATCGTCGATTTTCTCATTTGTGACGATATAGTCATCAATGAAACAAGTACCTTCTTTTGGACCATCACCTCTCAAAACAGAAATTCTGGCAAGTGACATTTTCTTTGGTTTCACTAATGTTTTAATACCATTGGAACTGAACTCATATTCCGGAGGTGCCAACTGCACAAATTCGGCATCGATAGCAACCAAAGAGCCCGGTTTTGGGGCTTCACTTTTCGTAAGCAACTCATATTCGACTATCTTACCTTCTCTTGTACCTTTAGCGAAATGATCTCTGTATAAAATGGAATCATTCAAGTTTGCCTGCCAAGAATTGTAATCGAATGTTTGTCTAGCGATGTTGGACTCTTGGTAAACCACAATAACCGGTCTTTTCCACCAATGAGACATTTCGAAAACTTCTTTCTCTTTCACTGGGGTGACTAGAAAATCATTGAACATATACCATTGGTAGTTTTCAGGTTTCCCATCATTTGCATCATTGATTTTAACTATTGTGACCAGATGATTGGTGTTATCCTTGGATGTGATTTGAGCAACGTAACCCAACAGTTCGTACTTCTTCAAGTTGTTACTTATACTACCAGCAATTACATTGGTTCTTAGCACAGGTGTTCCCAAAGGAGAGATAGAGTAGTAAAATTCTGGAACTAACCATCCGTTTAACATTCTAATCTCGTTGGCTTGCTCATTTGTAAGATCCAAGTTCAATATCACAATAGGTGGTAGCTGGCCAATTCTTAAGGAAGCATCAACAGGATGATTTATATGACAGTTCTCGCAAGCGATTTGATGACGCGCAATCTTGTTCATTGATGATTCCATATAATTCAAAATGGTAATGTGGGTAGGAATTATAGGTGGTGGTGGGATGGTGTTGATATCAATGCAATGAAAAACTGTTGTTCTTTTGTGGTTCAATGTACAGTACATCGATGACAATGAAGTTTCAGTGAGAACACCACAAAGCATATCCAGATGACGAGAATTCTGTGAATTGTACAAAACTTGTTCATCAAGTGCTATCTTGCTTAAGAGAAATCTGTTGAATGTGTGTATAAGCTTTCTTTGTCCAATTTCATCTTTGGATTTACCATCGTTATTCAACAACCCTAGTCGTTGAGCGTCAGGCAGACCACAAATCATTCTTTGGAAATTAGAAGCAATGCAATGTTTACCATCTCCTTTCACCAACATGTCAAACAAATAACCCAATTCCGTCAGAACGAAATCATCATAAATGGCATCTTCAGCCAAAGTCTTGATAACAAAGTTAAAAATCGATGGAATGAATCTGTACAACTGTAGCAAACAATTTGAATATGAGTTTTCAACGTTAGTTTCCAATCCAGAATGTGGAGTTTTGTTGTAGAAATCAAAGTCAAAATCATCCACACCAAACTTACTGTAGAGTATATCGACCTTTTTGAACACATTTGGAACGTCACCATTGGAGGATGAATCAATGAAGGCATTTCTGGTCAGATCTTGTTGATGTTTAACCTTCTCTTCATTGCTATCCTCATCTTCTTCTCTTTCACTTATGAACTTCGGCACAGTAGCGTTTTCACCTTTCTTCTTATTCAAGCTCTCGTACTTTCTATACAAATTTCTTGGACCATATTTTTCTTTGTTGTATCTAGCTATCAAGAATCCTTCTAATGATTTTGAGCTTCTTATTATTTCAGGATCTATTTGCAAAGGTGGGTTTCCTGTTTTGAACACCATATCGACTGGCCAGACGGATAGAAGTGGACTTGAGTAATGTGGTAATTTCACTGAGTTCAAAGGTGTGCTGGGATCAAAGGTGATTCTATTCTTAGGTGGGACAACTTCACTATCGAGGGTTGGAAATTTCAACGGCGTGCTATAAACTGTAAAGCTTGGTGGTTTATTGGCATCTTTGAAGGATCCCCATAGGTACAAGTTTTGTAAAGCATCAACAAAAGCGAAACAATCACCAGATGAAGACAAATCAGACAATGCTAGATACGTGGAAATGTCAGCTTGGTATAATTGTAGTTTTCCAGGGTTGTATATATCAATGAAATTGATTTGTCCTAAATTGGAAACTATCAAACTGACTGAAGGAAGTAATGGATGTATGAAAACCTGTAGTGCACCAGCAGGGAAAGACACCGGAGGAACAGAAGCCAGGTGTTTCAAATCTATTGAACAAGCAAATGGATCCGGCACATATTGCTCTCTTCTTAGTGAATATCCTGTAGTCAAGACATGACTATCCTTTACAGCCAAGCTGGACAAACCTGAAGCATGGCACTTGAAAGACTTGATAAACGATTGAACTTTCGGATCTAAGACATCAACAAACCCATCGGACCTTCCAAGAACGACATACTTAAGGTTGTTATCCATCAATGTTAGGTCATGTTCGTAAGGTATTGTTCCTGATATCTGACCATTTATTAGATCAACTTTAAGAATCTTGTTATCCATCTCCGATGCCTTACCACCAACCAACAGTTCGGACTGAGTATTTGATGTATAGGACATGCACGTGAAACCTGAGTACTTTGTGTTCTTGATTGTGTATGTGCACATACCTTCAACGGTACCTAGCCTTATAGAATCAGTGGATATGGAAACAACACCTTTCTTGTGACTAAGCATTTTCAGTACTGGACCAGTGTGTGCCCTCACCGAAGTGTAAGGAGATAGCTTTATTGAGCTGAATGAGTATAAATAACCTTCTGAATCGCCCAACCAAAGCAAATCATGGGAGTCATCAAATTTCATAGCAGTGACCATCTTTGAAGGAGGTTTGCCATTTTGATTTAACACTTCATTTTTGGGTAGTTTGAGACCGGGTACATGGGAAATCTAATTGTGATAAGTTGATTGTTAGTTGTCCATTTCATTATCTTTGAGAAGTTGAGACGCAAAGTCCATCAAAAAAKGCACTTACCTGTCTCCAGYCTTCCATTGTATAATTGGCTTATATTGTAAAGTGGATGTAGTCTGATCAATTTGTAGCAATTCCGAAAAAAATGGGTGTTTCGACGTGTCAGCTATTGACCAATGTCTTGATTCGTGTTTTGCACATCATCTTCATCTAGATTCTACACATGATTATTGATTCAGTTCGGCCAAAAACAGGTGCCTCGCGGTGCACGGGTGTTGGTGAAGGCCCAGTCACGTGTAAGCACTCCCACTGAGCACTTCCATTTTTTTCATCAGACAAAACAGATTTGAAAATGTTGGTGTTCTTGATGGGTTCCTGGGGTATTAAAAACACAACACTAGCAACACACCACTCACAACACATCACAACCATGTTATTTTTAAGTCTCAAAGCCGGTCTTCAAAGAGTTCCAAACTACAGCATATCTGCATTCTCACAGAACTTCCTCCTCAAGTCTCTCACAAGATCATATAAGGTTAGAACGTCCGTCAAGAAGTTTTGCTCAGAATGTTACATTGCCAGAAGAAAGGGAAGAGTTTACGTGCTTTGTAAAGCCAACCCAAAACACAAACAAAGACAAGGTTAATGAGTCCATTGGGTTTTGTTGAAGTTGGTTGTGCCATTTAGGTTAGGCACTTGTTTGGTCATTTCCCCTCAGATACATCCATGTTGGTTCACCGAATCTCCAACTTGAACAAAATCACGTTTTCCGTTTTATTCTTCCATTATTTCATTATTCATTCTGTACATATACTATCATTACCTGCTTTTAACGTCAATACAAAATTAAGTTGGGTCTATTTTACAAGATAAACGAAAAATCAAATTAAGTGTTTATATCATTTAGAAAACAAGAGAGTACCAGTGTTTAAATGGTGAAATGCACTATAGTCTCCATGAAGAGAAGCCAGAACCACCAATTAGTGCAAGAGTTGTACCATCGGCAAATTTGGTTACGGTGGAACAGCCTGTATCAGCAACTGTAGTGTATTCTGATCTCAACAACTGTAGCTTATCATTCTGCACACTCCAAACTTTCAAGCTTTGGTCAACAGAGGTCGCAAATACTTTCTCTTCATCATTTATGAAATTAACGGAAGTGATTGTAGCTGAAGCAGCATCCTTTTCAAACGCACTGACAGTGAAATGTAGAGATGGAGTATCAGCATTATTTTTGGAAATAGAAGAAAGAACCAAGGCATTATCATCACCACCAGTAATAAGTTGAATGGAACTTTCATTGATACGTCTGATATCGAAAGACTTGATTGCAGATTGGTGAAGTTGTTGATTTGCTATCAAGTTTGTCAATTTCTCCTTCTCGAAATCCAATTTCTCAGCAATCAAATGATCACTGTGAATTTCAAAATATTTTTGAATGTTCGACGTGATATCATAAATGGCAATGTGACCATTAGTAGATCCAATCATAACATAAAGGTTGTTTTGTAAATTGACGAGTCTAACGTTCAAAATACAGCAAGTTTGATAATAACCATCAATGCACAATTTAAAGCTGTTTTCTTCGTAGTTGTAATACCAAATTCTGATATTTGAGTCAGAGTAAACTGTAACCAACATGAAACCCGTTGATGTTCCTTTATCATCTTTTATCTCGATAGTATCGAAATCCATAACTCTCAAATCTGGATTGGCTGTACTTGGCTTGATTGTTCTGTATAAGGTGACAAGTGGTGAATCATCAACAGTGTTGGTTGACAACTTCCACAAGAATAGTTCCTCTCTAGCAGAAGAACTGATGATATAATTCTCATTGACACAATGAACAGACTGCAAACCAGAACCATGTTGTCTTTGACTCCAATGCAACTTAGCATTACCATCTTTAGTCAAAGTAGAAACTTTGATGGTTGTATCTTCAGAACCAGTAATCAATAACTTATTGGTTGGATCTTTCGTGTCCACAACAGCCATGTCTCTAATTTCTCTTCCGTGCAAGCCAGCTGCTAGCACATCAGGATGTGAGAATTTTCCATTTTGTACAAGTTCGATATCAGAGGATCTGGTAAAAATGAATCTGTAACGCAAATTAGAGCCTTCATAATGATGTGATAATGACCATTGTCTATGAGGACCACCACAGATTTTTCTCACGATTTCAAATTGTTTTGTCTCGTTCCAGATGAAAAAGTAGTCAGATTTAAAACCATACAAAATTAAATCAGCATCAGGAGAATAGAACCCACCATACACGAAACCTTTTTGAATTTTGTTATCTTCTAGCACAATAAGATCAGGTAGGGATGAAATTTGGATCACGTAATAGCCTGAGTCTTTCATGGTCAACAAATAAGTTTGGTCTTTATTGGAGACCGGTTTGATTGAAGTAATGGTATCACCTTTAATGTATTTTTTGTGGCATAATGATGGTTCAATTGCAACAATATTCTCAGGCACGCTTAAGTTATACATCAACACTATACCGAATCTGCAACCAATAATAATATTTTCAAGTTTGCTGTTAATAGTGAAGGAAGCGATAACAATTTTCTCTTTTGGTTTGACAAATTTGAATTCATTGATGACGTTCAATTCCTTGTCTATCTCTTTCAAAAGTAAGTAATCCTTTGGATTTGGTGACTCCAAAATGAAAAAATATCTTCCTTCGCTGTATAGTGTGATCAAATTGTTCACTCTAGAAAGATTGTCCACCTGGATTTCGTTTTTGTGCTCAAGATTGCAATCATCATCAAATTTCAATAACGTGAGATTACCTTCTTTGTTGGAGATAGCAGCAATTCTCTGATTCTCAAAACCTCTAACTAATGAGAAAGTGGTATATCTTAAATCTTCAAAAAGGAATTTCCAATGAGCAAACTGTTGACAAACAAGCACTTTACCCAAAGAAGATATTCCAACAAAACCATAACCCAAATCGAAATATTCTTTGATGATCTCATCCTTAGCAAACGAAACATCAGCGGCCTCACCAATTTGTTTCAAGCTCCATTTATCATTCAAGTATCCTTGTCTACCCTGCTCATTCAAATCATAGACTTTCAACTTACCATCAGCACCACCAGTGAAACCAAGTTTCAAATCATCATTAACACATCCACTCCAAATATTTCGTCCAGTATGACAGTTCATAATACTCAACTGGTTCAAATTCTCATCGCCGACATCAAATCTCCAGACTCTAGTGGTACAATCTTCAGAAGCACTAAACACATTGAATCCGCCATCTTTATTGAAACCATAGAAATCTAAGAACCAAATTCTGGCACCGTGGCCCCATCCATTGGCAACCAATTTTCCGCCATTTTGTAAATCCCAAACCTTAATGGATCTGTCATCTGAACAACTCAATAGGTATTTGCCGTCTTCAGATGCCTTCACACCAAAGATCGAACCTTCGTGACTCGTCAAATGGTGAATCACTTCACGGGATTTCAAATCCCATATTAACACACCATCCATGACTGTACCTGCACAAACCAAGATTTTGTCATCGGATAACACTCTGATGGATCCTGAATACAAAATGGACTTCCAGTCACAGTTGAGAACTTCTTTTAACTTCATTGAAACGGGGTCTATTATGGTGACATTGTTGTGGGCTGTTAGACAATATAGTTCTTTCTTATCTTGGGAAAATTCAGTGGCCATGATCCAATCACCAGCAAATAATTCTTTGATTGGAGTTGGTGATGATTTCAACTCTGATAGCTTGACGATAGCCAAGGAACGTCCACCAAAAATGGCCAAGGTTGGATCATCGCTGTCGGATTGGTTTTTTTTGGAAAGGCAAATTCCATGGATTTTGTTTCTTGCAAAGATTTGTCTCTGGAAAACAAGTTGTGATGTTGAATAGTTGTAGATTTTCAAAACTGGACCATCTCCGACCAAGATGACCTCATCGTTGAGACATTGCAAAGCACAAATTGGACCCAAATGTGCTAAACTTTGCAGCTGTTGTTGTTTTTCAGGTGTGCCTTCTGTCATTTTTCTTTGAGACACTTCTTTATATTTTGTATTTTTGTAGAAATAGATATTTTTGTTGTTTTATCATGACCAACATCCATATGCCTCTGAAAAAGATCGCAGTTACAAATTTTTCAGCGTTCTGACTTTTGAAGTTCGCATCCAAAACCGAAGCGTCCCAAAATTCAGAAAGAAGACATCAACTTGTTAAAGAATGACCATCTCCCCATTTGAACTGTTCATCGTTCATCTGACACCCAGCACATACAACAGTATCAAACCAGATACACAATGATTAATCAAAACAGGAATGACCGAAATTACAACTATCGTCGAGGTCAAGGCCGTAACAATTACAACGACCACGATAATAACCGTATGAATCACAACAACAACGGCAGAAACAACTACAGAGACAGAGACAACAACAACGGTAACAACTTCAGGGACAACAGAGACAACAGAGACAGAGATAATAACAACAATTTCAGAGACAGAGACAACAATAATCAAAGCAACCAAGGTCATGACCGTTCACAGCAATACCAAGATCAGCAGCAACAACAACAACAACGCCGTAGAACAGTTGACTACTTCACACCCTTGGGGAAATACATGATTTCCAAAAACGTCTATAATAAACGTCGTCAAAGACAACCCATAGGTAAGATCCGTCCTGAGACTTCATATCTCACGTATATGTTACCACCTACAAGAGCACAAAGTGTGTTAATGGACAGCGTCACGAAGTTTGTTCATGTTTCAACAAACAAAAAGAAACACGCCATCCATGTCATCAAATGGACCCCAGATGGAAGACGTGTCTTGGTATCATCATACTCTGGTGAATTCACAATTTGGAACGGCTTGACGTTCAATTTTGAGTCTATCATGCAAGCTCACGATGCGCCAATTTACGGAATGGACTATAGTCATAATGGAGAATGGTTAATTAGTGGTGATCAAAGTGGAACAATCAAGTTCTGGCAACCGAATTTCAACAACGTTAATATCTTGAATCGTGCTCATGAAAATGCTATTCAGGACTTAGTTTTCTCACCTAATGATACGAAGTTTGTGAGTTGTTCAGATGATCAGTTTTTGAAAGTTTGGAATTTCGGTCAAGGAAGAGAAGAAAAAACGTTGAAGGGTCATCATTGGGATGTTAAATCTTGTGATTGGCACTCTAGCTTGGGGTTGATTGTGAGTGGATCCAAAGATAACTTGGTTAAATTTTGGGATCCAAGAGACGGTAAATGTATTTCAACGTTGCATGATTTCAAGCATACTGTGACCCAAACGAAGTTTCAGAAAAAAGGTAATGAAAGATTGTTGGCTGCTTGTTCAAGAGACCACTCCACTAGAATCTTTGACATCAGAACAATGAAGACTTTATCGATAATCAAATCACAAGATGATGTCGACTTGACATCGATGACATGGCACCCTGTCCACACATCAACTTTGACAATTGGAGGTTACGACGGATCACTATCAAGCTACGACCTGCTCAAAAGCATCGACCCACAAACGATTCTTTCCTCCTCTGTGAACTCCACCTCATCAACCACATCCTCAACATCCCAATTCAAGCACAAATCCAACCACAACCGAACCTCCTCTTCAGCAAACGCCAACTTCTCGTCTTCAACAACAACAACAACATCAGACACAACAACCACAAGTAAATTAATCCATCGTATTCCTTACGCCCACGAAAGAGCCATCTACACACTAGAATACCATCCACYAGGCCACATGCTCTGCACAGCAGGAGCAGACAAATCGATGCGGTTCTGGGCCAGAGCCAGACCAAACGACAAGTTAAGTTTCATGGACTCTGCATACACAGGTGAAAGTTGGGCTGAAAAACAACAGAGTATGGCTATTCGTGAACTGGCCGAGAGTAAACCTAATGGTTCGAATGCACATGGTGGCTTAAATGGTAATGGTAATGGCGGTTCGGGTGGAGATGGAAATGGAAGTGTGAACGGGCACGGGAGTGGTGGGTCCGGGATGGCTGAGAATGGTGACAGTGGAAATGGTGGAAGTGGTGGAAGTGGAAGAATTGGAAGAGTCGGCTTTGGTGGTAGAGATGGTCATGGTGAGGGTGACAATGGTGGTTCGAATGGGAATGGTGATGATGACGATGCTGGTTCAGGTGGTATTCCTGGATTCGGTGGTGGTGGTATTCCTGGTTTTTCCAATTCATGATGATGATTATTGTACTGCAGTGTACGTATTACTAAAACTACGTGTATTTTATATTTTTAAGTTTTTTACTAAATAAGTCATACTCCTACATTTCGTAACTTTCGGTAAGTTTATTTAGTTTTAAGATGATGAAAATCGAGAAGATATGTGTTGAACAAATTCAAATTAGGTGTATAGATAATAACTAACGTATGTATAAACATCAGTATGTATGAATGAGAGAATAAAAAATATGCAAATTTGAAATAACAAAGTATGAAAAACAGGCAGACGTTCTATTCTATGTATAAGGAGAAGAAATAACAGAAAAAAAATGACAAGACAGAATCGAAGAAACACACAAGTGAAAAATTTTGAAAAACCCAAGTATACAGAGAAGAGACAATCCCATGTTTGAAAAAGAGACAAAACAAGTATGAAAAAGGAAAAAAGACAGATAAGAGAAAGTAAAAGTACAAACACATGAAAAACAATTTTTGTTAGAAGCAAAGGAATAAAAAAAGTGATGCTGTCAAGAATGGTGAGGTTAAAAAAAGCATTAGGTTGAGTGGCAAAATAACAATAGCATAAGGAAGAAAAAACATGGAAAAACAAAATAAAAACTCATAAATTCAAATACTAGCATAGAAGTGGGAGTTAAAAAAAGAAAATAAATTAAGCGTTAAAGATGATCAGATCAGTAGAGATGATGATGGGAGTAATTTTGGATAAAGCGGGCGGAGAAAGACAAGCAGAGCAGCAGCGATGATTAGCAACTGCAATGATGGCAAGTCAGACATGGTCATAACAGTAATAGCATAGAAAAAAATTCAGTCAATGGTGGCATATTGAGTGTGACTGTGAGTGGAAGTGGAATGTAGGACCATCTTTAAATAACCTAACATGATGGATGGATGATGAAGGAAGAGGGGAGGCTGATTAAATTTCATTTAATTTAGCCATCAAGTTACGAGAACTCAAAACAGCAGGAACGACTGGCTTGGCAGTAAAAGACAGGCTAGACAATGAAGTGGAAGAAGAATTAGCAGTGGAAGCCAATGAAGAAGCACCACTTGTACCAACAGGCTTATAACTAGTTTCATAGAAATTTCTCAATGATCTAATGTAAGACTCACCATGAGTACCTCTGTAGTTGACCAAGAATGATAAAATCACATTCATGACGGCAGACTTGAACTTGACATCTTCATGGGTCTTACAATCATGATGTTTCACACCACAGTCATAGTAGATTTGTTCACCAGCGTTGGAAATGCAGAAATATTTAGCACCTAATTTGTTGATCTCTTCCACTGTCACTGGTTGATAAGCAGCTTCGTATTTTCTTGCTCTGTCGAAGAAATCAGTCAAAGCGACATCTTTAGGAATGTTCTTGTAATCGTTGTTGTTGGCTTTGTTTTCCATGTTGAATCTTCTCATTGAGTTGTTCTTGCACTTGACTTCTAAAATCAATGGGTGGATTCTGACGCCAGAAGATTTGGAAACTTCCTTGATCTTAGCAAACACGTCATGTCTTCTCTTGATAGTGGAGTTGGTGGCATCAAAGATACCAATATCCAAACGATCAGAAATCAAAGCATCTGACAGATCTTTCAAAGCTTCAAAAGCATATAAATCTCTTAGTTTTGTAGAATCCTCATTGTTGAAATTGAAATCAAACTTAGGAGCAGCTTTATGCAGCTTCTCGTATTTTCTTCTGACATCACCAGCATTGAAAGGTTGAATTCTATAAGAACCTTCAGTTTTCTCTTTCACATATTGACACAGGTGTTTGACAACTGTGGATTTACCACAGGCAGGTAAACCAATCAAACAGATAAACCATTTTGTTTTGATTTTAGGGAGAACTGCCTCTTCTTGGCTATCAAAGGAAGTATCATGATCAGCGGTTTCGTCAGCATCTGAAAATTCATGCTCTGTTTCAGCAGATGAGTCATCCAATTGTAAACACTCGTCTTCTTCCTCTTCATCATCTGAATGAGAGTCATGATGGCAGTTGAGTTTTGAGTTGTTATGTGAGGCAAATCTTCTTAATGAGTTTGCATTTGACACTGTTCTGAATGGGATAGTTAAAAGGTTTGCATCATCATCTATGATAACGTTATGATCCAAATCAAGTTCATCAATATCAGTATTTGCATGGAACAAATCACCAATTTCAGATTGGATCAACTGAGGGGAAAATTCAGGTGTGACATCGTAGCCAGAAGATAATGAAGCTAATGAGGCAGTTGACACAGTTCTTGATGGGTTGTTGCTGTTAGACTCTGAACTATTTGTTCTGGTCATGGTACAGGTAGCCATGCTACTGATTTGAAGGCTGGATAAGCAGTGGCGATGAATAGTCATAGTGTTTTATGTATGTTGTGTAGTGTTAAATTATATTGCTGATGAATGAATAAATGAATGAATGAATGAAATATAGCGAAGTTATGTCAAACAGATAAGGAACGTAAAGATGAATGGCTTGATAAGAGATGAGGGATGATGTGGTATTTAAATAAGGGGGGCAAACAAACAGGACAGGACAGTATGGTCTAAAAAAAAATTTTAAAGTGTACTGGAAATACGTTGTTCTGTTGATGGGATGTTGAGATGAGGAGGGACCAAAGAATAAATTAACCGAAAGCAGTAATCAGATGGGAATTTGAATAAATTTGAATAACTTTTAGCAGGAAACGTGCCAGATTGGAATAGATACATACAGTAAACTTGCATAAGCCATGTAATTTGGGAACGGGGACAACAGGGTATTTGTAGTATGTACAGTACGGAGCACAGTGGGAATAGGGCAACGGTAGCAGTGTATGTGACATGTATTGTTGTAACTGAGAAGCAGGAGGAGTAAGCCAGAGTAGGAGGAGTACCAACCCATTGCAGGTTGTACTCCGAAAGTTTGGTGCAGAATCTTTGATCTCGGGCTGTTTCGTTCCTTTTTGCCTTTTTTTCTTCTCCGGTGCAGTCCTGTCCACTGCTCATGCCATCTTGTCTTGTCTAGTGTGAGCACTCAGGGAGGGGCCGAAATTCACCTCGACCGAAATTCACCTCGACCGAGAGTTCTGAGTTACRATCGCTTTCGCTTTCATCATTAATGTGTCATGTTCATGTTCCCGCCAGCGGCTGCGGCCTGCCTCTCTGTACGCCTCCTCCTCCTCCTCTTCCTCTTCCTCTTCCTCTTCCCTCCCTCAGCTCATAATTTCTCCTCGCTTGCACCGTATTAGTAACCAGCCACGAAACACGCTTCAATCGATTGCCAGCGTACACTAGAACACAACTTTAACGACTTTCCACTGTTATACCTGTAACTTAACTTGTATAAAAACAACAACTTTGCCAAAACTTTGAAAACTCGCCAGAGTCGGCACATGGGGCCACAGGCGCATTTGCCATTTGCCATTTGCCATTTACCACTTGACATTATTAACTGAATCGGAAAATGAATATACCACTTTGTTTACCTTTGATAGCTGAAGTATGCAAGTCTGACTAATCACTAATCACAGTTGGTTAATTTGAAATTTCTGATCTGGCCATTTGATAATTCCCCAACATGGCACGTACGTACCGCAAATGAAGCAAATCTGTCTCATCTGTCTTTTCGGATCTGATCAATTAAATTACCAAATACTTACCATGCACATGGGTTTACAATTTCAACCATCCATTTCCTTCTTAACATGGAAAAACAAGCCTAACTGTAACTCTCTCTTGATCTTCCGCCAATTATCCTGATCATTTTCATTTTCATCAACACCATCGTTGTTGTCACCTTGATACGAGCATTCTTTTAACATGTTTCTCATACGGACACGATCTCTGTTATTGATTCGAAGATATTTTGCCCTTGTACTTATTCCTCTTTCATCTTGGTCATCATCTTCACTCAAATCGAATAGCTTGACCCCTGCAAATTGAAGTCGAGAACAACTAGGTTCAGCAGTAGTCATGGTCATCTTTTTAGTTGCACCTGTAGCTGCAGTTGAACTTCCGTAATTATTGTAATCTTGATTGTAGATACCCTTGACAAACCAATACTCCTTGAATATAGCCAAGCCATAGACGTCACTGTCTACAAATGCCTTAATTGTGACGGTTGGGAACTGTTGGGTCAAATGGTAAAGAAAAACTTTGGTTAATCTATCGGGGAATCCTTTACCAGTGATGATGATTTGTTTCTTTGTTATCGGATTATTATTAGTTGGGGTAGTCATGCGGTGGCGTTGATTTTGTTGTTGGTGTTGGTGGAATATCTCGTTATCATTCCCGTTCCCTTTTCGTGCCTCTTCTAGCGCCTTCTCATCAACATTTTGAATGACCTGTCCTTGAATTTGCCTCTTGCAGAATCTAGTGAAAGTAGCATGCTTTTCAATGACCAAAATTTCATCAGGTGGATTAGATAACATTTCAAAATCATCTTTGGTTGAATCCAAGGATATCGCAGGGATCAAATTAACACAACCTTCAACAAACTCAAAAATTTTATTGCCCTTATAACGGAACTTCAACTCACCATAGATTAAACCTTTAGGAGAAGCAATGATTCCCAACTTCTCAATGGAGACATTCATTGCTCGAGATATGTTATCAACGATGTCATCGACTACACCCTGTTGTTGTTTGAATAGTTCAACATCAGAATAATACAACTGTCTTTTCGAGATTTCATCCTTTGTAGACACCAACTTATGCATCATCTTCAAGACCCGATGGTACATTGTGAACTTATGGTTGATGTTTGAATGAATACTGGGGAACTCCAAATTAATAACACTGGTTTTGAAAGAGTTTGTTGTCATCGACTTCAATTCCAAGTCATTCCCATTTGCGGTGGCTGTAGTAGAAGTGGTACTGTATATTTTTCTTTTCCTTGTTGGTTTTTGAAACTTCAAAGTTAGCTTTAACAAATCACCATGTTTAAACCCATTTTCAATCAAAGAAAGAGTGTTATAAAGTTGTTGTTCAATTGAGATGCTGAAAATGAAGTTAGTAAAAATGGAAGAGGTGGGAGGGAAATCTTTGAGCAAGGAAAAAATATGGGGCCTGTAACCATACTATTTTGATGAATCTTGGGAGATGACAATTGATCTAACAGACATTATCAGTGTGAAAAAACAAATGTGAACAGAGAAATCTGGAAGACCTGAGTAGACTTGAGTTGAGTTGAGTTGAGTTGAGTTGGTATGTATCAATGGTCAATGGAGGAGGAGTTAGTTGAGTTGTTTGTAAGTTGTAAGAAAGATGAACCCTTTGGTTTCACTGCAGTCTGCGAGTGTTTGCAGTAGCGCACGAGAAAGTTGTATGTAGTGTAGTGTAGTGTAGTGTAGTGTAGGAGGCTAAGCCCTCCTTCAAGTCTCGTCWCTCTCGTCTCTGGGCAGGATCTGACAAATAATCTGTCTACAACAAACTCAATGAGCTTTTGCCGTTACCATCCTGTTTCCACTTTACAATGCTTTCTCCAAATATATACATCTTCCCACCTTATTCATTGATATACCTTCCGTACACAGCTTACAACTCTCTCCCATAATAAAGCTTTTCAACTTGTTCTCTATTTACGTTCCTGTCCGCTTGGTATTCTCCCTTACATCATAGCTAGGAACACATAACAACACCATCTGTACACTCACACGTTTCAACGTTTCATTAGTATAGATCTGAATCCACTTGACAAACCAAACATCGTCAGTTTAAAGAAAAACAAAAACAAATATCCCTGACTGAAACCCTTTTTAACGTCTTTTCTCATTTCCATTATTATTTTAACTTTCAAGTTTCAACACGCCCTCACAAAGCTGTTAACCTAATTGCTAATACCCTCTTTTTGCATAAAAACAAAAAGAAACAAGAAATAATTTCAACAAACTTACAAGTTACAAACAACAACACAAGCAAAAATTCACAAAATGGCATTCATCCAAAATTTAGACGAATACCTTCAAAAACGTGACGATTACTATTACTCAAACTCCAACAACGGAAGGTACGCATTCTTTGCATTTTTCATAGCCATTATTGTGATATTCTTACTTTTCACATGTTACGTCAACGTGAAAAGAATGAAGAATGGAAGTACTCCAATCATTTCCCATTATCTAGCACCACCATCGTACTTTCAATCACAAGCAAGAGACGCAAACACCACTGCTCCAACAGTTGAACCACTTCCGCAATACACAGAGAATCCAAACCCAAACCAAGATGCCGGATATTATGATCAAAATGGTACTTTTGTTCCATACAACAAACTTCAGAACCTGAATAACACCCCTCAAACTCAACAGCAACAACCATACAATCCAAACTTACAACAACCATATCAAGCTGGTCCACCAGCATCTTCAAACCCATTCATGATGACCGGTGATTCCGTTCCTGGTCCAAGCCAAGCTTACTATGGTACTTCAGCTACAATTGATACCTCGATATATGCTCCTCCTCCAGGTGCTCCACCTGCTCCGACTTCAAATTTGCCTTCTCCTCAAGGTGCTGCCACTGGAACAACGAACTATGTTGCTCCTCCAGGTCCACCTCCTGCTGCTCACAACAAAAGTTGATAGATTTTTTCACTTTGTCACTTTTTTTTTCCATTTTTGTTTCTTAGCTTAGCACGTTTTGTTCAAATTTAATCCCGTTCCACGAGTCCGCATGTTCTATCGAACTATCGCCCCCTTATCCTCTTTTTTTAATAAAACCTGTTCTAATTACCCATTTGTTACACAAAGCAATCTTCTCTATGTCAATAGATGAATTTTCAATCGTCGTCGTCCTTGTATTTCTGCACCCTTGCTTTACCCTACTATTACTTTTACCCCGAATCACAATTGATTTGGATATAGACACAATCAATTCCCAATCACAGTCTCGTCTATGTCACCATAATAACTGATGGACTGACTGATAAGAGCAACATGGCTTCAGCCTTCAAAGTTCGGACAGATGCGGAACTCTCCAAAACACCGAATTTGTTTCTTCTTTTGATCTTCGGTTTGTTCGGTCAAATTGTTCAAATTTTTTGATCCTTCTATATCTTTTTTCTCTGATTTTAACCGGCTTCCTTTTTTATTTTGTTACACAATTATGCAGTTTTTTTTATAATGGTTAATCTTCCATATCTTCAATCGTTTTTTATATGTTAATTTTCATTTTTATGTAACCCTTCTTATTTTAATTTCAATTTGTACTTTGCGCATAGATGTACGTTCGTTATCAAAACGTCTTTATGACCTCATCTAACGTTTTTTCACACATGTGAGCCACTAGCTCATGAATTAACCCATGTCGGTATATTCCACGCTTGAACGTGCACATGAAAATTTCAAGTTGATTCACAGTTGGTCATCAAATAATTTGCTGTCCAGGAGTAATCAAAAATTCAGTTCAATGATGTTCTAAGGTCATCAAGCATTCATGATTCATCCATCAGGCCTGTAAAAAAAGCGAGATGGCGTATCGTTGCACGTACATACTGCTTTTTTCTTTTTAAAGTGTTGAATTTGTGTTGGTGCAAAAATAAAATCTCGCACCTTCTAATGTTTGCTATTCAATTATATGTTGTGTCCAGAATTATAATGTATGAGAAAAATACAGGTATAAGTTGGTAATTGTGCTATAGCCTGGCTAGTGTCTAACCTGACATAATTTGAAAATCAAACTTCCAAACTTATTGAGYCGGGGTACGTCTTGCACCACCACATCAGAACTTGCAATATATCCTGGCTTAAGTAAATACCAAACAAGTGAGGTCATCGGGAAGGATCACAAATGATGGGTCATTAATGCCCTACATATATGTAGCTGGTGTGCTGAATTCATGATCATGATGATTCATGATCTACTAATTATTTGCTGGGAACTTCATACACCGCAATTTCAACGTATATAGTCGCCGGCCGCAAACAACTGCAACTCCTATCTATCTATATGCGGACTCCACGGCCCGCACGGGTTCAGCGCATTGCCGAGTACACTTGCCGGAGACACCAGAGTTGAACACCGGGCCCAGCTTACACCAAAACACTGCATTTAATATGGTAATCGTATTTACACCACCAAACACGTTCTCTACTATTTGAATACTTTACAAAAATTTGAAATTATTTTTACTTATACCACCAGGTAGCCACTACTCTAATATGTAGTGTTCTCATAAAAGCTTTTGAATCAAAAATTTAAAATGGCAAGTCCACGGTCAATATAGTGGTTTTACCATACAACTGTAATCCCGGCGGGGAATTCAGTGTTGGTTTGGTTTTGTTAGCGCGGAAGCCGGCGTAGTTCGCTCTTTGTTAACGTCGCGCTGGAGGTCCGGCTTAGTTTAATTGGTACGTCGGGGCCGGACTGGGCGTGCGGAAACTGATGCCCGCCGAGAGCTCGTATGTACTACTTGAAATTTTGAATTGATTTATTCGAAAAGGCAGTTTTTAATTTACATTTTTAACTAAATATTCCATGCATGCAATTCCTCGTGCTATATTAATCTTCTCCTCTTCTATCCCATTCCAATCAATTCTCCAATTTCTATTTATGTGGTTCCAGTTAGCTTTTTTTATGCATGTATGACCAATTCAATTTTTTGTCTTAACTTACTTTTTAGTTCCCCAAATTTGGGGGTTTCGAAACTGTCATTTTTTTTCTTTTTTTTAATTCCTATAAAATTTCAATTTTTCATTAAATTATAAAATCAATTAAATCAATGAAATACCATATATAATTCTTAGAAGGAGTTATAGTTTTATATATATGGCATAAAAGAGGTTATAAAAGTAAACGACATGACATTTTATAGGTTGAAAAAAAAACGAATAAAATTTTTAGTAATTAGATACATTTGACATTTGATATTTCTCCTTTTTTCAAGCTGCGTTTTCTTTTTTTTTTTTTTTACCAAAAAGTAAGAGAGCTTATAGTAATTTAAAAAAAACGAAAAACTAACAAAGGCTTAAAAAGTAGAATAGAATCTTTAAGGGTAAAGGTAAAGTGGTAAAGTGATAAAATGATAAAAATGATAAAAATGATAAAGGAACACTGGAAAAATGGTAAATTGATCTATTGATAAAAGGAAGATAAATGTTAAACTGGAAAAAGAAAAATATGGTAAATTGATATATAGTGATAAAAGAAAATAATAAATTAATAATAAAGTATTATAAAGGTAGAAGGGAATTTGATAAAATAAAGGGAAATTGATAAGATAAAATGATAAAAGAGTGGGAAGTTAGTAGGAGGTAAACTTCTTGTACGTGGTCTAGTGATTAAGGGCTAGGCGACACAAGGAGTGCTCTTAGTTGATCTCCGCCGGGGTCACCATTGGATTATACGGCGGTCTTTGTTGAAGTCCAAAAGACTATAAACCACAGCCTCATGACAGATCGGGGCTATAAAAATGATCAAACGTTGTCTCTGCAAGACCGAATTCAGCACAATTGACGCCAGGGGTTTTCGACCTTAATCTAAAGAGAACTTTGTTTCCCCTGATAGGTAGGTAAAAAAAAAAAAACTGTATGGAGAACTGGAGGTAGGTATGTGGTCATTTGAATCCAAGGAGTAGAAATGAAAATGAAAATTATAGTAATCAAGGAAAGTCAAGTGTAAAAATGCGAATAATAAGTAAAATTAGATTTTTTTTTTTTGAAATTTGTTAGTATAAGGAAGTGAAAATAGTAGAGTTCTGCCTAGCCTGTGAAATTAGAAGTTATATGAGTCTCAGTGGCAGTTGTTGTTGTTGTATTATGATGGTGTTTAATATTGAGCAGAGGTTGTTTGTGTTGATTTCTTGTTTTTGCTCTGTTGAGAACCTGTATTGATTTCTTAACTTGATGACTTATTGAATATAGTTGTTTAGTTGTATGAGATGTGGGATTGGGAGGATGGGACAGTCCAGTGTTTCTGTTGTAGGCTGTGGGAAAGAATGTCGGTTGTGGTTCTGTTGTTGCTGTTGGAGAAGATACCAGATTTTCTTGTTTTTGTTTTCCACATCCTAATAAAGTTCAAAATTATATCAATAAATTATAAAACAGGGGAGTCTATTCAAATTCAATTAGACTTTCAGGTATAAATATATGTTGTATATAAAAAATAGTAGGAGGATCATCAAATTCAATGATCCCTTTAACAGCAATTAGTTAATTGTTATAGGGTATTGGTAGTATTGAACCACTTTTTTTACCACTTTCTTCAATTGCGTCGCGGTCACATTAACTGGAATGTCTATATGGAACTTTGGTGATGGGGAAAGATGATGTGTACTTATTTTTATTAATATCTCCAAGTAAATGTTGATTTTAACATAATGTTGTGGTGGCATTATCTTTCCCATGATTTCTTGTTGTGTAATGTGTAGTGGAGCATATTTGGAATTCATTCTGTGGGTTGTGCCTTGTTGAACTAATTTCCAAATCCTATCAGTAATGATGCATTCATCCAGTATGTGGTCATTCGAGTTCTTGAAGTCTGATTGGTTACAGAAGCAGCAAGTTTCTTTCTGATTCATACTAAGTTGATGGTAAAGATGTCCAGTTTGGAAGCGGTGAAAGGTTGAGTAAGACCYCGGGTTTTTGTTCACGAAGTTGCTGAACTTGGACCAAAACTGTTTCCAGTTGGTGATGTTTTTATCTCTTGCTCTAGATGGGATAATGATGTGATCTTTCCAGCTACTTTCAATAAAGTTTTGGATGTGCTGTTGAATGATGTTGGTTGGATTGGCGAGCCTGCATGTTTATGTTGGACATGAGAGATCAATTCAGCGTCTGGAGGCAGAGATTTTAGGGAGAATGTTGTAATTGGAGCTGGTGTATTTGGGTGGAAATCACTTCTGGTTGTTAAGCCGAACCAACTTTCAACCAGGGAAGCAGTCTGAGGTGATGGAATTAAAGCTAGATAAAACGCTAGCTTTTTTTTTTACAAAAATGCATGTACATATTGTGCAGCCTCATATATGAATAAAGAAAATCCAGCAATTACCGATTTTGAACTTTGTATATTTTGTTAAATAAATTTGCAACTAACTTTTTAGTAAAAATAAACTATTTAAATAGCTCTATAAATTATATTCTTGATAATTAAAAATTGTATCCATCATCGTAAAAAATACCTTTCTAAATTAGTAATTAATAATTAATAATTATATTTATATTGCAGTGTATATTCTGGTCTACAGAATTTAATATATTTTATTGCATGACCCATGCACAAATGTCAAAGTTGCATGTTTTTTTTTCAATCTATTTTCCTTTTCCCCACAATATCTCTCCACAAACTTATGGTTTTTTCAACTGCCTATAACCATATATATAGCTGATTTTTTCTTTTTTTACTGCATTTTTGATTTCTATGGGCTGTTGAAGGTCAGGCGAAACCTCAAGTACCTTTTTTCTTTTGAAGTATATAGTTTAATTCAGTATTGTTACGCTTTTTAAAAAAAATATAAAATTCCCATTTTTTGTTAAATTTTCTGTATAAAATCAATTTGAAATACCACGCGACAATTCGGACATGTATGATATGTGAGAGAACTTTTTTTTTACCTTTATTAGTTTAATCTCAATCTGTATTAACGGGTATTTACAAAGTCTCACTATACACGATAATCCTTATAAATTAAACCAGTTCAGCTTTCCAATTTCAAATCCATGGACTGTCAATTTTTGGATGATGAAAAACCCTTCTAAAACACCACCCGAATGTCAATTCAAAGTGCCAAGGGAAGCACTGTGTCAGTGACCAGTTTTTTGTGGATGGACGCCACACGTCAATGATGATTTTCTTGGTGATCAACAACACTATATGTCAGTGACCAGTTTTTCATGTGAATGGACGCCCCTTCAACATGATATTTTGTGATGATACCATAAACACCGTCGAAGATCCAACACCAAATTTATGACTTTTATGGTGACCATATAAACACCGTCAAACAAATGACCAAGCCGGGAGTTGAACTCGAGTCCAAACAGCTACTCCCTAGCGCGCCTCTAAATGTCAATGCTGTTAACCACTCAGCTAATATTTAAAAGACAGAATTGCGGATCATTCAACAATTTCATAGAATTTGCTTTCATATTTGCAAGTTTAAATTGGAAAGGAAGCGTACTGCATACGTTTAATTACATATTATATTCAATAATAAAATGTAAAATACAGATTAGTTCTTAAAATTTAGCTTACTTTCGCTAAAAAGAAAGGAAAAAAAGCTACTCAATTTTATTTTATAAGCTCTGTTCAAAATTTAATCCATGTATAATTGTATTATAAAATAATTAGCAACAGCTAAATTGGTACATTAGTATAAATTTATCATTTACGTATTTTTTTTTTTCACATATACGTTTCAGGGGAAAACAGATTCTCTTAGGAAAAGAACGAAAGACCCCTGTATAGTTGATGTATAATTTGCTGCCTGTTACAATGCACATGCATGATATCCGTTTATATATATATATCTTTTTTTTAAAAAAAAAGTATACAAAAAATGTATTTTTGTGTCTCTAATTTTAATATAAAACTACTTGATCCAAATTAAGAATCGACCGAATCAAGAACAAAATTTGAATATTGATAAAAATTTTAAAGATTAATATCCCATTAATTGTATCTCAATTCATGTATATGCACGTACATGCAGTTTACAAAATAATAATTTGAGCCGTGTTGAATTACCAATAAAGTAGCCAAAAATTGGTTATTATCCATGCATGCAAATTTTCATACACAAAATTATGTCCATTCTATAAATTCCACCATGCACTTGCAAGTTTAAAATATCTATATAATGTATTGCTTTAATTGAAAGGTATATAGCTAGAACTTAGTTTGTTATTAACGTATAAAATGAATTTCATGTGCAAATTTCATCGAAATATAATGTGAGCTATATATACCGAGCTCTGGCTCATCATCTCATATATGCACATATAGCCCGAATTTTACAAGTTTAATGATATGTATAAGCTTCTAGAATATTTAATTTGAAGTGTACCTGATTCAGCTCATATTTAACTTATATAAGGTTATATCTGATACCCTTTTGGAAATAGTTAAAAGTTAAAACCCTGGGGCCAATTATTGAGTTATAGTATATATATCCTGTGGATCGATCTGAACTTTGATCACAACATACTGGTGGGTAATTAATTACATCAGAATTAATTTTGAGTTATATATTCCTGTGGTTTTAAATCCCAATCTGTATGTGATAAGCCTAGCTAGTACCACATTATGCTTAATATAGGGTTTCCAAATTCCATGTGCAGGACCTTCCAACGTAATATATGCGCGTATTATACATAGTATCCCAGAGCCCACTTGTTTTGAAACTCCTGCAAATTGATGTGCATTGACATATATATATACGTCAAACTTTATGAACCCTAAGTATTGGTGAAATGCAATATATATAAACTTGAAACATAAAAATTTCAGGCTCTTGGCTATATGATCCAGACCCCACAGATCTTTCTTCTTTCTTTTCCTCACATAGTCATTCAATTGTAACTCTATGTGCATAGTCAATTGAACTAACTACCAATTTGATTGGGACATAACTATTTTCTTCTTTATGTAGGATAACCAAGTTTTGAAAAACTCTGTGTGATAACTGAAGTAATGGAAACTGCTGAAACCTCCACGTAAGAAAGAATACATAAAGTAAATGAGTATATAAAAGGTTTCATCTTTCCATGATTCCGAAAAATTTTCAGGCTTGATGTAATACGGTTTCCCATCTTTTTAACGAAATTTATCAAATATCAAAATGATTATCAATATCAGTGATTTACTACTTTTAAAGCGTGACTACAACTCAGACGGCACGTACTACGATCCAAATGATTACAGTGATCCATACAACCCATACAACTCAAACTCACCATACTACAATGGTAGTCGTCGTCACCATCATCACAGAGGTAAAGGCAGATTCGGTTGGTTTGGTATGCTTGGCTTCTTGTTTGTCTTTGCTTTCCTAGGTTTGTGTATGTACAATTCTGTTAGAATGAAGAGACGTCAAAAGTTGGTTGGTGGTAAAGCTTCCAAATACTGTGTGCCACCCAAACAAAGAAAAGCACTTGAAGGAAGCGGTGAAGGTTATTACGATAACCAAGGATATTGGATTCCTAGTCAAACCACTAGTGGTACTGTGAATGATGGCTATGCTAACACAAACACCGGTTATTATGACGAGAATGGTAATTGGGTTCCTGCAAACAACTACACCAACAATAATGTGAATGCAGCAACCAATCCAAATGACTTCCACTCAAGATCATCATCTTCCAGTTCAAGTGTCTCTCGTCCAGAAAAGACATATCAGTCATCAAACAGAAGGGGTTCAGAAGGTGTTCAATTCTACGATAATGGTGCAGGCCACGATAGATACCAAAACCAATATGCCACAAATGGTGATTATCCGAAGAGCACTGTTGACAACACAAGTGGTCAACCAGGTGTTAAGAGAACAGGTTCAGAGTATGCTGATGCTCCTTCTTATCCAATTGATAACAAGGCTTCTACCACTGGAACTGCTGCTGCCGTTGGTACAGGTGCTACTGCTGGTACAGGATCTTCCCACTATCCAACAGATGGTAAAAATACCAACACTTCCGGTACTACTCCAACCACTGGTACTTATCCAACAACAGGTACTACATCAGCTAACCCAACATCGGGTACTTCTGGAGCTGGCCAACCAGCATCTATTGGTACTGGATATGGTAACACCTCTGGTACCGGTTCAGGTTACGGTAATACTGCTGGTGCAGGTTCAGGTTATGGCAATACTGTTGGCGCAGGCTCCGGCTCAGGATATGGTAACACAGCAGGCACCGGTTCAGGTTACGGCAACACAGCAGGTACTGGTTCAGGTTATGGCAATACTGCTGGCACTGACACAGGCTATGGTAACRCTCCTGGCACAACTGGTAACACATCTGGAGGTTACAACAACTCCAGATACTAATTTTCCTAATGTTCTTTTTCACGTAATTCTAGAAATATTGTCTTGATAAAAATTACTTGCTGTCGAAACCATTTTAAACTAATCTATATGTTCTTTGTTTTTTAATCTTCTCTTTGTTTTTGTAAAATTTTTTTCACTGGTTTGAAATTATTTTATAAGCTGTTTTAAACTGTATTCTTCAATTGTATAATGCTTAACATGTGAATAATTTATTTGTTTTATTATATGTTGAAATCAAATTGTATTTATTTCAAAGGAAAGTGAAAAGTAACGAAATGCAGGGTAAACTCAAAACATCTAGAAAAAAAGACCATTGGTTGCTCATAGACCATTCTGTAACTTATCTAGCTCTTCTTGGAAACAACCAATTGGAGAAGAAACAACAAAACTGTACTCACACTTTTCAGGTTCAGCAACAGCCAAAATTTTATTCTTTGTACCACATTGGAAAGAGACTGAACCCTTTCTAATTGGTCCATTCCAACATTTTTCACCACGGTTGTAATGCATCTTCAAAACACCATCAACAAGTTCAGAATCTTCAAATCTACCAATCAACGTTCCACGACCACCTTTATTGATTTGTTCTAGTTTATCAGTGAAACAAATCTTGTAATCGTATCCATTGATTGGCTCAACTATACATTCACCTTCTAAACCTCTCAAGATATCATCAGGACCATAGTTTTTCTCTAAGTCTTTATTCTTGTTATCTAATTCACGAGTGAATGATTTTATTTTGTTTTTGACGTCTTTAATTGTTTTGTCCAAGTCACCATCTGCAACTTCAATCACTTGATCATTACCACCTTCTGTACTTTGTTTCTTTGGATTATCAATTCCCAAAAATGAGCTAACTAACGACTCTAAATATTCTTGCAATGAGAAACCAGTAGAAGATGGAACAACTCCGCAACCTTCTGAACTCTTAGACAATTGAATAACTTGCTTCTTCAAACTTTCAATCTCTTTATAAAGATCAGAGAAACCTTCTCCAACCTTACGATTCTCAGAATCATTAGAAGTGGAATCATCTTTATTGGCTTCATAATCTCTATAAGCCTGCACTGCAGCCTTAACAGCAGGATCATTAAAGTTTGGATTATAATCATTGGACAACCCAGCCAACACTTTATCCAACAAACTCAACGAGTCATCTAATTTTTTCTCACGCTGGACAACCTTACCCACAACACCATCCACTTCAGCCAACTTTGAATCCAACTTACGAAACAACCCATTAACAAAATCATGATTTTCATTCTGTTGACTCTCCAATTGTGTTAACTGTGTCTCCAACTCTTTCAAATTTTCAGCCAACTTATCTCTTTCAGCACTGATTCTAAATCTTGCATCTTTACCTTTATCCAAAGTTTTCACTTTAGAAGCCAAACCTTTCTTCAAAACTGCAATCTTTTCATTAATCAACAAATCATTCTGTTTCTTCAACTCATCACATTTATTYTCACAGACACCAGGTAACTCGTCTGATCCATCACAACAAACATCATAATCACACACTCCGTCATTGACTTTAAAACCAGGCAAATAGGCACCTGATTGACCATTACTCAACTTTGGTCCTCCTATATTAGCACAATAGAACTTGGAAAGTGCTCCACATGCCGAGGTTCCTGGCTCATCTGATCCATCAGGACAATCACAATAATCGTCATTTAATTTCCACATTGGAATTTGAATCTCTGGGTTAGATAAACATTGAAACAGACCTTCTGAGTTAGGCTGATATAGATGCTGGTCTTCTGGAAATACTCCCTTGATCTGACCTTGTTGAAGTGGATTCTGTGCTTGTTGTTGTTGGTCGTCAGATGCTGCAACTGTTTGAGTGAGCACCAGTAGTGTTTGTAAAAGCACCAATGACCAGCTCTTGTTCGACATTCTGGATAGTTGAATCATGTTGAATTTCAATTGATGTCTTTGTTTCTGTTGCTAATCAATTGGTAATTGGTAAGTGGTTGGAATTGATAAACCGTTTCCCTTTTTTCCCATACATTCATCCATTTGATGAAGTGTTCTTTTCTCCAATTGAACCTACATTTCGCGTAGTACGTACGCATTTACTAGTCACTACTACTACCAGGTCACACGTTACAACTTACAAGTTCAAACTTCATATAGCACTGGTCTAACAAGTTCCTCTGAAATGCTTTAGATTAATCATAAAATACAATTTTTAAAATACAGTAAAAGGTGAATACAAAAGGCTCCAAAGGAGAAGAACCAAAACTCCAGACAACTAAGGGTACATGTAAAAGGCCATGCGCTAAAAAAAGCTCACACATCCCAAATTTCAAATACATCCCCAATATAAAAGGGAATATCAGGCCAACGAATATCGAGGCATATATAATCATGACATTGTAATATAGAGAAGCTATAAGAACAGTAAAAAAACAGAGAAACTGAGAGTAAAAAAAGGCAAAGGGCGAGCAGAAGCTGACAAAATGAATAGGGACTAAAAAACAGTCAACACGTACTGAACAAACTAAAGAAAAAAAACAAAAGAATTACTAATTAAATAAAAAAAGTGAAGAGGCCAAAATATAAAAAAGCATGTCAATAAAAGAGAAGAGAAAAAAAAGCAGGTTGGATGATTCATGAAAGAGACTAATAAAATAAAAAAGAGAAAGTTGAAAACAGCTAAGATCAAAATAAAGACACAAATAAGACAAGAAGTCTGGGAAGCTAGTTTTGATAAATGAGAAAAAGTAAATTTAAAGTAAACAAAAAAAAAAGTTGCAAGGAAAACAGAAAACGGAAGACTGGAAAAAATACCATAGTAGTATAAAGGAATGAAAAAGAGCAAGTAACGAGACAAGACAGGACAATATAAAACAATTTTTTTCCAAAAGCAATAAGACAAAACATCAACCAAATAAGGGGGAACAACAACCTGAGTAAAGGGGAAACATATCATAAACACACATTAGCAACAAAGAAAAAAAAAGAGGGACATCATTAAGCACAATAAAAAAAGGAAGGTAAAATAACCTGGACAATTCTCCATACATTTTGAATTCTCTTACCAGTCATTAGACGATAAGGCAGAAGTCGGCACCATAATAATAACAGCATATAAGTGATGAATAGTACATCAGAAATGAGTCATTTCAATTTCAACGAGTGAGATTACAGTGCTTGGTTTCATCAATTTGTTAGTCAAAACACCGATCAAGGAGGATCAACGTACTCGTAGAAACCAGTTGACACAATAAGAGATAGATAGATCAATCACCAACGTAAGGGAATCAATCTAAAACTAAACATTGGATCTCATGTTCATTGAGGAACCATACCACCGTACATGTTCTGTTGTTGCATCTGAGGTGGTGGAGGGAAACCTTGATATCCTTGTTGTGAAGCAGGACGTGGTGGTTGTTGTTGTAGTGACTGTTGTTGTTGATAATAACCTCCATAGCTCATCGAACGTTGCTGTTGTTGTTGTTGCTGCTGCTGTTGTTGTTGGGCCTGTGCTTGTTGTTGCTGTTGCTGTTCGTAAGGGTATTGATTCACCATTCTTCCACTACCACTTGACGTATTTCCTTGACCCATTGGGATAGCGTTCATTTGTTGTTGTGGAGGTGGTGGAGGTTGAGCCACTTGTTGCACTGGAGGTTGAGGTTGGAATTGTTGAAATTGTTGAGGTGGAGCATCCACAGCCATTTGATAAGCAGCTTGTGGAGGCGCACCAGGAGGCAATTGATTAGTAGGATACATTGGCTGACCTTGTGGGTTCATCATATTTGGAGGTATTGGACCTTGATGTAAGATAGGTTGATTAGGTTGGATCTCTTGAGGTTTAGGTTGATCCATATATCTATAACGTCTTGAACCATATGGAACTTGTTCATAACCAGCACAAACTTTTTTGGATTTTTCACAGTTATAACAGAATGGTTTTCTTTCATCACACTTGATCCTTCTTTTTCTACACGTTAGACAACCTGTACGCGTTCTTCTTCTAACAACTTTCTTTCTTCTTTCTTTGATAGAATCAGTGGAGTAAGCTGGGGTATTAGAATCATTGATTCTTCTTTTACCCAGGACAGGATCGAAAACCATAGCAGGTGGACTCTTAATAGATGAAGCCGGCGTAGCATTCAATGAATTTGAGCCACTATTCACGTTGGACTGAAGCTCACTAACATTTCCTTTATTTTGAAGGGAATTCAACTCATTATTGTTATTGTTTACACTTCCCATACTGCTATTTCCCATATTCATAACAACATCTTGTTGACCTTGTTCAGATGGGCTTCTTTGATGTTGTTGTTGTTGCTGTTGCTGCTGTGTTTGCTGTTGTTGTTGGTTAAGGCCCACATTGTTGTTCACAGGAGACGAATCCTCGTTTAAAATAGAACGGAATCCCAATTTTTGGAACGAGGACCGAAGGTTCTCATTAACATCATGGTGTGTAACAGTACCAAAACTATTGGATGAATTTTCAGAAGGAGGACGTTGTTGTCCCAAAGGTACCGTCGTATCGTTCAACAAGGCAGATAAAGGTGGTAAATGAACCCTCTTATTTTCAATCTGTTCTTTTCTCTTTTCGTCCAGAATAGAAGAACTAGATCTCAGATCAGGTAAAGACGACGTGCTCATGGTGATTGGAGGTGGAGATCTGAAGGCACTAGTTGGGTCATAGGGTAAGCCATTATGGGGTTGCTGTTGACTCTGTTGCTGTTGTTGTTGATTCTGAGTCTGTTGCTGTTGAAATATAGAAGAACCAGCCTCTCGATTCATGGGCAGTTGAGGAGGAGAAAATGTGTTCTGTTGCTGTTGTTGTGGTTGTTGGAAAGACTGTGTTGGGACAGGCGTCGTTGGCGACTGCTGTTGAAGAGACCCCGTCAACGCGGATAGAGGAGGCAATACCACAGAGTTGTTTTTTGTAACTGAAGAGTCTGTGATGAAAGATGGCGGATTGTTTCCTTGATTCATTCTTATATCTTCTTGTCTTGGTGTGATTTGACAAAGCATCGATGTATCTCAAGGGGAAAAGAAAAAGGGAAAAAGTAGATCGGTCTGAAAACGGCAGATATTGAGAGGTTGAAATTTGTTGTCAGAACTCAGCGAACTCAGATATGCTGTATGGAAATATCTCTATTATGGTGATATAGCTGATAAAATGTATAACCTGTAACTTGAATGATGTGACAGGTAACAAATGTAGAGTTAAGAAAACAGGAGGGAGATGAAGACGTGTTGTGTTGATGTATAAACGAAAAAAAGTCTTGCTGGCGAGTTGTTTGTGAACTTGTAAATTCGTTTCGTTGTTTTTTAGGACGTACTTTGAAACCGGTATAAAAAAGCTTAGATTTGTAGTATGCAAGTTCGAAGCGACAACTCCCACCGGATTCAGGAGATTCTATATTGGGTACGTGTTGTTTGGTTGTTTGGGTGAAAGAAATAGAGTCCGGTCAGAGAAACGTTGGGACACAAAGAGAAGAAGGGAGTCTGGTGTGACAAATATGGTCCGGTATCAAGACCAAATTAGCTGTTTTTGCTGGTAGTCGGGTATTTAGGTTTCTGTTTCTTCACTAGAATCAACGGCAATTGATGTTTATCTATAGTTTTATCTAATTGATTGGGGATGGTGATCACTGATGAATGGTGGATATACTTTGATTGTGGGTCTGTTGGCTGTTAATGATGTGATATATGTTGCAGAAATGAAGAGCCTGTTTTTTTTTTTTTGAGGCAGACCGGAACTAAAAATATTAAAGGGTTAAACTTGACGAAATTGACGAGAAGTTGGAACGAGATTGAGATTTGGATTGTCTTGGTGGTGGGGAGATTTGAATTTTGACTGGGAGGTGAGTCTGGGGAATGGTCGGAAGAGTCAAGAGACAAGGGCCAACGAAGAGGACGAAGATATGGAAAAGTCAAAGGGATGGATGTGTTTTTGCTTGGTGCTTGTTGAACATAGACAGCTTTACTAGCCTGAATAAGTGAATTCAAAAAATAAGGTGACTTATACAAACTTGAGAGTTCAAACTTCACACTGACCAGTCACCAAGCTTTTAGCTGACCATTAAGCTCACATATATTACAACAATCCAAACGACACTTTAATTCATTAATTCAATTTAGTTCTAGCTGCGCTACTAAATGGCCTAGCTCTACGTAGTCTGACGTTCTGCATGGTTCCATATTATTTTGTACTGCGTTTATAGTTAATTGTCTAGCAGCACTAAGCACGTAGCTGTTTGTCCTCTAACTAGCGGGCCTTATAAATGGCACGCATAGTCGCAGAGTCGCAGACTGCACGGCAAATCCTCAATATCTTCCCCCCATTAAAAAGCTTAAACCAACAATTTTCCCCAATTTTCCCTCTTGACTGCTTTTGGTTGGCTGGAGCGAGCCGAGCGAGCGAACTTTGCACAGTTGCGCACTGTTTTCTGATATTTTCTGAGTTCTCAACGATTTCAAACAAACGAGCGAGCGAGAACGAGATCGCGCCAGATTAAGCCTACCACGTACACGTACACACATGATCAGATGATAGTTCCCGCAATATTACACGTAGCAGCGCACTCACTCACTTACTGCAAGCTGGTGAATCGTGGCCCTGACTGGGCACTCTCGCGCTACTAATCCCCCCACTGGCCAGCCCCAACTTCCACCGGCGACATTTTTTTTTCAGGTAGCGACAACAGCTCGCTCTAGCTCTCGCTCGTTCTCGTTCCCGTTGTCATTCGATCGCTCGCTCGCTCGCTAGCTAAAGGCTAGCCCACGCGCTCTCGCCGCTAGGGATACAATTAAAGTACGTACCCTCCTCCTGCAAGCAGCTCTCGCTCGCCTGCTTAATGGCCTACTTCGCCTATCGAGCATCTGCACCAGCAGTGCAAAATTGTGCCAGCGCATATGCACCACACATAGTGCTGGGGGGGTGAATCGTGACTTGGGGGGGGGTGTGTCTTGCTGCGGGAGCGACTACATGTGTCCGCTGAAGTACAGCAGCCTACTGGAAGATACGTTACAACCAACTTTCCATGCAAGTACGCGGGCAATATTCTGGGCTGGGATAATTGTTGAAGGAGTTGTCGACTACAAACCCATGCAGTTTTATTTTCTAAGCTTTCTACAGCTAGTACGTTACAATTCTACAAGTTGCTTGTCCACCTATTTTATAAGCAATCTGTTGTTTGATCATTTTAAAAGGATTCTTAATGCCTTTGACAGGTGAGTACGGTGTTTGGTGGACTTAACAAAAGCTGAACCAGCCCAGCAGTACTACTACGTGCCTCTGGAAACTAAATTTCACCCTAAAAAAACAAAAAAAAAGATCGATCAGTAGAGATCCGACCTCGCTTTTCCCATGTAGAACAATTCGTGTTTGAAGAGAAGTTAGACGAATTCATCTTGAACTTTGACCTGTGCCGCAGATCGATCTTCGTCTATTCAACAGTTTGCAGATCATTAGCATAAAAAGTTAGTAACATCAACCGTTACAGGTGATTTCTACTAAGAACTTTATGTCTTAATAGGGTATGTACTACAGTTAAAATAAGGCAATAAATATGAACCATCGTAGCTAAACCGACGGCGGGGATGCCTAAACCGGCAGTTTAAATTAACAGAGCGAACAATAATAAAGTACAGTTTGAGTTGCAAAGAACCGAACCATCGATCAATTCAATTTATCCTCAATTTCGGCCGGCAGAATTTTAAGAATTTTAAGAAWTTTAAGAAATCTTAAGAGATTTTTACCCCTAACTTGTGGCTCAGTGGCCAAGTTGCCCCAATAAAGCCTGAATTGAGCCAATAAGACGGGTGCATGATAACATCAGCCTCACTCCCACCAACAAAGCTCGGATTTATTCCTCCATCGATAATGCAAATTGAAAATCATCCCACTTTTCTGTCAAATTGATTCAATCTGATTCACAAATTGACAATTTTTTCACCTGAATTCTTCTTTATGCTATTTTCAATATTGTTTGCGTGCACATGATTATATGTACTCCTTTTTCTTCTTCTTCTTCCATCTCGTATATATATAAATCAACGTACGATCCGGCCGCCAGAGCTTAAGAATGATGTTAATTTATCGACCGATTTCCTGTTAAAAGTATCACAACTTCCTTCCCACATCATCGAATAACGTATTCATGTGCACATTTGTATGTGCATGTATGATGTCAAACTTTTAAGATTTTTATCAGACAGTTCAAAAAATATCCTAATAAAGCTACTTTGCTTAAATTAAAGTTAGCTCATGATGGTTTAAATCAGCTTGCAATTTACAAGAGATAGATCGAATTAGCAACTTTTAAGCAGTTGTACGGGTATCCCAGATTGCCGAATATGACCAAAATTTATTTAAAAGGTGCGTCGATCAATATCATGTAAACTGATATCCAGGAAAACTCCTACGTATGCTAAGCAGAACATAATGAATTGATCGTATTCCTTACCAGCATCTCAACCTATTTCACTGAAATGCGTAGAATTACATTAACAAGATTGTTAAGAAACAATTCTTTGTGTAGTTTGGCATCATTATCACACCAGTAGATGAAATGCAAAATGGACATACGAATTCTTCTTATTCATTGAGATACCATGGAAGACGGTGTTACGCGTAAATAAATACGATGCAGAATCGCATGAGATCTTTTTTTTTTCTCATCGTCGTTCGTTCATCTTTTCCAGCCATGACTAGCTGCTCGCTCTTGACACATAACCTTAAAAGTCCTTAAAATGTTCTGTTTCCCATGTGAATTGATTGACAGAAGGTAACTTAATTCATGATGAGTTGAATTTTTAAGGAAAAGAAATGTAGGGTTCGTGATCATGTGATTAAGATCACGCGCAACGGTCAAGCAGGCTTGCGAAAGCGATGGTCATGACTCATGGCCTGTCCTTCAACATTAAAAGACATCCAGTTGTTCTTCTCCATCTACCAACTATTTTGCACAACTACTCTTTATACTAGCTGATTTGAACTTCTAATATATTTATCCCAGTTTCACTCATTTATGAAGTTTGCATGCACATAAATTCAACCATTTTAATGATGGCCGCTAGCTAGCTACTAGCTTGCTCGTTTGAATTTCTCCAAGAACACCGACGACGGTACACTTACTTGAATCTCTATTAATTTAAGGAAGTTGGGGGGGGGGGGTCGGGAATACTTCGTCTATCAGAATCATCAATATTGCATGACATGATTCGGCCATCAAGATCAAGATCATCTTTTCGGCAAATTACAGCTAAAGGAGTAGGTTGCAAGACGAAAGGGAATCATGACCTTACATAAAGACGGGGAGAAGTTCAATTTTAACGAACGAAACGTACTGTTTGTATTGCGTTAACTTCTATTAAAAATCACACCAGATTGAAAGGATATACCATGTGATGAAAACGAATGTAGTAATTCATGTTCTTCAAAACGTGTTCATCAGTTAAACAGCTGCTCATGAGAATACAATTTGACAGATTTTCTACATTAACTTCAACTTTTTTAAGTTTTCAGCAGCTCTAGCTAGCTTCAGTGAGTTGTCTGCAAACTGCGATCCGCCTCAAATTCTAATTACATTGCCGGTGTCGACAAAACTCTGCAACACAAACATAGTATAAACTTTCTCGCTCTCCTCCAGCTAGCTCTCCTCCAGCTAAATTGTAACATGTAGTATGCCCGAGTTTATAGCTATCTACCGAGATGCTACCGGGGTCGTGACTCGTAGTACGTACCTGGACAGCCGTCTGGGCCCGGTCCTCAACTTCCAGCCTGATTCTTGACATGAAAACAACTTTTGCAACCCCCGGATCATCATCAATTTAATCATCATCGGAAGCATCTAAAAACCATTAGATCTGTCATCATTTGTTTGTTGATACGTCACATGTGCCGGAGAAGGAAATTCGTAGTTCCGGCAGGAGTATGGATTTAATTTAAACATATTCAGGATTCCCCTGAACTACTCAGGCAGCCGAAATTGTCATCATTTAACGTTATACTAGAGATGTGTCGATGGATCAATTTATTTACACGTACGTATGGCTGGGTTCAAACTTCAAACGTTTTCAATATTAATAAAGAAATACATTAAGCTGTAGATTAAACTAAATCCAACGTAAAACTTGAAAAAAAAAGAAAAAAAACCTATACAGGCCAAACAAACCACCAGGGAAATTGGCATTAAAACAAACAGACAGAAACACCTAAAACAAACAAACAAGAAGCCAAAGAAAACTAGAAAACAAATACGAAAGAACTAAACGATAAAAGTAAATAAAATGTTATAAAACAATCAACAAAGCAAATATGATATATGATGCTTGTGATGTTTTGTATTTTTTGGAAAACTAGCAAATATAAGGAAACAAACAGAAAAACGATCGGAGAATAAGTATGGACAACCAATGTGAGTTTTGAAATGACAGATCTAGAAATGACAAAAATTGAATGAAAACAAGAAGAATCTCAAGACAAGGAAGGAATCAGGACATGTAACAATTAAGCAGCTTCAGGAGGAGGGGTAACGGCACCAGCATTCCACTCAGCCAACTCCAACTTATGTTCTCTTTCAATGGCAAACTTAACAGCTTCCAGAACGTTATCACATGTATGCTTTGGCTTGTACTTAGGAACGGTACCTTCTTGATAAACACCAGTCTTAACCAAAATAGAAAACCAAGATTCATCATGAGAGTTAGCAAATCTAATATCTGATTCTGGAGTATCACCGACAAAGTAAACTGTGCTTGCTGGTGGTAAGTCCAATGTCAATTGATTCAATTTCTGGATGGTTAAACCTTCATCATCGTCTTCATCAGAAGATTCAGAATCAGAGTCTTTGAAAACTGGCATAGACTTTGGATCAACCTTCTTCTTGGTAACAGTAGTGCTAGTTGTAGTAGTGGTCTTTGTTGTCTTAGCGGAAAACTCAAGACCTTCATCAGAATCAGAAGTCTCTAATGGATTGATATCTTCTGAAGTCTCTGAACCCATAGTGGATTCAACTTCTTCAACATACTCCTCCAAGACATCCTTTCTCCAATTCGTCAACACCTTTTCAGCAAACTTGAAAGTACCTCTTTGAGGCTTACCAAATCTAGTAACCTTCAATTCTTTACCAGTGGATTCTCTGAACAAAGCAGCAATGGTAACTTGCAAAGCACCCATACCATATCTAGACAACTTGTAATTGGTAGACCAAATGAAATCAGAGTGAGCAAAATAGATACTTGGGCCTTCTTCATAAGTTTCACTGACAGTACCCATGTAACCATTCTTAGACATCAACAACTCCAAAATGATTTGTTGATCAGCAGCCCAGTTTCTAGAATCAGCGAAAACCAAAATAGCATCAATCTTAGTTTTTGAGAAATCGACATCCTTTCTGCAAACCTTCTCATCCTCTTCAGTCAAATCATAATATGGAGTAACACTTGGGTTCCAGTACATGATATCCAAAGGAATGAAAACATTCTTGAAACCATAATGGTGTGCAATCTTACGACACTTATCACCGACACCACCAACAACTAAGACATTCTTATAAACATCAACCAAATCCTTCATTGGAGTGTGACCTTGGATAACTTGTTCTTCAGTAACTTCAATATCCAATCTCTTAGACAATTCAGCAGCTCTTTCAGACTCTGGTCTACCACCACCATTGGTAACGAAAATGTACGGCACCTTGATATTATATGGATTCTTACCATTTAACATCTCCAAAGCACCCTTAGCATAAGGAACAGTATCTGGGCCTCTAACGATGACACCATCGATATCAAAGGCAAAGGCATAAGAGGCAACTCTAGGATGATCAATCTTGTCCTTCTTATATCTAACACCATTTTCACCCAGAGAAGACAATGAAGCCATGGACAACTTGGATTGAGACTTCAAGTTTAAACGAGATGATGATCTTCTATTTGTGGAACCTGATCTTGATCTATTCGTGGAAGCTGATCTTGAAAGTGAAGTAAGACCGTGCATTGACCCCCATTGATCAGACAAAGATAGAGATGAGGCAGTCTTCTTCTTTGGAGCCGGCTTCATGTGATCGATACCATCTGTGTTCAAGTATGATTTGAAACCTTCTATAGGGACAGCATTGGATGGTTTTGTGATTTCAGTGGTCGTAGTTGTGGTGGTTGTAGTTTTGGATATCGTTGATGATGGAACATTTGTAGCTTGGACAGTTTCGGCATCTTCAGGAGCATTCACAACTTCAATGTGAGGGTTTAGTGCAGCAGTAGTTTGATTCATTTTGGAATTATTTTTGTTGATTGAATTTGTAATTGAATTTGTAGTAAATAGTTTTGATTGAACAAAGGGTGACGGGGAGATTGAAAGTGAATAATTGAGTTGAAAAAAGCAAAAAGAGGATGATATTGAAAAGTGGGAAAGAGCAGGATTAAATAGGCCAGGAATTTCACGATGCAAGAACCGGAGGAAGGGTACTTTTGTTACTTGCATAGTGTTTTGAAGTGTGTCAGTCAGTACGATGAGTCTTGTTATCAGCTTATATTAAGACGTACATGTATGGAAACAAGGACAAGGATCGGAAATGGGTGGTTTCTGTTTGATCAATGTTGCAGGTGGTATATATAGGAGACTTCGATGCAACTCTGTTTTCTGAATGGAAAAGATGCATGATTCATGACAGAGATTGACGTGGCGCAAGCATGAAATCGGTGACAAAGAGCCCTTGAGAGCGGAAATAACGCAATTGTAGAAGCCGAAAGAATCTGGGAGAAAAAGGGGCGGAATAAAATGTAAAGAGAAGAGTGGATTGAAGACAGACTGAAGACCGGATATCACTGTGGAAATTCGAGAAGCCCATCACAAAATGATGTCATAGGTAAGAAGTGGGAGGCGCACGCCCCTGACCGCGTGTTTCTCTTCAACAATTTCCACTAATGAGATTCCACTGTTTTCCAATCTCGAATTTTAACGTGTCTGTCTATATGGTGTTGTTTGTCTCATGGATTTCTCATGGATTTCTCATGATAACGCGTATCTTACGTCTTTAAAATCCCTCACTACAACACTCAACATACATAATCTCCAATCGATGACGACGTTGTATATTCAGTTTTGAAAACACACATGGGCCAACGAAGTTCGAACCTTCAGGAATAGACAATATAATCAATCATCGGAACATATATTTGCTTCCAAAAAACCCCATATAAGCTTATCTTTGCGAAGCAAATAAGGGCTCAAATGACAAATGACTGGTGTTTCTAGTTTTGAAAGTAAAATTAATTTCCGGCTTTCAAGGTCTACCAAAACAGAAGGTTTATCCCTTTCTATATCGATCAGGCCATATTAATCAACGTTGGTTAATTGCTGTAATACATTTTAAGGTGGTCCGGTACATGCACAGATAGCAAAACTGTTCTTAAAAAGATTTCAGAACATGTGTGTTGATATTCCACTTAAACTTAAATGTACGTACTAGACCGACTTTTCACCAGTATTCATCTTGGACTACGTCATGTCATTAACCAAATATGGTAATCTACCAAATTACGTACAATTTTCCAATCATATCCATATCCACTCACCTCTACACACGCAACCTTTATGGCTGGTTGCCAGCTGCTCGCCTATTGGCCCAATTTCCCTGTTTTGTAAGGAAACAAAGGCAACGCCACGTCCGAGTCCACTGTCCGTACTGCCACTCCCGTATATGATGGATGATGTATGATGTAAATGGCCAGCCCCAGCCGATTCCATGACTTTCCATCAACATACCATGCCAACATATCATGCCAACATATCATGCCAACATGTCAACATGTCAACATATGCAGCCGGCCCAGGCTGGTACGCGTCCTTTCAACTAATTGTTCCCACACCACACACACGCAATATCCTGGAGTACATTGTTCAATTGATTCACTCTAAAATCGGCAACTTGCAATACATATCGCTTCGTATAAGCAGCTTGAAAAGCTCGAGTCTTGATCAGGGTTCAGCGTGTTCGAAGATTCGATTCAATTGAATATAAACGATGTTCGGCTTAAACAGATCCATCCATCCATCCATCCATTTCATTCCATACAGCTTACTTAAACGAATGTAATTACGCAATGGTTCTATCACAACTCGCTTAACATATGGTACTTGGTTACCGTTAACCCAACTTATAAGTTGAAAACTCTAGTCTCTGAGCCGGCAGCCGGCAGCCGGTGATTATAAACTCGGACTACTATCCTACATTGGTCACTTGATTAACATGAATCATATGATTATCAAGAATTTTCTGATTTCATGAAGAACTCCGTGAATTGTTTTTTTCATTACAACCCCGATCGATCAAGTCTGTATAAATTGAAACCATAAAAACCAGAGCATTCATTCCAGAAGTTTCTTATATGGAAATCGGTGGCCGGTAAACGTTGTTTCCAAAGGAGAAACCCTACTCATTAGTTAAGGTTAACAACAGTCGAAAACTTATGTTTCCAGTACACATGAAGACTAATTCTTAAACGATAAGAACCTATGTATGTTACGGTAAATAACTGTGATTGCTAGTTAGTAATTTGTAGCTGTCTTTTTTGATACTTCCTTGATCAAACGTCATATTCATGGACATTTAACGTCATCTATACACCACTCTATATTCTATAGACTACAGATCTAGCCTATATTTTTCAAAACAGAAGATTTCTTAAAACAGGAAGTCCAAGCTTGAAAAATCAACAGGAAATCCAAATCGTCAAGTCAAATATTCACTCAACAACCCCAATATCAACAACCAATTGCAAGACTAATAACCTTCAACGTACTCCCAACAACCCGGCCAAATTTTAACTCACACTAATACTGAGCATCATCATTCCTCAACAGATAATAACTTCCTTTGAAAACCAACTTGGACAAATACTGAACCACAAACAACTGTAAAACCAAAGGAGAAAACAACAATGGGAAAGCATTAGTCATCTCATCATTAATGGCAAATCCATATTTTTTCAAAGTAACATACAACACACTCAACGCATGAATCAATAATATAGATGGTGATATGATTCTAATCATAGTGAATCCAATTGTAGTTTGCCACCAAATATCATCTCTTTCTTCTTCTTGTTCTTCCACCGACTCGGCTTCGGTTTCGGTTTCGCCCACTTTCTTATCATCATCGTTGTTAGTGGAGTTGGTTTTGGTCTTCTTGATTTTGTTGCTGTTGCTTCTTCCATCAAGCACGATCTCACCATTGGCTATTCTCTTTGCTGTTATGGCCAACCTAGTCATTTTCAAAATTTCATCGAGGTGGAAATATCTTGATGTTCGATCATATGGATCAACTCTTACTCTATCCTCCTTCCCTGCTTTACCACTTTTTCCACCTTTGCCTTTACCGTTTCCGTTTCTGTTAGCGATCAGTAAACCTTGTTGACGCCATTGTTCTCGTTGAACCACGTTTGTAAACTCCTGAATCGAGGAACTTGTGTCTTCTGGAACCCTGCCTATTTTTGACTTGCCGGATTTCTTGTGACGATGGTTGTTGGATCTTGAGATTTGATCTTTGATTTCGGAATAGTTGTCTGGCATGGTAACAATTTTGATGTGTTGATTGGTGTGGGTTATTTTTGAATACTCCTGTTTTTTTTTTCTTCAGTTGATGTTGATGATGATGTTGATGTAAACTGTTGATAGTAGTATCTATCAATGAACAATAGCTTGCAAGTGATGGAATGTTATCGAAATGGAATTAAATCTTGAACTAATCAGTAATGAATGGAATTGCTATTCAAATTACCGATATCAATATGTTGTTGGTATGGAAGAAAACTGAATGCAGTATATCAGATGTCTATACTATGGAGCAGGTAGGGCGTATCAACTGGTACATGTCAAAGTTGACTGTTATCTGTGTGATAAGAACGTACTCTTGCACGCAGTGCGCATGTTGCGCACTTCGATGCTCACTAGAAAGTTGACAACAGGAATCTGACTGATGAACATTTTTTTATCATCTGAATCCTTCCCAATTAGTACACAAGGCAATTCAGCTGCTCACTCGATATCTGACTACTATATAAACTATAAACTCACATTTTCATTTTCGGAGACCATTACCAATTCAAGAACCAATCTCCTCTCCTCCTGCATATATCACCCCTGCTTTCAAATTATGTCTTAACTGATCAGAATTCTATTATCCACGGCATCAATCGTAATGTTACATGGGCAAATTTCAAATTAAAGAGGTGTCTTCTTTAGGGCATGTGCACTCCTCCTAGAGCATGAGGTAGAGAGCTTCGTTTCCAAGTCGCAACGGTACGTGTACCTTTTGTTGCCGTCCGATGTTAGGGACAGGTCTGCACAGATGATATATACAAAGATGAGGCATTAAAATTGTAAAAATTGTTTATTTATTAAATTGGACAGATTTAAAAAACGTACGTAATAGGTAGGTTGAAAAGAGAAACCTTCATATATATATGCAATCGAAGCTAGTGATTAAAGTAAACAGGAGGGGCATATAAATGTTGATCAGTTGAGTGAAAATACAAACAAACAAACAACTTTGAAAACAAAGACAACTAGGCAAGAAAGAAATTGAAAAAAAGGACATTGGATTGTCGACCGACCTAAGGACATGGAGTAAATGTCCATGTAGATGGATTGATGGACAAGATAGATAAGCAAAAAACAACAAAATGAAGTAAACAAAATTAGAAAATCAGACGTTAAAGAAAGTGATTAAAGAAACAGGAAATAAAAATAAAAAGTAAAAGAACCCATAAGACAAAAAAAAGAAGAACACAGACAAACAAAAAAAAAAAATTCAAATAACAGAAACCATCATCACCAGTTGATAAAAAAATGAACGATAGCAAGAAAAACACTGGGAAAAAATAAAACAAAACAAAAATGTAAGTATAGTAAGTAGCACGCACGAGAGAAAATACAGAGCCGAGAAAGATAGATTGGGTAAGGGCAAAAACAAACCACAACTCAGTATAGGTAATTGGGAAAAAAAAACAGAAGGACGTAAAATAATAAAAAAAAGTGTTCAATCTGTAGTATTTTTGGTCAAGCAGCAAGAAGGATAAGATGATAACAAAACACAAACTTTATATTAGGGATAATTCTTAGCAAACAGTAGTAACAGAGGTGGCAAAGCAGCAGAAGCAGCAGGTGGTATGAAGCAGACGATAGCAATAAAATAGTTCAAATGAAGGGAAATGAGAGGGAGAAAAACATCATATGCAAACATGGAACGAGGAAGCAGCAAAGTTGGAAATAAAAAATTGGAAAGTGATGAAACTTTCGATTAAATATTTTTAGGGGATGGAATGAATAATGTACATGGAGGGAGGGGGAATGAGAATGGAGTACAATGATTAAACGGATTAAAAAGAAAGATAATAAAGATGAAATGGAAAATGATTATAGTTCCTGGTTCAAGCCCATGTTCAAAATATTCAAATTGTTGTTGTATCCATTATTGAAATTATCGCTCACTCCAACACTGCTTAAAACATTGCTGTTTCCACCAATGTTACTGTTGTTCATGCTACTGCTGTAGTTGTTATTAACTGGTGTTCCATTACCTGAGCTAATTGAGCTTTGAGAACTGTTACTGCTGTTAGACTGAGAACTCAAGATGTTCATCATGTTCATATTCAGAGCAGCTTGATATTGAGGTTGCAAGGAGTTGAAAGCAGCCATATAAGCTCTGTTGAAGAAAAGTTGTTGCTGTTGTTGTTTCAGTTCTTCTTCTTTTTGTAATTGTTCTTGTTTGGCTTTTTCTAATTGTTCAGCTTCCATTTCTTGTTGGTGGTAAATAAGTGCTGCTGCCGACATAAAGGTCTCTGAAGAACACTCACCATCCAAACATGGATAATCATCATTATCATCTTCATAGTTAGTTGATTCATTATTTGGAAGTTGAGGTGGAGCAGTTAAGAAATCATATTGATTTTGAACTTGTTGTTGTTGTTGCTGTATGAATTGTTGTTGTTCCTGTTGTTGTGGTGAGAAATTTTGTTGTTGTTGTTGTTGTTGCTGCTGTTGATGAGCTTCCAGTGGAGGAGAAATGCTTCTTGAAGGTGTCAACATATTCTGTTGAATAGCTTGAGGTTGATATTGTTGTTGTTGCTGTAATGTTTGAGCAACTGCAGCAGCGTTATTTTGTGTTTGTGATTTTTCTAACCAACTGCACAACAAAGCAGTGACATTATTATTGAGTTGTTGTTGTAGTTGATTCTTTAATGCTGGTTGGTAACTGAAGTTAGGAGTTGGGACACCATAAGATTGAGGAGATGGAGTACCAACCATAGAAAGTGGCGAGCTTTGATTCAAAACTTGTTGAGAATTATCGACAACATCCAATAACTTAGAATGCTTACCGGTTTTCTTTTTACCAATCTTCAAACCTTTGACATATTCTTGTGGTAAACCTGGACATAAACCAAGTTCAATGTGTCTTTCCACCCAGATCTCATTATTCAAGAACTTCTCACCACAGATACCACACCAACCCATCATACCGATTCTATCACCTGACTTGACACCTGGAGGGTACTTGAAATGTCTAGCCTTCAGGTGGGTCTTATAGGTATCTCTTCTGGAGAAACCACCAGTAGCATGACATTTTTGAGGAGCGTTAGGATCATAGAATGGACATTTATAGGCCTTTTGCTTGGAATGTTTCTTGATGTGTCTAGTCAAATAACCTCTCATTCTGAATTTTGAATTACAATGTGGACATTGATGGACTTTATTTTCTCCTTCACTTTCTTCACCGTTGATACTTTCAGAGCCTTCATGTTCACCTTCATTTTCATCGTGGCTATGGTCATGATCACTCTCTGTTAATGGAGTCGCGGAAGCGGCAGAAGAAACTTCATTACTCAAGCTTGAGTTGCTGGATTTGACAGAAGAGACAGGGGATAATGCTAATAAGTCAGAGTCCATCAAGTGATCAGAAGACTTTGGAATAGTTAAAACAGTTTTGACGGATGGAGAGAATCCTTCAGAAGCTGGGGATAACTGTTGAATCTCAGTGACTTTTTGTTGTTGTAAGGCCTTTGACTTGACTGAGACTTGCTCCTGTTTCTGTTGTTGGGTATCATTATCCACGATTCTAAATTCAAGTTCACCGTTATTGTTTGTAAAAGAGATTAATTCAGAGTTAAATCCAGTGGAACATGCTTTTAAGTCTTTTGTTGTGAGGTTCTTTAAGATAGCCAGTGAAGCTGGGAATAACGATGAGGATGTTGAAGCAGATGAGGGCGAGTCCGTTATTTTCTGCTGCTGTGATTTCTTGCAGGAGTTTGCGCTTGAAGAATATGAAGTAACTTGTTTAACGACATCTGCAATCCATTTGACTAAAGAGCAGAAGACAGTAACAATGAATAAAGAGTAAAAAGAGGTAGAATTAGTCTCCCTCTTGACTATGCTTGTGGTCATGTTCAGTGTAGTGTGTGCTGTGAGTTTTCTGGTTTTTTCTTTTCTGTTTTTGTTGCGATTGAATGGGCCGGAGGTTTTGCAGAGTGGGAATTTCTTCAATGATTGATGTGATTTGTTTGAGTTGAAGATATATGAGACTTTGTTAATGTGTTGAATTGAATAGATTAAGGTGGAAGAAGTAAGGGAAACGATATAAAAGGGAAAGAAAGGAAGGGAGAGTTGAGGAAGTAAAAGACTCAAGAGGGAAAAGGGAAATTGGAATGAGAGTTTGAGGTGCCAGTAGTGCAAGTGTCAGGTCGTCAGGTCGTCAGGTCACGTCGTAGGTGAGAGTACTCAGTACTCACAGTTAATTCGAGAATCGAGACTCGACTCGACTCGATCTTACGTACGTACGAGGGGACCGTACGAGGGACCGTACGAGGGGACGTATCTTACAGCATTACACAGCTTTGTCAGTCAGTGAGCACTGCGCTGAGGGACAGCAGCCGCGCTCACACCCACTAAATTGGTGCCAAAAGCTCTGTACAGAAAATTCGAAGACACACGACCTTCTTTTTCTTTTTTTTTTTGAAAAACTTTATTTGGACATTTTTCTAATTCCGATTCCAATTTCCAATTTCCAATTTCCAACTTCCAATATTCCCTGCTTATTTTCAGACTTTTGGCAAGCCATTTCTCATCAGTTATTTATTAAAATTCGCATATAAACTCTTTTCAGTTTCCAGCTATTTTTACTACGTGGCCAGGACTCAAAATTATGGTGAATGAAATTACGTGAAAATTTAAATTAACAAAAGGTTTTTATAATGTACAAGCTTGGATATATTCACCCGCTCACCGCCGCCCAAAGTTCCAGAGTATATATATATATGTCTCGTTTTGGACCCAGGTTCGGCCGGAAAGCTTACATAAGCTCTTTCTTCACTTCTTATAAACAGCTCCTGAATATTCGATATGTACGTAGCTCACAGAATCAAAATAGAACTTATCACCAAACTTACTCTACGTAGTTAAGGGGTGTAACTGTTGAAATGAGTTGRAATGYCCAGCTTGATTCCATGTGAAGTGTATCCGTGGAGCACGATCAAATCGTTGATAGTGTTTAAAACGGAACGGAACTTGTACACGGGCCCATGTACGTTATTTTCATATTGCCACGGGAAACACTCCCTTAACCACTGACCCACAAATATCACCTGAATAAATTCGTACGACGTTACGTGTCAACTGAACTGGATTTGTTCGATCCCTTTCTACCTGTAATCATGGTGTAACAGAAGTTAAAACTAATAGAAGATCTATTCGAACAAAATTACCAAAACCAAAACCAAAACCAAAACCAAAACACATCATGGCCATGGAGATCGTTCAAATTTGGAAATTGGTATCCGCTGGATGTCGATAACACAAATTCAACTAACCAACAACTATCATCAGAATTGCCTATGCTTCAAGGCCAACTATCTTGCAAGTATTCATGAGCATCATGATGAAATTTGCATGCATGCAAATGCTCATATAAAAGGCTGGGACCCTACAGCTTAATGCCTTATGAATTAAACATTGATAACGGATCATCATCATAATTCATTTGACGTACGTTGACTAATTAGTAACACAAGCTAAAGTTCGATTCAGGTTAGTTCAAAACGGGCGCTGTTTGTTAAATCGAATATTCTTTTGATTTATTTCTGACAGGTCCAAAACTCATTTAACTGAGGCCACGAAATACACCACGCACGGGCAGCAGCGCGAGCATCCCCAATATCCATCGTGACACATTTTATAAACCACTGTCAATAAATAGCCAGTACTGGTTTCAAACCAGTTCCCAAATTGAAATCATCGAACCTGTAATTAGTTCACAAAATCAATGGGCAATGCAGATCTAAACAACGAGTATGAGGCCATAGTCCACCATGATCCGGAGCTAGAGCTAGAGCTAAAGCTACAGTTACAGCTAGAATATAGGACCGTTATCAAGGCTCATGGGCTCTTCAAACGCACAGTTTTAAGAAATAATACACGCCATGATAGCTTAGTAGATCAGCTATAGTACTTCTAACGGTTATAATTGAAAATAAAGCTGAAATTAATATTGCTGAATTAGCTGGTGTAGTCCATCTTCATGATCATGATCTTAATTGCCGACAATTGTTACTTCAATTGTTCTGAAGAACTTTGTTACTAGATGAAAGCTGAAGTTCTTTATAAGCATTTTTTGAAAGGTTCGCTCGAATTGGAATTCTGCTGAACCACCGGATACGTCCTGCCTGTATATACACATATGTATCAACAATTGGAGTTCTTTAAAGTCTCATATATATATTATAGCAAGTGCAAGTTACAAAACCATATACAATGTGTCCATATGGCTAGTACATGCAGTGAAATTAACAATAAATTGTCGGGCCGAATACTCTTAATATTGGTCTTATATATAAATTCTCCCCTGACGATCTTATGTACATCTGGCATTCAAGTATTCCAACAACAATATTAAATTTTTCCAAAGTGCCTCTTATATACAAGGCCACCTTTAAGTATACACACGTCACCTAACTACATATAACATCATTGATCACATCCGGTTCTTTCACTTCTTTATAAATTAGTCCAATTCAAACTTCATTTTCACATGGAAAGAAATTGAACTTGTCCAAAAAAAGTCGTGCTCAATCAAGCTTCTAGATTACTTGTCCCTCATGACCAGCTCCAACAATTAGTTTTTGTTCAGCCAACAGTTTCATTCATTTTCAGCTCATGTTCATATTCATTCGAACGCACCACTCACATGACACCTACCCAAATTTGGTTAACTTGAAGCTAGCTTATAATATATGAGTGATTTCCTTCGATGTATTGAAGGAGCGGCCTGAGCTTATACAAACCATGGCGAATCAGCTTCTTTATAGCCTTAATATGTCTTCAATTCGAATCTTTCGATGGAGGAGTCTAGCTCGATTCAGGCATTTTTTGGTGTATAATAATATCGATCTGAACGTACGTCTAGTTAAAAGAGGTTCAACTTTTCAACACAACGTGTCAACAGAAGCATGCTCATTCAATCTCAAAAGTGAAACCATTAACAAATTAACGCAATTGTCGGTATATATATTTTTTGCAGTAAATTTCAAAGGGAATTGATAAATACAGAGCACGTAATCAAATGAACCCTGAATTATTCAGACTCACATGTGATAATCATCATCATCATCATCATATCCTATGTCTCTTGATACTGACTTAATATTGTATACAGTTCCCATCATGTGTGTTCAAAGATCAGATTTCGAACATCAACACGGGTCCAAAAGTCCACCAAGCACACTCCATCGAAGAGATCTCAGCTTCATATTGCACCTATCTATAGTTCAACAAAAGCAAAATATGACCTTGGAATATATTCTTTAGCCTCTCCATGAACCATAGATCGGCCAACTTCAACTTCAACTTCAACTTCAGCTTCTTCAGATCCCCTCGTATATAAATACGGTGTATACCCCAGGCAATCAGATCCATCGAAAGCTCTGAGTTCGTTGTACTTCGTTCCAGCTAGTAGTGACCCTTTATAATGCCATGTGATTTCGTATAGCCACGTTGACCAATCCATAACAACTTGATATTCAAGACAAAACAAAAAACAAAAAGACAGAGGGTGTATTCAGCAAGATCGGCCAAAGTTCGGATTCACGAGTCAAACGATGTAATTCAAGTCAAGTTAGAATTTGGCTATTCGAATTGATTACCTCTGATGAAGGCTACCATGATGATCCATCAAACCAATTCATCGATATTGGAAATTCAGGGTTTGCCATTGGTCAGAAATTTATAATTTGTTCTATCGTGTGCTGGTTGATGGTTATAGGTCCTGGGTATTGACGGAACAGCCTATACTTGCTAAACCTTTTAAAGAGACTGGAGTTTGATTGAACCCTTAATTTGTGCGATGCTCATTAATTGGACATGTAACTGACTAGAAGACCAACCATATGATACTTCGTGCTCGAAAATTTCGAAGTAGGTAGTGGGTGCACAGCCATGAACCATCATCCTGATGATCAACTCGATCGCATTAGGGAAGTCTAACTGGAGTCTGGAGTCTTGAAATATTTCAGAATCAATCAAATCGCCTTAGGATCCATCGAATCCAACAACTTCTCTCAATTCTTCAATCTATTTGCAATAAAACCCGCCTTATCAAATTTTGACAAATTTCACCAATGAGCACGAATGAATGCATTCCACCCTGCTTTGATGAGTTAGATAAACTGACAGACTACAGCGATGTTTCTGGATCATTCATTGAATAAGATTAGGAATCCAATTCCCCACTTCCTAGAGGAAAAGCACCTGAAGCAGTTCAAGAACATCAAAGAAACGACATCAGGAATTTGTTAATTGACACCATCATTTACTGTACACAACAATGTCCCGGTCTATTAGTTCCTTTTATTGGAATGAGTCTTGCCGTGGAGCAAAGAAACTTGCTTGATGAATGCAAGTACTGGATTACAAAGGATATCTATACAATTAAAGACAGTGATACACCAACATATTTTGATTCCAGACGTCGTGAAAAGTACGATCCGTTGGTTGAATGTCATTTGAACTTATCTACAGCTACGTTTCAACTTCTTTGGCGAGAAGACAAATTGGATTATAAATGTTATTTCCAACTGTTGGACAAAGCTTTCGAGATTTGGTCTGTCTTGCCTCTCATATTCCCACCCGGACGTGAAATTGAAGATGATGCTAACCCAACGATTTACGCTGCTGATGATTTAACGCATAATTTGTACGCTTCAAACAATTCGACTATTGAGTCTTCTTGTGATCCAGACATGGTTTGGGAAGCTATCAAGGAGTCGGCGTATGTTAGTGCTGCTGATCTTGATAAAGCTTTGAATCACTCTACTATCTCTGTTGAGTTCGAGAGTGGGAAAACAATGGTTACTACGTTTAAGCAGGCATTGCACTTGTTTCCATTTTTGAGACCTTTTAAAGATACTAAGAAGAAGACACCTGGCTTTTGTTTGAAGACAAAAAGTAAGTTGAAAGACTTTGTTTATCAGCGTACATTCAGTTGTCACTGCGACGAACACGGGAATGATGACAATAAAAGACACACAAGCAATACTGGTAATGGAGGTTCAAACAAGTCAGACGATAATCCTGCAAAAGTTCATAATTGGGAAGAAAACGGGAATGATGTGTATGAAGATGAAGAAGAACCAGTATCAGGCCAGAAGAGATCACGCCCCCCCCCCAGAAAACTCATGCCTGCCCGGTTGAAATTACAATTGTGATGGATTAGTTACACAGAGTGACTTTTTGGAAATCTAAAGGTAAACATTCAAAAACTTGTGATAGTTTCTCAAAGAGTCATGGATTTCCGATTGTGCAAAACCTGGTTGGTTATCATGTGAGTAAAGGTTTGTCCATTCCAGAGGCTCAAAAATATATCTAAGGGGATGCCTCAATGGATATCTGAGATAGAATGGGGTTGACACTGTTTTCTAAGATCCATAATGTGAGCAACTGAATTAATAGAAAGCCTGTTGATAAATATAACTTCTTTTAATGCATGCATACGAAAACCGATTCTCGTAGGATAAAAAATTGAGAAAGACTTAACAGGTGCTACCTTTCCTATTACATAGCTCCGTTTATAAGTTGATAGGGATAGACATCAACTATTTTTGTTTTTCAATCAAAGAATTATCATGTAAGTACAGGTCTTCCCATTACATCGAGGCTCAAAGATATACCCAAGAAAATGCTTCAAATGAGATTTGGGATAGAATGGGGTTGACATATTGTCTTCTACTAGCTATAATGTGAACAAGTGGATCAAATAATAATACATCTCCAGATCCTCACCATTAGACACGTGATGGCATAAAATTTTATATCGATAGGTTTTATCATAAATATGTTTCAGGGAGAAGTGGATTCTCATACTAGATATAATAAGGAAGAAAAGTTAAAACACTAGCTGACATGAATGTCAGTTAAAATTGTAGAGATCAAAATATTGTCATCTGTTATATATAAATTAGCTTGTAACAATTATGAAGCACAAAACCTATATATAATTCGTATGTACATTGATCAGTTCGAAGCCACTGAAAAAGAAGTCATTTCACTAGGACTAATCAGTTGTAGTTTCTCAGGTTTTTCACCATCTTCAGTTTCAATTCGGATTCTATCCCCAACTTCTTTCATAGTGATTGATAGTAGACCACCATTTGAGAAATTGATTCCACTAACATCAAGACAATACTGCATATTAGACAGATCGATCCGACCATCACCAGGGAGTTGTTTGAATCTGAAGGCACCCAATTCTGAGTTCTCTTGTGAGTTTTGGGTACGAAGCTCAAAACAGAGTTCATACTGTATACTTTGATGGGATAGCTATATTTCAAAACCACATCAAAATTAAAAAGCCTCACAGTGGAAGGAAGTAAGTCCAAGTTAATTAGTTGGTCACATAAATTAGGTTCGTAAGATGTTATGCATAGTTGGAATGGACCACACCCAGATAGAAAAATAGCACCGAAGGAGGTATTGCTTGGAATAAATTCTCAACTGAAAGCTAGATAAATTTGAAAGCCTTAATTCAAGAAGTTTTGTTAACTGTGATGAGGGGAGATTACCGACAATTTTGCATTTTGATTCTTTGATGACTAGAACAGAAAGACCAGGGGCATTGATGCCGTTAGGCAAACATGACTTATGGACCTTATATAATAGTAGTTTTTTCAAATGGGGAAGATCTGCGGGGCTAATCTGGAATCCTTGTGCAGGGGAATTTAAACTCAATTCTTTCAATGATGGTATTTTAGGGGAATACATCATGACAGGAATCCAACCACGGGTACCAACCTCCATAGTTTCAAGATTTGAACAATCTGGAAATTCAAAACTTTCTGTGAAAGAATCTAATTAATTAAATCTGCATCGTTTCACAAAATGAAGAAATTTTGGTTGCAAGAATGTTAACCAAGATTTGTATCTTGCTGCCTTACTTTTCTGAGTGACAAATATATCAAGCAAAGTGTCTTGCCATGTTGGTTTATTAAAAAATGAAATGAGCCGGTTTCCATTTGAAATCCCTCTCCTATTCGGATTATCCAAGTTCCAGTGCACTCTTAGCTTAGCAGAAATAGGCTTTTTCAAACTGTCTAATTTATCGAGCAGCTCTGTGGAATAGTTTCTCTCCATTCCTTCATTCAATGTTAAGCAGCGCAAAAGAATACTATATCTGGAACCTTCGTATAAGAATCTTCAAGCCAACCGCTGGACAATTTGAAGCAACAGGAGCTAGAATTGAATTCCATCTTGTGTCATCGAGCTTTTAATAAGGCTCTGTCTTTCTGGGAAACATATCTGGTAGCGGTCTCCACTCCATATTTGTAAATGTTCCCAAACTTCATCTTCTTTGAGATAAATTGAACGCTTCTGGTTCAACCAAAGCATGATACTATTTCGTTTTTTGAGGAAGAACTGTTATTTAGGTGTTTTTCGTTTGTAATTGTTCTTTATGATGTTGAGTGTTTGAATTTAGGATTCGACAGTTGCTGTGTTATGTTCCTTTTTTCCTCATGGTGTATGAGAGGTATCCAGTTGAATCTATATAGAATCTGCAGTGGGACCATATTTCCGAAAGTCAGGCCACTCAATACTGGAAGATGAGCAAGCTTCATGGTAGTCTAAATTCATTAGTCTTTGATAAATACATAAAATACAAATGAAAACAGAGTACGCTGGATATAAACACCAGTAGTTCATATATAATGGATTGTGGTTCTGTGCTTCCCTGAAACATGTACCAATTTAAATTTACCTACTGGGATTTCTTGAGAAACATCAACGTCAATTCGATTCCCGAACTCTTCCATCGTGACACAGTTTACTCCTGTGAAATTAACATCACTTAAATCTAACGATGCTCGGTTTTGTAGAGAATTGTATGTAACTTGAATTTCTCCCAAGTTTGAAACACGTTCGGCGACAAAATCAAACTGGAGTGTAAACCAACTAAATCTCTCAGAGTGCCCCCATCCTAGTGTTAAATTCAAGCATACCAAGAGAAGAAGGAAGCAAGTTCAAATTAATTGATTCATCGACAGACCCATAAGCTGAACCTTTTCTGACCTTTTTCAGTGTTGCCACTAAAGAGAAACTGAGCAACTTAGTTGGAAGTAATTGGAAAACCTCATCAACTGGCACCCAATGGGTAAAAATATTTAAATGCAAGAGCCTTTGCAGTTGTGGTAATTGGGGAAGAACATCAGGATCATCAGATCCCAAAATTTCTAGGCGACTCAGATCCAAAGGTAGGTCTCCTAGTTCACAGTTGCACCTTGACACTTTAAGTTCAAAGAGAGTTGGTACATTGATTCCACGGGGAAAGCGTTCCACAGAGTTCCGAAAATACCTAGCCTTATTAATCTCCAGCCTTTTCAATCGTGGAAGTCCTTCGAAAGTAATTGGTAATCCACTGCTCCAGTAGTCTAATATGAGCTCTTTCAATGATGGTATCGACGGAGTGTAAATCACATCTGATGATTTCTCCAAACGAATACTCAACACAATCAATTTTGAACAGTTATCAAATGTGTAGATGTGTGGGTGAGTAGCAAATAATCTAAACTGAGAAGCTGTAACATATGACAACAAATCTGATCTAATACTAGTTGGCCAAAATCTTGTAAGTGTAGAACGACTATCTTGATAAACAAATATCTCAAGCACACAAGSTTGGTGTAAAATCTCTATGAGTCTAGCTGCATTACTTTGGCCTCTATCGATAGTTGATGGGTTGTCCATATTCCATAAAACACTAATCTTATCAGCAACACGTCTTCTCAATGTATCAAATCCAAGCAAAAMGCCAGAAAACCCGTTTGACTCTAAATAAACATGAGATATTTTCARGCACCGGAAACGGATATCGTATTCTCCAAGTTCTCTAATTGAAGAGGCCACATCATTGTTGATATCTGGAAAGCCGTTAAACAAAAAAACAACCTTTGGGGCAGCCAAACGCAAAACAGTGTTCCAATCTGGGCCATAATCGTGGTCATTATTCGGAGGGATAAAATCAATAGCTCGAATCTCAAAGGCTTTCGTAAATATGTGGATTATCRAATCCATTGGAACTGAACTCAATATTTGTTTAAATTTGACAAAGTCTCCTTGTGTACTAGCTTCTTGACGCAGCTCAAAATACCCGCCACGGTAAAACAAATCCATAGTATAATGTATGACTTTTGAAAATTAAAATGAATTGTTAAATGAAGATGAAAATTTGTTATGAAAAGAAAAAATGAACAATTGGAAAGATAATGATGGCTCGTTGTTGAAATTGCCTTTTCCTCCTGAGTCCTGCATCAGCAGATAACGTGCATGAGCGCTGGTTCTGCAACCCTACCTAGCAACATCAACTTCGAACATCTGATTTTTTGCTGAAACAAGACTAAATTATATTTTTTCTTCAAATTGAGAGCAGCATATACTATGCTGAAAGCATAMYAATCAACATTTCAAATGTAAGCCTGTGAACGATATTAATGATAATTGAGCYATCGACTCAAATTCGTGTTGCCGTTAAAAATTAATCTGTGAAATCTTCGTCAATTTCAAACCGAAATAACACAAATGAATACCAAAYATAAACATACTGGTTCCTTTGACATTGATAAATGTGATAATACTGCTGTATTGTGTTGTTGCTTGTGTTCCTTTTTATTTTGCTTCGATGGAAATAATTAGAACTTGGATGAGCAGAGAAAGGTTGGCCTAAATTGATTTCACGAATAATCCAAATGATGCATATATGGTAATGAGATTATGTGATTAGGAGGAATTAATAGTCATTGATGAATCATGATTGTCTTTTGATGCTATATTGTAGCTCCTACCAGACTTTGTTGGTTATTAAGGTGAACTGAATCCAGATGTTATCAATTTCATTTCAATTTTGGAGCAATGTAAATTAATTGACACGCGTCCGCATTTGACAGCATCATTCTTCAGATTTTCGATGTCTTTTGAACAACGCTTAACGAGTACGTTAATTCTAACTGTACCGGAAGTTCTATCAATTKTACAATAACATCAACAAACCACAACAATTCAATGATTGGAATCAAACAGGTGAATCACTTTATAGTCTCACTTGTTACATTTGCAAGCGTCATCTCGGGACTCACATTTTCACCAACAGAAACATATGGCCTCGCACTCTCCAACGACACCGTCAATCACAACTTTGCAACCCTGAATTTCACTGAAGAATTAAAATGGCAACTTGATCAGACAGATGCAACTTCTGATGAAGTTTTGTCAATGGAAGATGGTTTATATTGCATATCTTTGACACAACTCACACCAAATGGAGGGTCTAAACCCATTCACGATTGTTTCAACTATAAGTTTCTCCATATCCCAATTTCTCAAGAGATTAAGATAGAGGCTAGTGATAACTTCACTGTTGATTCTGTTGCTTTGTTATCAATTCCAGGATCTTGGGGTTTACATTTGAATTGGGTCAAGACTACAGAGATCCCAGACCCTGTGAAAAAGGAACAACCTCAGGCCACATTACAAGACGGAACGGATTCTCCAAAGACTGTGAAACCACCTATGGCTGAACCCAGTTTCATTCAGAAGTACTGGATGTATATTGTTCCCCCATTGATCTTGTTTATGCTTGCTAGTGGTGGAGCAGAGTGATCTGGCGGTACTGAAACATCAGATTTTGATGGATTTTGAACATACTTCCCGTTGTATATTGCTGTTTGTACCGACGTTAATTGAATTTAATAGACTTTGCAAAATTCTCTGTTCTTTGAATCAGATGAACACAACATATTTACAGATGTACCGATGACAACAAATAAGAAGTATCAGTGAGTGGGAACCACGTTAATAGCACACTCGATTCGTTGCCCTGAGAGAGATAATTACCATCAGCAACCAGTACCCAACAGCCAAAAACCAGAACACCATCAAACAGCTTACATTATACAATGCATCAGAATCTCTTGAATCTGCCTTTGAAAATGAGATCTTGATTCTTTCTTTGTGTGAGCATTAGGATTTCCCCTGGTCCAGGCCGCGTTTTCACAATCGACCCATCTCGCCCTCCAACTAGAACAAAAGTGAATCACCAAAAGTTGATCCCTTTTCTTCATTGCCACTTCCTCTTTCTTTCTAATCACAAACTAACACAAATACATATAAACAAAACACATCACATCCGCCAGTTATCAGTCCCTAATTGATCCAAAAACAGCCACACACAACCAGCTTTCATCTCCAATCCCTTTTCTTTGCTAAAAAATGAGGTTTTCTAGTTTGCTACCTCTATGTCTCTTTGTTGGACCAGGCTTGGCTAGAGGAATTACAAGTGCAGAAGGTGCTGCCTGTCTTAACATAGCTAACAACTTCACAGAATTTCCATTTGAATGCAGTCAACCTGATTTGGCTTATAAGTGCCGTTGTGAGAATATGCCATTCATGGGAACAGTTTTACTTTGCATTGGAGATCATACAGTTGATAAACAGAAAGTTACAAAAGCCCATAATTATATCATTGATGTCTGCCATCATCAAGGTCAACATAAGTACAGCTTTACAGAATTGGACTACATACTTGAAACAGCACGCAAATATGCCATTGATTATGATCCACAGCTCAAAACTGAAGTCCACAGTAATACAATTGATAGGGATGTTTTAGATGGTGCTTACAACAACGGCTCATTGCMTAGTCAGTCACAATCACCTCTTATTGACGGAAAATTAAAGATACCAGTTAATATTACACCACAATACTACAACTTGTCATTTCAAACTGTGTCGACGTTGATGGATCAAAGAACACGTTCTACGAAATATGGCTGCATTTTATTAGGGTACTGGGGTGTGGTTATGATCATTGCAGCTTTACAGAACTTATCCCTGTGGTGCTTTCCATATTTCTACCATAGATGCAATTCCTGCAAATTCATAAGATGGCTCAACATTCATTTGATCTGTCCTCAACTTGTTATGACTGGCTTCTATCCTATCAGAAACACCTTTCCGAGAAAAGTAACGGTGGAGGACAATATTGAACTGGCTAAACTAGAAAATGGTAAGGAAGATCAATCGGATGAGGTGCTTGAACATGAACAGCAATTAGAGGTTACTCAAGAAGAGGATAAACAACAATCAGATGAAACACAAGAGCCACAGCAGCACCAGCCTCTACTCAAGAAATCAAGAAAAACAATGATCAAAAACTTCATTAGACCGATTGTTACCAAGATGCCAATAAGAGTTCACTCTATTGTGATCATTATTTACATTTTTCTGTTGCTAATTTTGTGTTGCATCAATTATGAGCCATATAGTCCGAACAATGTCTTCCACTGCAGTAAAGGATATCGATATGTTGCATATGCTGATAGAACAGGTATCATCGGTACAATTCAATTGCCTTTGGTGTACTTGTTTTCTTCAAGAAATAATTTCATCATGTATCCAACTGGTTTATCGTATAGAGCTTTCCAAGTGTTTCACAAGTGGACCTCCAGAATAGTTTTTGTTTTGTTTGTTCTTCATGGTGCATTCTATTTGGTTTATATCGATGTCAAAGGTGACTATATTCATCGCTGGGGTCTCACCAAATTTAGAGCTGCCAATGCTGCATTTTTTTCACTGGTTGCCACTGTCATTTGGTCTTTTTATAGAGACAAGGCTTATGAGTGGTTCAAAATGACTCACAAGGTTTTAATGATTATCTTCACAATTGGCATTTGGTATCATTGCTTAACTTTAGGCTGGATCGAGTATATTGCACTTTCATTTTCCATCTGGGCATTTGAATACATACTGAGAATTGGAAGAATCCTTGTTTCTGGTGGGACATTGAAAGCAAACTGCAAGGTGTTGTATGAAGCTTCGTTTGATGAGGAGAACAATGAGTTGTTGCATGTTCCTCACTCTATCAGAATGGAAGTCAATCATTCAGGTTGGTGGAAGGCTTACCCTGGAGCTTACTGCTGGCTTTATGTGTTGCAAAGTAATATGTTTTGGGAGGCACATCCTTTTACAGTCGTTTCTGCCGCTACTGAACAAAATTTTAATCAATTGGTGTTCATCATTAGAATCAAGAATGGGTTGACCAAAAAGTTAGCTGATTTCATTTGTGAGCAACCTACTGCCGAATGCAAAATTCCAATTTTAGTTGAAGGTGCGTACGGTAACAACATTCCATTTAAGGGTCATGATACTAGTGTTTTTGTTGCTGGAGGTGTTGGTATGACAGTAATTTATTCCATGGCAGTTGATTTGGCTAAGATTTACAGAGCTCAGCAGTTGAGAGGTCAAAGAGAATCTGAAGGTGACAGAAAATCTATTTCCATTGTGTGGATGGTGCCTAATTTAGAGAGTGTCCTTGCATTCAGAAAAGAGATTGCTACATTGAAAGATTATTTTGAAATACTTGAGTTGCAAATCTTTGTTACTCAAAAGTTAGAGGATCCAGAGTTGGACGCAATATTGACCGAGTATCAGAAAAAAGTTGAACCATTTTCACCTCCACCTACCCCTTCACTTCCGAATATTTCCCCAATCATTGACAGACAAATTTCTATTGACTACTTGAATTGTGCTTCAAATGCTGAATTTTCAGACTCAAATTCCTCAAGTGGCTCCAATTCTGCTGATTCCAAATCTTATGACTCCTCGGAAACAAATTCAATTGTTCACTCACCTGCCAATGAATCTACTGCTGAAGCAGACAACACTGATGAAGGTGATAATGATAATGAAAAAAAAGAAGAAGCTAATGATGATGATGAAGAAGAGGATAACGACGACAACCCTCCAGTACTCGATACCGCAGCAGCCACAGCAGCTTACAGTAGCACAACAGGAAAACTTCTAGCCCCCAAACCCGTTCTTAACACACCATTGCTTGAAACACCATTCATCAACACTCCTAGTGTTGACAGAGAAGAGCTCGAAAATGCAATTGCTGGAAATCCAGTGCTTGAAGATATAGATATTTCACTTGGCCTTGATACTTTGGATACAGAAACTGCACCTGAAGCTAGTACTATTAAAAGGGGTTTGTCCATCAGAAAATCTATGAAGTCTATGGTTAACTCCACCGCTGCTCACTTATCATCGTCACTGAAATACTTACATACTAGTGAATCCAAGCATCCCACCCAACAATCTTCAGCTAGTACAAGCACCATTGATCAACCACTTCACTCTGTAATGAGACAAAGGAAAAATCTTCAATCATTTTTGGTTGAGCTTTTACAGGAGAATGAATGCCTTGAAAGAGCAATCTGTGTGAACTTTGACGATAAGCCGAATGTCGCTACATCTTTAGCTCGTCATATTGATGGTCTTGAAGCTGAGAGTATAGCTGTTATTGCATGTGGTCCTAAGCAATTGAATGCCGATGTTAGATTAGCCGTTGTTCAATCCATCAAGAATAACAAGAATGTTGAGTATCATGAAGAGGAGTTGTTGTGGTAGATTTAAGTTTTGCCTTTTAAGTTTCCGTTGTGTTTAATTTTTCTTTTCAATTCTACTTTTTTATRGCTTTTCATAGTTATTTACACTTTCATGAAGTATTACAATCTAATTTGATGTTTGCAGTACCAAACCATATCGTAATTAGCTTGGATTAGTAGTCAAGTTGAGTCTTTGGAAATGGTCTCTGCTGGCAATTCGCCTTGCAAGTGGCCACTGGTCAGCCCTGCGTGGTTAGCTGTCCCTATGTCTTGGAGTCTTGCGAGTCCCGGTCATTTGTAGGTTCAATTCGTACATATGAGTTGGGAAGACTATCTTGACCCACATCTTCAGTAATTGCGAGCCCTTGCACTGTTGTTCTCTTTCGTGTTATCAGATCATGCTGTTTGGAGTATATGGATTGGCACATGGCGGTGAATCAAATTTGGTGAAGTGGTATTTTGTGAGATGTTTGGTTGAGACTCCAGAGCTTAAGGTTTGTGTTTGTTGATAAATTAATGCACTTCAGTTAGACAGATTGATAATTTGGGATGTCATTGGTATATGTTGATGCCAAATAATTACGTGTGTTGTATCATGAATCATATGTACAGTAGTGACCAATGTTTGCTGGATTCTTCAGAGTTGAATCGTGTTGCGAAGATCGCACAGCTCACACGTTGTGTTGGAGGAAGATAAACCGACTCGACTGCCTTCAACGGGTTCAGCTTGTAAAAGCCAAAGGTCAGAGGACATCACAGACCCATCTTCATACCATATYACATCATCGATCTAAGCTGATAGAATACAGTCCATATTACAAATTCAAATATAATTCAGCTGATTCAATCATTGTTGAGTGTCCAATTCAAGCAATACCAATCGAGCCTATAAACAACACTATCAAATCAACGGGCCCATCAACCACAACTAGAAACCTACGAAAACCGTTCAAGAATGTCCAAACAAATTAAACAATCAGGAGACGATATCTGGAAGAACAAAGTTGAAAAAGTCAACTCTGAACTATTCACACTTACGTATGGTTCGATAGTATCACAACTCTGCAGAGATTTCAACTACAACTACAGTGAGGTGAATTCACAATTGTTTAAGATGGGATATAACATTGGAATCAGATTAATCGATGAATTCTTAGAAAAATCACAAYTGTCTAGATGTTCAAGTTTCCAAGAAACAGCTGAAATCGTGTCCAAAGTTGGATTCAAGATCTTCTTAAACATCGTGCCTACTGTTGCTAACTGGTCTGCAGACTCGAAGACTTTTGGACTCGTGTTTACTGAGAACCCATTGGCTGATTTCGTTGAGTTGCCAGATGATGGAAAGGCAAGTAAAGAGTTATGGTATTCCAATGTGTTGAGTGGAGTTTTGAAAGGTGCTTTGGAGATGGTGCAGCTTGATTGTGATGTGTTTTTCGCCTCTGATGTTTTGAGAGGTGACGAAACTACTGAGATTAAAGTCAAGCTGTTGTCCGTTTTGAAAGACGAGATCCCTGCCGGTGAAGAGTGATACTGGTGTTGGAATTATGTGTTTGTGCTTATTTTACTTTTACTCTATTTTGCTTATGTATAGTCGTTAATGCTACAAGTTTGTGTTTTCTATGTATGATGGCCGTTCGATGGAAGTGTTAAAGGTAAAAGATATGGCAAACCAGTCAGATATGAAATTCGTTTCTCTTCAATCTAAAATTTTCAGATAATGTAGATAAGTTTAAAAATTTTCAATCATCATTTGGAATGCCTTGATATCGTTCAACCTTGTAGTCTTCATGACTTTCCAGTTAATCCAACAAAAAACACCGGTTGGGACAGGAATGGGTTCACCTTCCACCAGTAGCATACTCACCTGAGTGATGCTTTCTGTTTTGATCTGAAGATGTCATGAGATTTCACATTGTGATAGGTTGTCTTAGAGATATGGCTCACGAACGAGTGAACGTTATGAAGCAGCAGTGGGAAGATCAGTTGGTGAACTGAAAGTAGGCTTGTCAGACAGTCAGGCAGTCAGACAGTCAGACAGACAGACAGTCAGACAGTGCTTGTTGAGCATGGAAAAGTTTTGCCAAACGAGGTGATGGTTTCACTTTTTTTATACGCGCTGCCAAACGAGGCGACGTGTACGTAAGAGATCGAGGATGTGGGCTGGGATGGTTTGACAGTGGGACAGTGGACAGTGGGATCAGGGATAGGGTTATTTTTGACATAGTTAGCAGAGTTAGCAGAGAGGAAGAGAGAGGAAACACCAAAAACAACTGGGAAGTGTGAACAGGGAAGGGCAAACATTGGACCACATCTCCCACCTTATATCAGCAGGTTTCCACATTCTTTTCTCCTGACTGATCACAACAAGAGGATAAACTCTTTTTAATTCAAACTCGTTAACCCAAAATAACGATTATCCAATTCGTGTCCTCAAGATTCCAACCTGTTACGTCAGACACACAGACACACACCACAAACCAAACAGCAACATAAAGATACAACACACAAATCATGTCCAAACCGAATGATAAGTACAGACTATTCAGTTATTCTGATGACGATGATGATGACGATGATTATGATTACGATTCCGAGTACGATTATTCTTCAGATGAAGAAGACGCAAACCCAGATCAAAATCAGAGCCCAAAACAAATATCAAGAGCCAAATCCGTGGCAAGAGCTAAGTCCATTGCAAGAGCCAAATCAAGAAGATTACAACGGAGAGCCACTGCTAAGAAGCAACAGGAACAACCAAAGCTGCCTTCAATAAGTATAAATACACCAACGAAACCACTCACCCTGGACGAGAACCGCAAAAGCGCAACCAGTACTGTTAGCTCTCCTGACCTGCTTACGAACAGTCAGAATGGTTTGAAGCTTGAGGTGGATCAAGATGCAAATGATACTAGAAATTCCATGAATGACATATCCAAGTCACTTGACGAACTGGCTAAATCAATGAGCAATATCGACGCCGAGTTTGATAATTATTTGGATGGTGATGGTCAAGATATCCTGGATGGTTATAGTGGAGGCGCAACTGATAGTGATGATAACCGTTCCACTAGTGGGCTGAAGATTGGTACATCCGGATTGGGTGTTTCTTCGGGAGGATTGCCTAGTGCTCCTACTGAAGGTCTGCATTTGAACCCTGGATTGGTTGTTCCGAGGGTGAGAGAAAGTATCAAAGAAAAACGTCAAAGTTGGTTACCTGACTCATCATCTGATGATGATTCTGATATTGATTATGATACACATGCTCTGAAGAAAGAACCAGAGGTTGCTGTTCTACCTGTTTCAAAGCCAAAGACCATTGATGAAGAAGATGTTCCATATTGGAGCAAATCGATCGATGATAGTCTTGATGATAGAGTCATTGCAGGAAACAAGCCGAGTGTTAATGAAAGAGCCACATCTTCTAGAATAGTTAGCAAAGCTGATACCGCAGATACCCACAATGGATTCTGGAGAGCTGATTCAACTACTGATAGTAATCTTGATTCCCCAATTGCAAGTCGAAACGTGTCAGGAATATCCAAAGAACCGGAAGCTCTCAATACTCAACGCAAATCCTCATCTCGTGAATGGAGAACAGCTGAATTTTACGGTGACGAATCAATCAAGGAACCGGAAGCACTCAATACAGATCGCAAATCCTCATCTCGTGAGTGGAGAACAGCTGAATTTTATGGTGATGAGTCAGTTCATAGTTGGCTTCCAACGACTGAGTCAACCAGTTCTGAAATTGAAAAATCTACTGAATCAGATGACCTCAAGATTCCTGAACCTAAAGAAGATCAAAACCGTAAGAGTTGGAGACCAGTTAGTTCGTACGATGACAAGCTGCTAGAGAGTTGGGGTGCTTCAGAAGACAGTGATATTATTGATCCTTTGTCTAAGAGAGGTACAACCGATTCTATTTCTCGTATTGGTGATGGTAAATCTGGCTGGAAGGCAAGTGATAGCAGTGATGATGATGACGACGATGATGTTTCCCATACCAGAGGGAGTGAAAGCCATGACTCAGATATCAACTTCGGCAAACTGGAGATTGGATCTTCGTTTGAAAAGAACGATGACAGTGATTGGGCAGCGGATGCATTACAACGTTTAGACCATGCTGCCGGTACACAAGATTCATGGACTCCTGCTGTTCTGAAATCCAAGATTACTGAACCTCTCTCTGATTCTTCATTACCCAAGAGCAAGAGTATCAAAAAGTCAGCTCCACCAGCACTGCATATTCTCGACGATGATGATAGTTCCAGTAGTGCTGGCTGGGGTGGATCCAGTCTTTCAGATGACGACGATGATGATGAGGAAGATGATGCTGAGAAAAAGAAATTAAGCAACGATTTTTACCGTAATTTGCCTAAGAAGAAGAGTGCTGAATCTGTTAATACATTCTTGGAAGACTCCTCTGAAACTGATGGTTCCAATATTCTGGATAGTTATGCAAGTGACCATAATTCACCATCCAAACATTCTGGAGCCACTGAAGCTGACGATGATGATAGCGATAGTGGAGTTGCTGGTTGGGCCGTTAGCAGTGACAGTGATTCAGATGATGACTCCGATGACGACTACAGTGACAACTATTCATTTACTGCAGATGATGATAATGGACCTTTGAAGAAACCACACAATGAATCAACTGGGTCACTTTCAACTGGTGGAAGACGGTCTGGTCAATACGATGATGCTCCTGAACATGGCATATTTGGAAACAAGAATCTCAGAGATCAATTTGTTGGTTCTAATAGAATTTTCAGTCCTTCGCCTCCTATTACTGATCCAAGCCATGTCAAGAAGGGCTCTGTTTCTTCTTCAACTCCTGCTGAACCATCAACTCTCTCAAAGTCTGTTACTTCTGCCACAGCAGCAGAAGCAGCAGCTACTGCTCCAACTATTTCTGAATCATCTTCAGAAGATGACAGTGATGCTTTAAAGGAAGAGATCAAGATGCCTGAAGTTGTCTCATCACACAGAAACTACTCATATGCATCAGCTACAAGTCACGCAACCACGGGAACTGCCGCCACTTCAGCGACCGCTGACACTGTTGAATCCACAGGCACAAATGGTACAGCATCAAGTGCCGCCACCAATCTTGAACAACCTCCATTGTTTGGTACCGGTTCCAGAATCTCGAAGTCAATGCCTGAAGACTCAGTTGATCCAAAGGACGATGCATCAGTTTCTATCCCAGATGACCCACACGCAAGTCTCCGTAGTGCGTCTGAAGTGGTTCATCCAACGTCAAGAGGAACATCAATATCGCAAGTTCCTGAACCTAAGCAAAGACTCACATCATTTGCCTCTGAAGTGATCAGCGTGAAACTAGATTTAGCAAGCATGCCTAAAGTGGACATTCATAAGATTCTGGGATTGAATTCATCAGAACAAAGAATTGAAGGGTTGAAAGGAGCAAGACAAAAACTGTTGGATTATGATACGAATTTATCTGCTTTTTTGAAACAGTGCATGCATTCTAATCCGGCTTCTGCTACGAGAGATGAAACTCTTGGACCTAATGCTAGACATGCGTTTCAAGTCTCGGCTGGGTCTGCTGGTACTCCTCATCACATTAGATTCCCTAGTATCAATAGTTCGCTTCCTTCAACACCTACTATTGGAACCACTATTAGTAACATTTCATTAAAGAATACAAGAAAGAAGATCTTTAAGAAGTTTGGTAAATCCAAGAGTTCTTCCAAAGCTTCTAGTTAAGATGTGTTATGTCTACAAATTGGTGTGTTTTGTGTTTGGTTTTCGTTTTTACGTTTCTTTTGTTTTTTGATCTTGTTTTTTTTTTTTGCTCCAGTCTTGTCATTGATCTCATTTGTCTCTTCTGCATTCATCATAACTACCCAATACATCATCTTGACCTTTTAATTATTTCCAAGAACCCCATCATGTTTTTATCCATTTTCCATTGTTGTTAATTTTGATTTTCTATGTCATTTATGTGTTTTTTTTTTTTGCAATCATGCATCCTTTCCTTTTCCAACCTCCTTTTCTTTGTGTCTATTCTCTATACTCTATTTTGATTTTTTCGTATATGTTCTTTCAATATTGCAACCTGTTTTTTACTCCTATCACATGTGCATGCATACCTCCTTGTATTTACGATCTTACATATATATCTCAATGCAATTCGACGAACTAGCCTTACCTAATTAACTTAATTTGGAACTTTATAGTACAGAAAGATACAAACATCCTAGACAACCTTACTGTTTCTTATTCAACAAATCAAACCCAACTTCTCTAACCTTAGCATCCATCAACTCTTTCAATCTATGACACCCTTGTATTCCCAACCCAATCATTCTCTCCAACTTATCAAGAGGCAATTTATCCTCACACAGGATCAAATTCAACTTATCAGAATCACCAACGACACCCACGGTGATAAAACTCAAATCGTTTTCTTCCAAAGTGCACAAATCCAACAACGGCACCTGATCGTAGATACCCACCGTAACAGCAGTGACATAATCGTACAACGCAATACCAGCATCAATGAGAGCTAAAGTGATAGCGTTACAACATGCAGAAAGTAACCCACCGTCAAATGACAACAATGTGACTTGTACGTCAATCACCGTTCTCGGGTAATTCTTCAACACTATGGTCTTCAAGAAACACTTGGTCAATATGATGGATAGCTCAGTTAATCTTCTATCGTTCTTGGTCAACTTCTTACGTCTGTCGTTGTTTGCAAATGGTGGATAGTTAATGCTGATGTTTAACGTTGGTTCATCGATTGATGTGCTTTGTCCTGCACCTGACCCGTTTTTGATCGTCGAGTATGATGGGTCCATTGGACCTTTCACTAGACATATCACATTGGAGTTTCCTTGTTGGATGAATGAGGAGCCGTCTGATGCGTTAGGGTGGGTGTTGATGTTGCAGTTGAATGAACGAAGCTCGTTGGATCTACGGCCATCTATTCTCATTCCTTCTGGGGAGTATAGTTCGAATCTGCTCATGTTTGTTTATTTGTTTTCTGTGAAATTGGTTTGTTTTGGTATTGATGCTGTTATTAATGCAAGTTTTTATGGATGATCAAGATGTTTTTGGTGTGAAGTARTAGGGTTCAATTGTTGTTTTCATAGATGCCATTCCATCATCAATCTCTGAATTTCTTGATTTCAATTTTTCGGGAATAAATTAATAAATTTCTTTAAACATGTAGTGGCAGTACAGTGGCTGGTATGTTTTTTGCACAGCCACTACTCACGTGATCAAAGCAGAACGGAAAAGCGGGCCCTAACTTCCGTCGTTCCGTGATAAAATCATTCTAATCCATCCCGCGGATCTACGTCCTCTACGCCATTCTACGCCATTCCCATTCCCATTCATTCCCACGCCAAATGTGGCGGGTTCTCAGATTCAAAAATTCACATGCGAATTTGCGTTAATTTCCTAATTTGTCGAATTTGCTTCTTTTTTGTAAGGCAGTTTTTGCAGTTTTTGCAGTTGCAATTTTCACATGCCAGTGTCAAGTAGTAGAAGGTAGGCGTCTCCCTTATTAAAGTCAGGTTGTCTCAGAAATTCCGGTTTCTCGAGAGATCTTCCAATTTCCACACGCTTAAAATAAAAGTTCACTGTTCTGTTCAAACTTCATGAGCATCACATCACATGTGTCAGTGTGTCAGAGCAGAACAGCACATTTTTTTGCACATCACCAATTTATATAAAACCTACTCTTTTCCTTAATCCTACTTCTTCTTCAACAACTCCTCCTCTCCTCCTTCTCTCATTCACAATCACTTATCACAGATATCACCATATACCCACTAGCTACACTTTCGTTCACAACATCTAACAAACTATCTGACTAATATACCACACACGCACGCACAACCTATATCCACGTCTACCCGCAATGTCTTCTTTGTTAACTAACTTATTCCCATCAACCTTCCTCTCAACAGACTTCATCAACTACACGTTTTTATTCAGTTGTTTACAAACGATCAAAAATGCAATCATCTACATTAACCTGACCATTTGTTTGATGATTATTGTCCCTTACATGGCTCTGGTGTTTTGCGATTTGTTTGTCTATATCATTAGACTCGGTTTGGATTCTTTGTATTTGTTAACTGATCGTTTCAGTGAGGTTGTGGGACGGTTTAGTTCGTCGTTGAATTTGAAGTTTGAAAAGAATAAGAATAAGAAGGCTAAACAGCTTTGAGTACTGTTACAAGCGCTTATTTCAACATCATGTTTAGCAACTACTGCTGCTGTTCTGCTGGCTCTTCTGCTCATCATTCATAACTAGATCATTCTCGATGATTGAAGACTGCGGTTTGGGTCTTCATCATCACATTACAACACATCATATCATTTCCGCTTGCTTTCTTTCGATTTCATTTGCTCGACGCTAATTTCCAACATCATAACAACATTCCATCATCATTTAATATTTCATCGATTCTTCGATTCGTCATTCTAGAGTTTTTTTTTTTCCATTTCCTTTTTTTTTCTGTTTTCACTTCACCGCTAGCTATATCCCATTCGCACTGATCAAGAAATCAACCATCAATCTTTCTATCAAAAATTTGGCTTTACTAATATTTGGGTTTTCTTACATCATTTTTAACTTTTTTAATAATTCTTTCGTGTTCAGTTCCTTTTTTTTTTCTTTGTTTCTTTAATATCGTTAATTTTCTTTCTTTTCTTGTTGTTTGTGTTCGTTATACGGCTGTATTTGTTATTCATTTGCTCGATTATAATTCAAATTAGTAGCTTTTTGTGTTTGCCGTTGCTGAATATACTTTCTGTATATGTACTTCAATCATCAGCTGAGTACATGCACCTTTCACCTTACAATTACTGCACTTGCACACGTACTGGGCGACCATTCATTCCACTTGCACCTAATATATCGATCTTGTACGTTACACATGTGTACCACATGTGCATCTGCAATCAAAATCTATATAGMTAGCTCTCGACCTCCAATTTTTTTTTTCAATATCATGAATACAATTCTATATATAATTCTTTTCAGCTTTTGTGACCTCGATGCTCGATGATATTGAGAAATCGTCGAGTCATGAACTTTTTCGATTCGTTCCTTTAAATCAGCTCACACATGTGAATCTTGATAACCTCTTCATTCGACTCATGCAAGATTTGTACAGAAAGCGGTCCATCAATCATGCCAACCCTATTTTTTAGGAACTGTAAATCCTGTCCCTAAACATCAGCCCATCTTCAACAACCTACAACCAACCAACTAATATTTACATATCCTTGAAAGAATCACCTACCCTACGAATATAAATGTAAGACAATGAAAGAAACAACCTGGCAATCAAGAGAATTTGCACAGATCCAATTCAAACAAACAACGAACTCAATCGCAAATTTGAATCAATCACTTATCTTCTTCCACTGACGTTGACGTTGACGTTGTCTCGGTATAGCTCCGACGTCCGCACAACTAAACTGATTGATTAGACAGTAAAGTGTCCGTATGTTAAATTACAGAGCATCCTAGTGGAGAAAGAAGAGAAGAAAAAGAACCAAAGGCAAGTTCAAAGTTCAGATCTGGTGGAAGAATTTAGTGGGAAATAGGGTGCTTTTATAGTAGGGTGGGTGTGGTGGTTGTGAGCCCTGGTGTGGAGACTCTCCAAGTGGGAGCTGTCAAAATTCAAATTCCGGTGCCGAGCACCACCATAAGCTCCAGGCGTAGCTCTAGCTTACGTAGTAATAGTAGTAATAGTAATAGTAGTACCGTGATGACAGTGGACAGTGGACACTGGCAGAGCTGAGCTGAGTATAGTGAGAGGACACAACCGACTTGATTTAGATTCGCCTCCAGARTCAGACTACAGATTACACTACAATTGTACCAACACATCACCATTAACCAGTTGAATACCAATCACCAGTCTTGATATCAACAACTATCCACCACAAATATGAGTGAAAAGGAATCTCAAGCACAAACAGACGTGAAAAAGGACGAAAAGGCCCTTCCAGAAAAGCCATTAACAGCAGCCATTGGAGTTGAAGATGATGCTCCATCAAGACCACCAAGACCAGTCAGTGCTGAACAGAAACTCATCAATCAATTACAACAGGCGTTCCCTAAGATTGAAGAAAAATACATCAAGATGGCCTTGATTGCCTCTGAAGGAAACTTGGATCCTGCTTTCAATGCTTTGCTTTTCCTTTCTGATCCAAGCTCAGGTATTCAGATACCTAAGATCAAAACAAAGCCTGCTGTTCCACCTAAAGACGTCGAGAGAAAGAAACAACTTGAGTCAGATGAAGCATTGGCTAGAAGATTGGCTCGTCAGTTTGAAGAAGGCTCCTCGCACCATCGTCATCATAAACAGGCTCCTCCTAAACCAGCCAGAAAACCACAGAATTGGGAAGGGTACGATAATTACGGCAAGGGTTCAGACTCAGATGAAGATATAGTAGACACGATTTCTAAGAATGTCGAAGAAGCAAGAGTYAAAGTTGGAGGCTGGTTAGGAAACATCGCTAAGAAACTTCAAGAGACTACAATCAACGATAATGCTGAACCATCTCAACGAAACCCAAACGCAGGTCAACATCTCCCTGAGAAACAAGCTGCTGCCGCTGCCAAACGTTCCAACACAGGTTCTAACAACGGAGGTCAGTTATTTAACGCGTTCGGTGGTGGATCATCAGCTCGTAACTCATTGGACTATACCAGAGTTAAACCTTCTGAAAGATACACTACAAACAGAACAAACACCACGGGTTCAATTAGAATGACAGACAATTCAAGTGAAGACCTCTATGGCACACCAACTGTGACCAAGACCACACCTGGTGCTCCAGCTTCTGTTCCTGTTTCCAAGCCCGGTGTCACTACGGCTATTGACCCTGTCACTGGTAAGCCTTTAAGTGCTGCCATTGGTGATGATTCTACTGGTGYTGGTGCTAAGTCTACTGGTGCTGGAAAGGGCAAGTGGGAACCATTGTCTAGTGTCAACCCTGAACCTGTTTCGGATGGTACGTTCCTGGTTGATGATAGTGATGACGATGATGATGTTGTTGTTTCCAAGGACAAGAAATGAAAGTAAGTTTTAGTGTGCGTTCGTTCTGTTTTCTTGAATTATATTATGGCTTTGCCTTTTTTTTTCTTTATTCATCTGTGCCAATTGGTCTTCTATGTTTGTGATATTTTGAAATTGATCTTTTGTTTGTTCTTTACTATAGTGTGCTGCCACCTTTTTGTGTTGAATTATTTGTCCCTTGGTTATATTCTTGTTTTTGTTTTTGGAAATGTTTACTCTTTTTTAACCGCTTTCTTTGAAACAGTGCTTTTTCTTTTCATTCTTTGATTTTTAGTTTTTGTTTGTAGTAATACGATATTACCTCCTTTCAACAAAGCTTGAAAATTCGATCTGATTCGAATCATCAATTTAAGGTAGCATTAATAAATATATTGTTCTGAAACGCATAAATCTATTTGTGGTAAAAGCTCAAAGTACAAAAACCAAAAAGAATTGAAAAGAAACCATAAATTAGAAGAATAAAGGATGCAAAATTATGAAAACGAAAAAAAACATATAAATATATATCGAAGCTAAACATATTCGAGTTAAATCCAAGCTAATCAATAAACCACTAAATCTTCTCAAGAAATCCAGTTTCTTTAAACTCCCCATCACTCATRACAGTCTTCATAATCCCACTCAAAAGCTCCACCTGGAACGCCTGAAAAGGGAAACTCTCACCATCAACAGAAATAAACGATTTTTTCCCTTCAGGCAACATCGGAATAACTTTGAATGCTTCAACTTTGAAATGATACACTTCGTCTTTCCAAACATGCAACCCTTTGTCTAATGAAAACAACGCGTCACATGTGGCTCTCAAGTTGGTTCTGGAGTCCGTTAACACTATGTCTATCGTGCCGTCGTTTCGAAGTGCTGCTGGAAAGAAATTCGTGTCTTTTGAGATATATGGCATTTTGCCACTGTAGAAGATAGCTAGGTTGTCACAGGTTTGTTGGTCGAACCATTCCCAGTGTTCGGGGTCTGTTGGGGTCGGTGAGGAATTAGAGGAAGATGGTGGTAAGGAGGTGTTGGATTCACCAAAGACGCTAGGTGATGGAGAACCAAACCGGCTTTCAGGGTTCAAGTCCATCGTGTCGAGGTATTTCAATTTGAAGTCATCTTCGGTGAGTTGCACAGAGACGTCTTCTTTCTTGTTATAGTTCTTCTTATAAAAATCGTTCAACTGTGGTTTGGATCGAGTAACGTACTTGAAAGCAATGGAACAGGGATACCGTGCATGGCCAAACACTCTTTGCACAACACCAATTTCAAATCTTGCTGAACCTAAGAATCTCATCCATTCTGTACCTATATCTGCCTCAGCAATGATACCGTATGTCTGACTCAAGAATGAAAGTTTTGGAGAATGGCCCTCTTGACACATCACCATGAGGTCTGTTCTCACGATGCGTCCTTTCAACATCTCTAGTGTGGCCAATGAGGGAATCAACGTGTTGAGACACGATAGTGACATGGCGTTACCTGATCCACAAGGGACTTGAGTGACAACTATTTTGGAAAACGCTTCGGCTCTGTCTTCACGCTGGTAGAATCCATTGATCACTTCGTGTGGTAGACCGTCTCCTGATGCACACACGATCATGTCATAGTCATTCAAGTCTATCTCTTGTGCTATTTGAATTGCGTGGCCGGAATACTCGGTTTTCATTAACTTGTAGTCACATCTTGCTCCTATTAAGATTGGTTCCACTTGACTTGTGAAAAACTTTATGGATTTTCCCTGTCCGCTCTTAGGGTTCGTCAACACCAATAATCGAGGTTGTGGTTTGGAATCTTTGTAAGCTTTGTTCATTATTGACTTGACTAAATCATTTGGATCATGATGATGTTGGCTGTTGCCGTTGTTGTTGTTCATGTTTGTGCCGTTGAGTTCACTTTCACTGTCAATTACCGAACTTGATGAATCATTGCCTATTCTTGTTTCCACTTGAACTAGTAATCGTGCAACTCCAATCTCACCTGAATTACCAACTGGTTTGGTATACGTGATCTCCAACTCATCTTCAATCAACGCATTTGACGGATGATCAACCCAAAGGATATTCTTATATGGTATCAAATTTGAAACCGATGATCTCAAAGATTCAGACTCGTCTAAATCTATGTCATTTCCACCACAGACTGCAGAACAGGAACAAAACGGGATAACACCACTAAGACCGACTTTGGAACCACCAGAATTTGAATCTAACTGTAAATGAAGTTGTCTTGAACCTTGTATGATCTTGAGCCCGTCGGACTCGATTGTTGCTCTTGCCATGAAAGAAGTTGGTTCGAATTCCAAACTGACAGGAGCTTGGTTGTTGTTGAGTTGTTGGTAAGTCGTTTTGGAAAAATGTTTAAAAAAGGGTCTTTTCGGAAGAGGAGGGTAAGAGGAAGCCGATCAAAAAAAACGTTGAAGAGCTATTTTCTATTGTTGCTTTTTTCTGGCAGTTGGGCAGTTTTGGAGTCAGTGCCGGAATTTGGAAATTGAGGGAGTCGAGTCGATTGACTAATAACGCTGTTAAGAGAACTGGCTGTAGTTGGTGTATTGGATGGACTGTTGTTGTTTGTTGGAGTGGAATGAAATCACAGAGAAATACCCTTTGGCCCTTTTCAGAGTGTGAAGTCTGGACATAATCCATTCAAGAGATTCGGTAACAGAGAACAGTGCTTAGAAGTTGCAACAGAAGATATCGACAACAATTAGCTTAGCTGAGAGGGTCTTTCGGGGACTTCTCGGAGAATGTGCTTTATGAGGAAGGCGGATTCCAGGCAGATAAGGAGTGTTTGCGAAGTGTTTACTATGCTTTGCGACAATCGCCAATTAGAAAACTGTCTGCTTGTAAAATGTTCCCCCACCCACACCCGTGCACCAGCCCCCCCCTTCCCAATGGCAAAACTTACCAGCAGCTCCGGACAAAACTGATGAACTGATGTGATYAAATTGATGGAGAAAGATGAAGTTACCTCCACACAAAAAGATCACATTACATCAAATCCACCTACAACAACGAACATGTCCAGAATTTTTGATGCTATCTCTAGATTAGCTGTCCCAGCTGGTTTTGCTATTGTCTTAGCCCAATCCTCCCTGTATGATGTCAGAGGTATGCTCTCTTCAATTTTTTTTACTTGATCATCATCGAATCGTCAAAAGGTCATCAATTTCAARTACTAACAYATATTTCAACTGATCAACTCATATCAATAATACAGGTGGTGAAAGAGCAATTATTTTCGATAGATTTTCCGGTATCAAACAACAAGTTGTCGGTGAAGGTATAAATTTTGTCATTCCATGGCTTCAAAGACCGATCGTGTTTGACGTGAAAACTAAACCTAGAGTCATCAGTACCATAACCGGTTCCAAAGATTTACAAAATGTCACATTGACTTTAAGAGTCTTGTATAGACCTGATGTGATGAAACTTCCTTCGATTTATCAAAATTTGGGTTTGGATTACGATGAAAGGGTCTTGCCATCCATTGGTAACGAAGTCTTGAAGACTATCGTTGCTCAATTCGATGCTGCTGAGTTGATTACTTTAAGAGAAACCGTGTCCAACGGTATCAGAAAAGAGTTGGAAGAGAGAGCAAATGAGTTCCATATCAAGTTGGAAGATGTTTCAATTACCCATATGGCTTTTGGTCCTGAATTCACCAAGGCTGTTGAACAAAAACAAATTGCTCAACAAGATGCTGAAAGAGCTAAGTTTTTGGTTGATAAGGCCGAACAAGAAAGAAGGGCAGCTGTTATCAGAGCTGAAGGTGAAGCTGAAGCTGCTGAACATATCTCCAAGGCTTTGGATAAGGCCGGTGATGGTTTGTTGTTGATTAGAAGATTGGAGGCTTCTAAGGAGATTGCTGAAACTTTGGCTAATTCCCCTAATGTTACTTATTTGCCTAACGGTTCATCTGGTCAAGGTAATGATTCAAAGGGTGGTAACCAATCTTTGTTGTTGAACATTGGTCGTTAATTTTTGACACATTTTTTTTCTCACTGTGTGGAACATTTTTTGATTGTTTTTAAAATAACCCCAATTATATAATGTTAGGTAATGTTATTGATGTCCTGTATATATTACATGTTTATTTGAATATTATTTGAATATGAACTGATTATTTGAACCCCCTGGAAGTAAATCGAACATAGTAGTTAGCTGTCAAGAGAAGAAGAAAAATGGGTCATTTTCTCAGTGTGAGAGGTGTTCTGGAACATGAGCCAAGGCCCAAGCGCACCAAGCCGAGCAAATCGCAGCTCAGTAGTATTTAGTAATGTAAGGACTCAGCTCAGGAACTGAAAACACGACTACCGTCCACCGACCGTACCTAGTCCTAGTTCTATGTCTCCACAGTCACTAAGAATTCAAACTTCCAAAGACAGGTTCAACACAGGCCAATATCTGAATACCATGAACATACAAAACACAACAAATTCAAGAATCACGATACCGACACTGCAGGTTCCAGAGTCAAACAAAGTCACATGTCTCTCATGTCAGAACAACCAATTACAATGTGATAAGACTTTACCAGTTTGCAAAAAATGTCAATCTAAAGGTGTTGATTGTATTTATATTTTTCCCAATACCAACAAAACAACAAGCAAAAAATCACAATCTGCAAATAACAAGAAATCTAAAAAACATTCTTCAAAAATTTCAAAACAAATACGAAAAAAAAGAACGGCATCAACAGCTACAACAACCACCACGTATCCTCCTCTCACGCAAGAGATATCGGCACCATATCATCATATACAGTCTTTCGGAACCATCAATTTTGGTGAACCATTGGCACCAGTGACAATAACGGGAGGATTACAAGATGGATTTGTCATGCCCATGCTTCCCAATGAACCCAATCCAACGTTACCAGCACTCGCCCCAAGATCAGCTGATGCTGATACAAATGACAACATCAACCAAAACACAAACACAAATGTCACTTCGAGCCCGTTTACGAACTGGTTACGGTCCAGTGCCTCAGTGACTCCGATCAGTGGAGTGTATCCTTGGGAAGGCTCGTTGAGTGGATACCCCATGTTGTCTCCCTTTCAAGCCCAGACTCATGTTCAGGTCCAAACCCGGGATCAGTCCCAGGCACCAACTCAAACTCAGGATCAGAATCAACTAACACTGATACCTGGCTTGCCATTCACAGGAACCAATTTGAAAGAAATATTAGCACTCTCTGATTTCGACCTAACTCTGGAACAAGTGTCCAAGTTTCATGAAAAATGGTTTGATTTAGATCGTCACATATTCACGTACTCGAAACCACGATATCTACACTATTTAGAAACCCAACCTTTGACATTACTGCATTACTCTTATCTCATATGGGCGCTTATCTGTCTCGAGGACCCAGAACTAGAGGACAAGTCAAGGCTGTTATACCAGCGTGCTGTTGAATTGGGTGATAAGTACTGGGACACAGTGCGGAACACGTCTCAGTTCAACTCACTGTACTACCTGCACTACCTTGTCACGCGGTTGTTTTATGAGTTTAGTTCAGGTGATGAGTTGAAGTGTGCTTTCACTTTGGCTCGTGCTGTTCGGTTGGCTCAGATGTTCGGGTATGATCAGTTGGATATCTCGCAGACAACGTTGTTGAATCCAAGTATCTTTTTGAGAAAATGCACGTCGGGCCAAACATCATCCAATTCGAACTCAAATAACAGTTATCAGAACTCATCTGTGTCTTCGACGTTGTCGCCGGAAGGGTTCAATGCATTGAGTGGTAATACTGATAGTTTGGGTGGCGCACAGATTTTCAATGGTGGGGTGCCTCTTGCTGGTGCCCAGATTCAAGTTGAGGAAGATGATGGGTTAGATCCAGATCTCAGTTTAATTGAAGAAAAAAGAAGAGTGTTTTGGGATGTGTTCGCATGTGATAAATGGTACTCATTAGTCACTGGGTTACCATGTTCATTGAGCGTTGATAAGAATTTTGTCATTTTTACTAAACTGCCACTACCAACGACGTTTTTATCTCTGTCTCATAATGAAGATGGCGAAATGCCACAAGAAGATGTCTCTGCATCCGGTGTGTTTTTGCATGAAGCCATGGGCAAACTGGATGAAAATCAAGTGTTGGTGGATATCAGCTCATCATCTTCAAGAATCTTGTTGTTGACTGTATCTGAAAACATCATCAAATGGTGTAAGATTTTCCTCAATATGGTTGAATTGGACACGTTGAACAGTGCTGAGGGTGTGAAGGCAGTCAAGGTGAAAGTTGATGAACTAATCAGAAACTTTCAAGCATTACCAAGCAATTTACTTTCATTTGATCTGACAACTGGTCCATTACTAAAGATTGTCATATCAAACACGACCACAGTATTGTATCATACCATCCTATTGAAATTCAGCAGTTTATTTGAACTGAAAATCCGCAATCATCAGGAAGACCAAATTACAAAAGAGCAAAAAGAATATTACAATGAGGTTTTCCATGAGGTCACATCGTTGTCGTTAACTCTATTGCACAAGTTCCTGGAAAGAGAAACCGTTAGCGAAAAACTGTTATGTACAGCATCATTGTACATTTTGTTTTCCAATAGTTTAAAATCATTGTTACAAAGTTTGGCTTTTTTCAAAAGATTTAACAAACTGTTGTCGTTGGATCCTAAGCTGGGTCAAAAATTGAAAGATGAGATTTTCAAAACTAAAGATATCTTGCAGCATAATATCGATGCTTCTGGTAAGTTGCAAACTAGATCTGCTAGAATTATGCAGTTTTTGAAACTTTGGCTGGATAAGTTGGAAAAACGGCCAGAAATTATATCGTTTTTTGATGCTTTCTCTTGATGTTCAATCGTTTTGCGTTGTGTTACGAAGGTGTTTTTGCATATATATTGTCGATTGACCCTATACATGCAGTTGTATTTTATTTATTTCGTTGATATATGTATAAATTTATGTTTTATTTGACTTTTGGATGATTTATGGAATTAATTACAGGCCATATTGGCGTATGACTATATATATATATCGATTAAGTTTAACACGTACGTGTTAGCTCATGTGTTCAAACAAAACAATGATCATACTGATACATGCCATACTTGTTAAAAAAAGTCAAAAACATCAATAAAAATTGTTATCAACAAATAACATTGTTATATAACATATTCAATCAAAAAAACTATATACACCATTTTTTAAAAACCAAAATCAAAAGCTGACATATCGGGTTCAGCAAATGCAGCGACGGGAGGTTGAATCTTGTTCTTTTTATACTTGTTTGAAGAGTCAATGGCATCTTYCAAAGGGGTAGAAGTCTTGGTAGTCTGAGGAGACATGAAATTGTCCAATATGCCCATTGGTTCTTGGACAGAAGTACCTGATCCACTACCAATCTTCTTGATAACACCAGTACTAAACTCACTATTGACTGTACTGCTCTTAGACTTCGAAGCAGGAACAGTAGCACTTGGCTCAACTTCCAAAAACTCCCAGTTTCTCACGAGATACAATGAAATRAAATCACAACCCATTTCCTGATACACAGTGGCAGCCTTAACTGCAAACTCAAACTCGAATTGTGGGTTCATGTTAGAAGCACCTTTAAAGTAGTCAAGTTGTCTCGTTCTCAATGAATCGTACATCAGAAGCAACACTGGATCCTCGTTGTTCAGACTGTTCACTTGATGTTGTGTGTTTTGTGCAGTTGGTGATTTGAAATCAGGAGCATGTTTTTKAATGTCTGATATAACTAAATTCATTGGTTTGATCAAGGATTGAATAGAACCAGCCTTGTCTCCCATCATCCAGAAACACCAACTGATCATCCATCTGTTTCCTGAAATCACAGCCTCCGGTAAGATGGTGTTAATGATGATGTGCTTCAACACTGGCCCATTGTCTGATCCTTCATAACTTCTTGCAACAGCAATGGCTAATGGTATATCGTTTAGTTTGTTGATGATAACGTTGACTGAATCTTTCAATGCATCAGCTAATAGGAAGAAATAAGCAGCGTCAACGTATCTGTGTTTACCCAATAAAACAAATGCGTTCTTGTTAGCTGCTGATCTCCATCTCTTCTCCTTGAAGTCGTTGTTCAAAAACTTGATCATTTTAGCTTGTTCAGGATGGCCCACAGCCGTTCTCCATAAACCCAACAACACTTGTTTCTTCTTAAGAGACAAGTAGAAAATGGAACATACTGATGGATCCTTGGCACCATCATGATCTTCTTGATGTTTGAAAAATTCGTTTCTGGCAATCTTCTCCATGACTTCTTGCAATCTGTTATGATCCAGCCAATAAGCTAATCCGTACCTCTTGGCGTTTAACCAACCAATCTTTAGATTCGAAAGTTCATTGATATAATTGTAGAGCAAATCTTTATAGTCACTGTGCATTGCAAATGAAATATCTCTCATAGTAACTGTCTTCGATGAGTTATGTCTGCTTTCTTTGGTCAAGTTCACCTGAAACAACTTMACACCCATGAAAAATCTCAATCCATTTTGATCCAAAATATGCTGGTAACTCTCAGAAATCTCTGCAATTATTGAAACCGTGGTTGCTAAAGTGATCTGTTGATGGCCTGTCACATATGGGAGTTTAAACTTTTGAAGCTTTTCATTGATCACTTCAGCCATTTGCTTAGTGAATTTTCGATCTTCGGTCAGAAGATGCTTATTACCAAACAGATAAGATTTGATATCGTTAGTCTTCTTGGAAGACTTAAGAAATTCTGAAACCTCAAATCCTAAATGTGTTGTGATTTCCGAACGGACACCTGAATCCAATTCTCTCAAAGCATCCAAAAATGCCAGTAAAATCTTCTCAACGAGGTCGAATCTACCGGTGAACATAAGTTGAATCAAAAACTGAGGATGATATAAAGGCAAAGGACCATTCAAAGCTGCAGTCAAATGGAAAAGATCCTTGGATGTAATCTCCAACGAACCGATAGCTTGACGGGTAACCATATCAGTGGATGGATCCAAACGCTTGTCGCTGATATAAAATTGATTTCCTGATCCAATCACAAGTAATCCATCACGCATCCAAATTGAATCACCGATCTCATGAGTTGTCTGGTTCTCGATGTTAACTTTCTTGATTTTCGCAAATGATGGAAGCTTGTTGGTGTAGTCAAAACGTAATTGGGTGTATAAAACAGAATGAAGCTTGAAACCAACAGCCAATATACTTTGATGAAGGTCGGTGGATGTCCAATCAATGTCTTTGATTTTGTCATCTCCGTCTAATTTTTCTTCGTATTGCAACGTACCCAATTTGGTATCCCAGATTGTAAGCTCATCATAGGAGCTGTTCACTATGGCAAGTTTGTTCACAGAAGACCCAGTCAAAAATGTACAGTCTTTAATGGCTGTCATGAATGAGTTTTTGAGATGCCATTTGATTGAGTTGTCAGTGAAAGAGGTGTAAAAGATTCTCACGAAACCATCCTTGTTTACCACAGACAACACATCTCTTCCAACCTTATCTATGGATTCTTCCCAACCGACAGGGTTAATCGCAGTAGCCATATGAAGTTCATCGTATGAGCTGCCATCCTCAGGCAAGTTATCAATGGAGCATGGTTCAATAGTGCAGCTTCCAAACCCATGGGCGAAGTTAACTGACCAAGCCTGACATGAACGGTTTTTGAAAATAGCAACAATGTGTAACACATGTGAACTTCCTTCGGGTAATAAAAGGAAATCCAACAGTTCAGAATTACCGGGGATGTCAACAGGATAAGTGGCCATAACTGGGGCTCTTTTGGTCACTTCGTCATTTGATTGTGACTTTTCTCTGCAATCAAAGCAGAGAAGTTTTTTCTCAACTAGTGTCACCACAAAATCACCATTTTTACTGATCACTGCATCAATCACAGGTGAAGTGGTCATCAAGGTGGACTGTTTACCAAGTGTTTGGAAACCATCATGCAATTTGATCGCTTGCCATAGATAATTCTCATTGAATCTTGTAGTTGAGAGAACAGCGGAACCATCAGTTGATCTGATCAACTTTCTAACTGACTTATTATGACCAGTGAACTTCTGTTGTAGTTTACCAATGCTGATTTTAGTGTTTGTATCTTTCACCAACGCAGGTGGTAAGGATCTTTGTTTCAAAACTTCATGATCAGTATTCTCCYTTTCAAACATAAACATTTCTTCAAATGAAAATCCAATAACTTTAACCGAGTTCTTAAATAGATCATGAATAACAAATGACAGGCCGACATCATTGGTGTAGTAAGTTACAAGGAAATCTTGAAGAGCGATGGCTCTAACATCAGTTGGGATACAATAGTCTCCACATTTGATATCAACTGGAGTAGTGTCTTTTCCATCATTGGTCATAATTTCATTAAGCCTGAAAGTAACCATTGGGGTAGGTGTTGCAGAAGACAAGTTAGTCAATCCATACAGATGGATTGTGGCATCACTATCAAACACAAAACATATATCTGGCTTGGAATCTAGCAAATCAGATRAATGGCTTCTTTTTTGTCCTAGAATTTGGAATTCAGGTGACCCTATTGCAACTCTTTCACTTTCTTGGGTGTCACTTTTGAGTGATCCACCTTCTAGTTTTTCATCAATGTTGGATATCAGTTTGCTCAAAGCATACTCAACCAAATGGTTATCCAAAATACAAACAAACTTCTTCTTGTCACCTTTATGTTTATTCAAACCATCATATAGATCCAAAGAACCAGCATTGAAAGCTTGAAATCCATCCAAATTGAAAGTAGTGAAGACTCGGAGAACAGAATCAGCAGCCACAGTATATAAAACGTTGTGCTCTTTAGAATTGGCGGCAATTGAAGTCAAACTTCCTCCTTCTGAAAAGCCTAAAGACTGTGGTATTCTGATATTGCTGTTGAATGGTTTCAAAGAGTTCAGAGAGGAGTTATCTGCATTTGGTAATCCAGAAGGTGGGCGAGGAGTTGGGGCAACGCTTGTGTACTCTGTCTTTGCGATCTTAGGTAACGATCTCCATCGGAGGCTGGTAACATATGTCGGATGAGGAAGATAACTCAACTGAAATTCACTGGATTCTATACCAAAGCTGACTCTATGCCAAACCTTAACCAACTTATCGTAGTATCCCACACTTGCTATGGCAGTAGAATTCGGAGAAAAATGAACCAAATAGACAGGGTTGGGTTGAGGCTTGAACCAAAGGGTTTTCTTGTGTATCTTTTTTTCTCCATCAACAGACTTATAATAAAATCTGAATAACGTCAGTGCCTTATCTGAACCAACGGCTAACTCACAACTTGTTTCGGAGTTATACTCATCGGGTAATCCAAAAAACTGGTTTGAGTCCAACTCGTCATCTCTAATCTCACATGAATCGGACCAGCATATGCAGTTGATCTTGGAATCATCTCTTTTGTTGGTAATCTCTGTTTCCAAACTCCAATGAATGTGCAAATCAGATATGTTTTTTCTTCCGTTAAAATTGAAATTGTAGAAATTGGTAACTGTTGGAGTGTATATGAGAACTCGATTTTTCATGGCAATGGCAATTTTACCATTGACTCTATTGATATCTATAACAAATGAATCTTCATCGAGGTATAATGTTTGTAAATGTTGGGAGTTTTTCGTAAGAATCACCAAATTGTTTCCGGAGCAATAAGCAATGATCTGAACTAGGTTCCAATTCACAAAGGCAGAACATTGTGGAGACCTGTTTGGTTCACCTGGTAAGAAGCTCAAAGACATGTAAAAATGCTGTACTTGTTGAAGTGTGGTGTTCTGGAACAGGGAAAATAGGAGAGTTCTTTGAAAGGGGTAGAAAAATGGTGCTATTTCTGTTTTGCACTATCTATATGCAAACAGTCATATTACGTACCGGATCAATGATGGTTGCGTGGATTCTGTGGAAATTGAGGTGGTTGGTTAAGGCCGGTGTACGGGTGGGCGGACAGTATTTGCACGCATTTTTTCGGGATTTGTCACGATATTGTACATCTTCAACAGCCTGGTTATTGGAAGACCACCATCGTTTCTTCAAAACCAGAACATAAACAACAGTTAAACACAGTCACCCAATTTCATCATGGTTGCCAGGTATGTTCCGTTGTGTTGCCAAATTTACTGTGTTCCAACGTGTTGTGTCGTTCATTTACTAACACAAGTTCATCACATGAGAAAATCGAAATGAGTTTTTTACAGTTGCAAAGATCAATTGAAACAAGTTGCTATATGCTTACAAAGATCACCATGTGTTATGATCGAGAGAAATAAGCCTAAGGAGTGTATATCGAACCCAGAGCTATCCAAAGATTTACCAGATTTGTGCAAAGCCCAATTGGCCACTTTCTTAGAGTGCAAGAGAGGTATCGTTGATATGTCCAAGAGAATCAGAGGTAATGGTACCTTGAGTACAGGAAAATACGATGAACAATACAGAAAGCTATGTGAAGGAGATTTTGATCCTAAGGAAGAAATGAGAAAGTTGCAAAGTTTGGATTCCACGCATAAGAGATGATCCATGAAACGAACCATCGGTGSGAATGTCAGTTTTTGATGAATGGGTGATGTTAACCTTTCAGGTTTCAAACGTTTTGAAAGGATACTTCGGCTACACAGATTACGATATTGATTCATGTATATAAAGCTCTATTCTGTATATACCCATAAAAACGTCTGTTTATTTGTCTCTATTTTATCAGCTCCTTGGCAGTCTCTCCGATCAACACAAATTGATCGATTAGATGGTCAATAGTGTCACTTGTTATTATTGGAGAGTTGAAAACAACTCTGAAAAATTCACCATTGTCTTCACCAGTTATAGCATCATCAGGATTAGGAGCATAGTCTATTAGAAATTGGCCAGATTTGTGTAAAGCGGTGGCAATGTATCTTGTAWTGGTGGTCATATCTTTTCCCTTTAACATGTCGTTTTCAGTAGGATTATAGTAAAAGCATACCTGTAAGCATGGTGGAGGAATATCACTGATCAGTTTGAAGCCCTTGATTGTAGATATTTTTCTGGCGAAGTACTCACCGATATTATAGGCATGATCAACACGTTGCTGGTATCCTTTCGAACCATAGTAAACCCAACCCATGTAAAACTTCAAGGCATCGGCTCTACGGCCACATCCCATAGTTCCATTAGCAAGGTCGAAATTCTCTTCGTCGTCTAAGGCATTGTGAAATAAGTATGGCGCAGACAACGAATTTGCCTGGGTAAAGACTCTATCGTTCGGAACTAACAAAAAGGAACATGTTGTTGGAACACCTAACATCTTATGAGGATTAGAAGTGATGGAATCAGCCAAATGGGAACCTTTCAAGCGGCTGGCTCTTGTGGGACTGAAAATAGTGTTACCTCCCCAAGACCCATCRATATGGAGCCAAATGTGGTGTTTCTTAGCGATAGCGGCAATTTCCTCAAATGGATCATACGAACCAAAGACAGTTGTTCCAGCAGTAGCATTCACATACAAAGGAGTGTATCCATCAGTGATTGTCTTTTCAATAATTGAATCCAATTCAGAAACCTTCATTCTACCGTGAGCATCAACAGGAACTTTGAAGACAGAATTGGCTCCTAATCCCAACAAAATGGCAGCCTTTTCCATACTGTAATGGGAATGGACACTTGAATAAATAGCAAACTTCTTAGTGTTCCCATTCAATTTGGTATCAGGAAATAAAATACTTCTAGCCATATGCAAACTGGTGATGTTGGACCATGACCCACCACTGAACGTCAAACCTCCAGCGTTCGGACCATTGAATCCGAACAATTGTGCGTATTTCTGTGCAACCTTGCGTTCTATGACTGTCAAGGCTGGTGACACAGTGAACACATGGGAGTTGGTGTTTAATATCGACAATAGCAAATCTGACAAAACACCCACTGGGTTGGTGCTAGCATATAACTTATCCATGAATCCTGGATGCCATGTGTTGACGGAATTCTTGAGCACCTGTTCAAAAACACTTAGTATTTCCTTGGCTGGTTCTTTAGAATCGAACAAAATTGATTTTTCAAACAAGCTGTTCAGGTTGTCCAACTTCAGCGTCTTGTATAGCTCTTTGGGGTCATCGAATCTAGGACCAATATCAACTTTTCCGGAATCGGTTCCTTCGACATGTTGCACAACCAGATCAATGGCTGGCTTCAAAATGGATTCCAATTCCTTGGCTCGTTCTGATTCCAAAGTTGATACAATGCTGGGCTCTGTTTCTGCTGTCATTTTAAAGATTTTCTTGAGTTCCGAATTCAGATAATTATGTTTTTCAGTATATATATCATGAAAAAAAAGAGTCATCTAGAAGCAAGATAATTTTATCCGCCAGTAACGGACTGCATACTTCAGATTCTATTCGCGTAAAGAAACCAGGAAAAGTCAAAGTGAAAATTGCGCCATCGATAGAACCATAAAGCTAGTAGACACTGCTGATATTCTGCGGACCAGAATCATCATCTCATCAAATATTATCTTTACTAGAATCACATTAACACATATCAACAATGTCACAAGCTGGCTCTGATGAAGATGTGCAGGTGAATGAAGAGGAATCAAACCAGCTTAATGATGAGATAAGTTATCTCCGAGAACAACCACAAACCACACAAACAGATAACAGCAATGATTCAGCATTGGCGGCCCTTGGTGTCCGTTTCATGGAACAGGATTCATTGGAAAGAAAAGTGGCTGCAGATGCAGATAAGATGATAGTCACAAGAGATATTGAATTGGATGAAAAAAGATTAGAAAAGGCCAAGTCAAAGTACAACAAGCTCGAAATCAAATTGAAATCTTTGCAAAGTAAATTGAATAGTGGAAATACAAGAATATCTGTCAAGCAGAAACTTAGATTGGACATTGAGAATTTGAAAAAAGAGGAGATTGATCCTCTGTTGCATGATATCAAAGAAATCACAGAAAGATTATCTGAAGCCAAGCAGAAATCCCAGTCAAGGCAAGTTGATGATTCGGATTCTACCGTGCAGCAATTGCCTAGTGAGACCAAGAAAGAATTTTTGATAAGAACTGGTAAGATTACAGCGTTTGGTAGTGCCAATGGGTTTTTTGAGGATCAAGATGCCAATGATCATCACTCGGTGCCCACGCATCGGAACTTGATGGGGCCAGGTCTAGAAGAGTTTGAGGATGAAGAAGGCACTGATGAAATACAAGAGATCAACTCGGATGAAGACTTGAGTGAGGAATCAATGAAAGTTGAAGATGATGATGATGTGCTTTCTGATGATGATGTTCATGTTCTTAAGAAAAGGCAAACCAAAAGAAAAGAAGACGATAATGATTATAGTGAGGATGATGCAGATGTTCTCATAGACAGTGAAGAAGAGTATGTTGATGAAGATGCAAATTCCGTAGATTTAGCTATTGATGACGACGACGATGAAAAGACTACAAAATCTTCTAAGAAAAAGATTCCAGCTAAGGATGAATTCAACAACATTGACGATGGTGATGAAACAGTGTATCAAAGGAGACTGAAAGAATGGGTCAAGAGAAGATCGGACTTAAGAAAACAGAAACGTCAAGATTATATAGATGACGAATCTGTTCCAGAGTGGTTCAAACCTCATCCAACAGCAAATGATGCTGTCTTGACTAATGAGTTCAAAATCCCTGGAGACATACACCCCTCTTTATTCGACTATCAGAAAACATGTGTACAGTGGTTATGGGAATTATATGCTCAAAAAACTGGTGGTATTATTGGTGATGAAATGGGATTAGGAAAGACTGTTCAGGTGATTTCATTTTTGGCTGGTCTGCATTACAGTGGAAAACTCAATAAGCCGGTCTTAGTTGTTTGTCCAGCCACTGTTCTACGACAGTGGTGTAATGAATTTCATAGATGGTGGCCTGCCTTCAGAACCGTTATTTTGCATTCGATTGGTCAGGGGATGACAAAAAAGAAGAAGAAGTCGGGTGATGATGACGAAGATGATGAGCTCGAATCGCTACTCCTGAATGAAGATTATGATTCGAAATCTGTCGGTGCCATACAAACTGAGAAAAATGTGAAACATTTGGTTGATCGTGTTGTTGCAAAAGGTCATGTCATTATCACAACATATGTTGGTGTTAGAATTTATGCCAAACATTTGTTGAATGTGAAATGGGGTTATGTTGTTCTTGACGAAGGTCACAAGATTAGAAATCCGGACAGTTATATCACGTTGGCTTGCAAGCAATTGAAAACACCTAATAGAATCATTTTATCAGGTACCCCGATTCAGAATAACTTGGTTGAGTTATGGAGTTTGTTTGACTTTGTGTTTCCTGGTCGTTTGGGTACGTTGCCCGTCTTTCAAAAGCAATTTTGTGTTCCTATCAATCTTGGTGGATATGCTAATGCAACTAATGTCCAAGTTCAGACTGGGTACAAGTGTGCTGTTATATTGAGAGAGTTGGTTGCTCCGTATTTGCTTAGAAGAGTCAAAGCCGATGTTGCCAAAGATCTTCCCAAAAAATCAGAAATGGTGCTTTTCTGTAAGTTAACCCCTCAACAAAAACAACTTTATAAGGATTTCTTAGAGTCTGAAGATCTACAAAGAATATTGAAAGGAAAGAGAAACGCATTGTTTGGTATTGATATATTGAGAAAGATTTGCAATCATCCGGATCTAGTTGACCTTAGTATCAAAGGCAAGTTGAAATCTGGAGAAGAGACATCCTCATTACAAAGTCGGTCAGGTAAACTTCAAGTTGTCAGTATGCTTCTAGAGTTGTGGAAAAAAGAAGGAAGAAAGACGTTACTATTCACCCAAACTCGTCAAATGTTGGATATTCTTTCGGAGTTCATTGAAAGTATGGACAAAGAACAAGGTGGTGGTTATAATTATTTGCGTATGGATGGTACTACGCCGATTGCACAGAGACAGGGTCTGGTTGATACTTTCAATAATGATCCTGAATACAATGTCTTTTTGTTAACTACTAGGGTTGGTGGATTGGGTGTCAACTTGACTGGTGCTAGTCGAGTTATCATTTACGATCCAGATTGGAATCCATCCACTGATTTGCAAGCCAGAGAAAGAGCATGGAGATTAGGACAGAAGAAGGATGTTACCATCTATAGATTAATGATTGCCGGTTCAATAGAGGAAAAGATATACCATCGTCAAATTTTCAAACAATTTTTAACTAACAAAATTTTGAAAGACCCAAAACAGAAAAGATTTTTCAAGATGAGTGATCTTCATGACTTATTTACTTTAGGTGATCAAGATACTAAAGGAACAGAAACTGCAGATTTGTTTGGTGCTTCGGAAACGAATTATGAAGGGACCAAAGAGAGAAAGTCGAAATTCTTAAGAAACAGAGGTAAGGAAAACCTGAATTCAAAAGATGAAACTGGAGATGGTGATGACTTCTTGCAAGTTTCAAAAATGAAAGGTGTGTCTCATTTACAACAATTTGAAGACGGTGAATCACACAAGGAAAAGAACGGTGATACGGAGAACGATGAAGATGATGGTGACTTCATGTCCAATTTGTTCAAGAATTCAGGTATCCATTCAGCTTTAGAACATGGCTCTATCATGCAACAAGGCTCTTCCAATGCATCAACTTCTGCTGCAATCATTGAAAATGAAGCCAGTAAGATTGCTCGTGAAGCTGCAGATTCACTCAGACAGTCGAGAAAGTTGGCCACAATGAGTGGTGTGTCTGTTCCCACATGGACTGGTAAGTTTGGTAAGGCAGGTAAAACTAGCAAGGGTACAAAACGGAAATTAACACCTGAAAATAGAGAAGATTCCCCTATTTTCAAACAAATGAGAAGTAATGCAGCAAGAGCCTCTCGTTTTGGTGCCAAGGCTCCTGTTTCTTCATCATCTATTTTGTCGGGTATCAAGAAGAAAAAAGATGATACTGGAACTCTCAAGAAACGTAAAGTGACTGCAGATGATAGTAATGCTTTAATACTAAGATTGAGCACYTATATGTCTGAGATCGATGGTTATTTTAGCACGTCTGGTGATATCTTAGATCATTTGAATATCAATGTCCATGATGAAAAGACTGTTAATGCTGTGAGATCTATGTTGCGTTCCATTTGTAAGTGGGACAAAGTCAAAAGGGGGTGGGTCTTGAATAAGGAGTTCAGATGATTGTATTTATATTTATTTTTTTTTCTTTTTATAAGTTTTTTATGTATTAAAATGGGTTTGTCTAGGACATTTGGATATAGCTAAGAGCTAAGAACTGTTAGTGAAAATTGGTAGGCACACGACGCGCGCTTCGTTGTTCAAATGTTCAAATGTCAACAGAACAGTTACAGACTATACAGTGCGAACTTAGAACTCATCTCATCTGAACGGTGAACAACCCCATCTTTAACACGTATTTCGTCTCTTGACAGTATCACCACCAATCACTTACAACACATATACATATCCACAAATATGACTAAGGCCGCTGAGACTGTGCTTACACTATTTACCCTATCTGCAATCTACTTTGCCCTTTTGTTCGGTGTCATTCCAACCAGTGAACTTGTTCAAAATGAAATATTGCCAGTTGTGCCATGGTGGGCTTTAGTTTCCTTTGGTGCTTACGCTTTGGGTAGTTTAGGATTGGGTGTTTTCACATTCAAGGATAAAGAAGACAAGTATAAGGAGTTGTTGCTTGAAATTGATGAGGCCAAGGCTTACCTTTCCAAGAATGGTGTTGATGTCGAATAGAGAGAGAGATAGGTTTGATTAAAATGAGATTTCAATCAGTGATCGCTTTCCAACTGTCCGATTCTGAACATATCTTACAATTATACAATTGCTTTACAGAGTTTGTTTGTTTTATTACTATTTTGATTTTATGATCTTTTAATGCATGACAGAAAAAAACAATAGTTGTTCGTACAGAATATTAGGAGAATTGTATTGTATTTGAAGAAATGAATTATAAAATCTAAAGTCTAGCACGTTCTTGAGAAGAAGTCGTTGTACTGCCAGTTGTAGCAGCAGTGCTTGAAGCTGCCTTTTTGGCTTTCTTCATCTTTTCAAACTTAGCAAACACCTCCAATCCCAAAGGCATCTCGTTCTTAACTTCATGCTTACCCTTCACTTTTCTGAGTTCTGGAGGAATGTACTTATCAGGCAACTCTTTAGGAGGTGGGTCAAATCCTTTAGGCCACATTTCCACAACGTTATCACCTTGAGCAACCAATCTATCGACAGCTTCTTTAGTGATTTGTTTCCATTCTTGCATATCATCTTCAAATAGCTCCCACACGCAATTAACGCACCCACTCATACAGCAAGTGTCTGGCTCAATAGGTCTCTGAGGCACCTTCACTCCACATATCGTACGGATATTCTCACGATATGACACATCTCTGCGAGAAGACTTAGTTGACTTGTTCTTGTTTCCGGAGTATCCAAACACTTTATCAAAGTCGGGGTTCTTCCCATAGTTACTTCTTGTATCAAATGTCATAGACTGGGGTTTTTTGTCATCTGTGCTTGTGGTTTTTGGGGATTTTCTTCTTCTTGGTCTCACTGTGGTTGTACTTGCTTTAAAAGGGTTGTATGCTGCTGCTTCCTCTATTTCTTTGGCACGTACACTTGGGTCTTTCTGGTGGTTCAGTTTGGCTTTAAGTCGGTAGTAATCAGCTTTTGTAGCTTTATTAGTGGTTGAGTATGACCTTCTTGGAATAGCTAAGGCTTGGGTGATAAATATTCTGTTCATCTTGTTGCTTTATCTTGTAATCTATAATTTTTTGTGATTGTTTCTGTTGCACTGGGCTTTCAACTTGTAAAGGAAAATGAAGAAGAAACAACCATGAATCATGAATCATAATCAGGATTACAAAAAAAAAGAGGTCACAACTTGTAGTAACCGAAGATCGGAACCGTCAGAAATTTTGCGCGCATGAGWGGAACTTTGAAGTTGTCAAGGTGAAGACTGTGAGTCTGCAATTGGTAAAGCTGGAACTTTGTGAAGGCAAATGATAACAACTACAACAGGGAAACAGCCAAACCAAAACACATCAGATTCGTCAATTCAGTGTGTTATTATCTATCATCACCATTATTACCGGATTCATATTACTATTCAAAAATTTCATCACAAAATGGTRTGTTGTCCTCTTCAGTTTCCACGCTTTGAATACAGAATCCGCTTTCAAATCAAATACTAACAAACAAGCAAATGTTCTCATTTAACGATGATTGTGAAAAGATTATAAGATTCAGATCAAAAGATGGTATGTTCAGACTCAATGCTGAACCAAACACCAATTTTGGAGATTTGCTAGATCAATTGATTACCAAATTGCCTAGTCTTGATCCACTGTCATTGAGTATTACAGGGCCAGGAAACAAAACTGAATTGGCCGTCAACTTGAAAGATCAAACAGTTGGAGGATTGAATTTGAAGCATGGTGATATGCTTAATCTAACTTACAACAAAGTTGAAGCTCCTGCTGCTCCAACGGCTCCAGCTGGTGGTGCAGCTTCTAACAGTGCTGTTTCAGGTACTGTTGCCATCAACTCTACGAAGACTGCAGTCAAGCAATTGGCCATAGATAATGAATTGGATAAGGAAGACGGTTTGATTCCTAGAAAGAAGACAAGCTTGTGTAAGCATACTCAAAAGGGTATGTGTGAATAYTGTTCCCCTTTGCCACCCTGGGATAAAGGATACCAGCAAGAACACAACATCAAGCATATCTCATTCCATGCTCACATTGGTGAGTTRAATGCTCTTACAAACAAGGGAGAAGGTAGCTCATATATTCCTCCTCTATCAGAAACTAGTTTTAAGATTAACAAGAAATGTCCATCTGGTCACGACCCTTGGCCAAAGGGGATCTGTTCCAAGTGTCAACCTTCCGCTATTACTTTACAAAGACAAAACTTTAGAATGGTTGATCATGTTGAGTTCCAAGATAGTGAAGTTATCAACAATTTYATCAATGCATGGAGACTTTCTGGTTCTCAGAGAATTGGTCTGATGTTCGGTTCATATGATAAATACGACAAGGTTCCTCTTGGTATCAAGGCGAAAGTTGAAGCGATCTTTGAATTGCCTCAGTTGGACAATGAAGATGGTTTGATTTTACAAAAATGGGAAGATGGTAGTAAAGTGATTGAACTCACTGAACGTTTGGGTTTGATTCCTGTTGGTATTATTTATACGGATCTTTCAGATGCAGGTAAAGGCGATGGTTCAGTTATTTGTAAGAGACATAAGGATTCGTTTTTCATGTCATCGTTGGAGTTGATTTTTTCAGTCAAATGGCAACTCAAGTATCCAAACATTTGCAAATGGTGTGATTCAGGTAAGTTTTCATCCAAGTTTGTCACCTGTATCATTTCTGGTAACACCAGTGGTGAGATTGACATTGAGGCATATCAAGCTTCTGAAAGTGCTGAGGCATTGGTTAAGGCAGATTTGATTTCCCCATCTACACATCCAAACCAAGTTTACATCAATGAACAAACAGATGAAAGATACGTTCCTGAGATTTTTTACCAAATGATCAATGAATATGGATTACAAGTGAAGAACAACGCTAAGCCAAGTTTCCCTGTTGAATATTTGCTTGTTTCGTTGACACATGGTTTCCCAGAAAAGTCAGACAGTTTCTTCAAATCATCGGAACCATTCCCAATTGAAAACAGAGGATACATTGGCGAATCAGCAGATATGAACAGTGTCAAGAAGTATTTTGCCAATTGCTCCAACAATGCTGAGTTGCTCTGTAACCGTTTGAGTAACCTGCACACTGTGTACTTCCTTTTGAACGGGTTAGACATCTTAGGCAAAGAGGACTATGACCGGATCGTTGAAGTTGTTAAGAGCAAGGGCGAGTCTCTGGTGGCGACGTATAGGCTCATGGAGAGTCCCGGGTGGCTCACGTTGCAGACTATTCTTGCCAACATCTAGAGATAGTCTACATGGGCTTGGCTGGACAGTTGGACAGTTGGACAGTTGGACAGTTGGACAGTGTTGGAGAGATGGGCAAACGTCATTCGAGTGACTCTTTTTGCCAGAAGCTTCTGGTAAATTGGCCACTCTGAAGTCTGCGCTGGCGAAGGAAGTGCGCGCACCGTTTTTAGTTTTCAAAATTTGCCTTTTTTTGTGTTGAACGAAGTGGAAGTGAAGAAAAATTTGATTTGTTGTACTCTATATAAGCACCCTCTTTACCCTCTTTGTAGCCATTCCTAAGGTCCCTCCCCCGTTCCCTTTTCTATCTCCCTTTCCCTACCTTACATAGAAACACAATCTGCAATAATGTCCACTCCATTCGGTGTCGATTTAGGTAACAACAGCTCTGTCGTGGCTGTCGCAAGAAACAGAGGTATTGACGTTGTCGTCAATGAAGTCTCCAACAGATCCACTCCAACTGTCGTTGGTTTCGGTGTCAAGAACAGATCCATTGGTGAAACCGGTAAGAACCAACAAACTTCCAACTTGAAGAACACTGTCTCCAACTTGAAGAGAATTTTGGCCTTGCCAGCTTCTTCTCCAGATTTCGCCATCGAAAAGCAATATTTCACTGCTCCATTGATTGAAAAAGATGGTGCCGTTGCTGCCAAGGTTAGATTCCAAGGTGCCCAAACTGAATTCACTGCTACTCAATTAGAAGCCATGTACTTGCACAAGTTGAAGGATATCACCGCTAAGGAAACAAAGAGTAACATCACTGATATCGCCCTTGCTGTCCCTGTCTGGTACACTGAGCAACAAAGAAGAGCTGCTGCTGATGCTGCTAAGATTGCTGGTTTGAACCCAGTTAGAATCGTCAACGAAGTCACTGCCGCTGCCGTTGGTTACGGTGTCTTCAAGACCGATTTGCCAACTGACAAGGCCAAGATTGTTGCCTTTGTTGATATTGGTCACTCCTCATACACTGTCTCCATTGGTGCTTTGAAGAAGGGTGAATTGAAGATCTTAGGTTCTGCTTTCGACAAACACTTCGGTGGTAGAGATTTCGATAGAGCTATCACAGAACACTTTGCTGATGAATTCAAGGCTAAGTACAAGATTGATATTAGAGAAAACGCCAAGGGTTACGCTAGAGTTTTAGCTGCTGCTGAAAAATTGAAGAAGGTTTTGTCTGCTAACACCCAAGCTCCAATTAACATTGAATCCGTCATGAACGATGTTGATGTTTCTTCTCAATTGACCAGAGATGAATTGGAAGAATTTGTTGCTCCATTATTGGCCAGAATCAATGTTCCAATTGAACAAGCTTTGGAAACTGCTGGTTTGAAGACTGAAGATATTGACTCCATTGAAGTTATTGGTGGTTGTACCAGAGTTCCATCTGTCAAGGCTAAGTTGGCTGAAATTTTCGGTAAGCCATTATCTTTCACTTTGAACCAAGATGAGGCTATCGCCAGAGGTGCTGCTTTCATCTGTGCCATGCACTCTCCAACTTTGAGAGTCAGACCATTCAAGTTTGAAGATGTCAACGCTTTCTCTGTCACTTACAGCTGGAACAAGGATGCTGAAGACAACGATCACCTGGAAGTCTTCCCTAAGGGTGGTGCTTTCCCATCTACCAAGATGCTCACATTATACAGAACTTCTGACTTTGAAGTTGATGCCTTCTACACACACCCAGAACAATTGCCAAAGGGTACKGATCACAAGATTGCTCACTGGAAGATCACCGGTGTTGAAGTTCCAGAAGGCTCTGATTCCGCTACTGTTAAGGTCAAGGTTAGAAACGACCCATCCGGTTTCTTCACCATTGAGTCTGCTTACATTGTTGAAGAAAAGGAATTCAAGGAATTGGTCGAGAAGGACCCACCAGCTGAAGGTGAAGAAGAAGCTGAACCAGAATACAAGATTGTCAAGAAGTTGGTGAAGACCAAGGACTTACAAGTTGCCTACTCTGGTCACGCTCTGCCAGAAAAAGAATTGGCTGAATTACTAGAGAAGGAATTCAAGATGGTTGCCGATGACAAGTTGGTTGCCGAAACCGAGGACAGAAAAAACGCTTTGGAAGAGTACATCTATGAATTGAGAGGTAAGTTGGAAGACCAATACAAGGACTTTGCCTCTGAACAAGAAAGAGAAACTTTGTCCAAGAAGTTGATGGATACCGAAGAATGGTTATACGAAGACGGTTACGATGCTAAGAAGGCTAAGTACATCGCCAAGTACGAAGAATTGGCTTCCATCGGTAACTTGATCAAGGGTAGATACATGCAAAAGCAACAAGAATTGAAGGACAAGTTGAGATCCAAGCAAGAAGCTGCTTCTATGGCTAAGATGGCTGAGAAGCTGGCTGCTTCTAGAGGTGAGAAGAAGGATACTGAAGGTGATGTTAAGATGGAAGATCAATTAGATTAGATGCTTAATTGAATTCATTGATTGGTTGTCTAAGTTATTTTCTCATTGAGTTGATTTGTTCGTTGATTCCTAGTGAATATCTGTCTGTATCATATAAATAAAATTCCGGGTCTCGTTTATAGGTAAGCTTAATGCAATTTTATCTTTTTATATTTTATACTATCTCTTTGTTTATTTAATTGTACTTTCTTTTCTGTTTGTGTTTCGGTATACTTGTCTGATAAATACACTAGTGTCGATACTAAAAGTTACTATTATATTCCACTTATGGCATATAAGTCTGGGATTACCGTGTTATTTCGTAAGTTGGAATTCAAGGACGTAAGAAGAAACTTGATATGTTAAGAGTTATACGAAGAAGTGTAAAAAAGATCAAATGTAGTTAAAAAAGACATGTGGTGGAAAAACTGAATAAGAAACAAATTTAATAGAGGTTTTTTTTAAATAAAATAGAATAAGGGACCAACCCGTAAAATCCATAAAGTACGAGAACAGCAAAGAATTGAAGAAACAAACGTAGTAAGAGGAGAAGAACTGAACAAACAAAGACCAATAGTAATTAGTGATTAAATAATAACGCACCCAGATATCTATCTACAACAAAGCAGAGATACCAACACCCAACATGAACATCAAACCACCAGCGTTAATTTCARTGTTTCCGGCAGCAGCACCCTTAGAAGAAGAAGAAGCGGATGATGAGTTKGAAGAAGAAGCAGCGTTAGCAGTAGCGGAAGCAGACTTGGTGGTGGAAGCTTCAGTAGGAACAGCAGTAGTTTGTTGTTCGTTGATTGTAGCGGTTGGGTTGATAGAGATAGAAGCATCTGAAATTTCATTACCGTCAGCATCAGTGATGGTGTAGTTAGATGGAGAGTTATCAAAGTCAACCAACTTACCAACGTTAGTAGAGTTCAAACCACTGTTGATCATATCAGTGACTTCATCAGGTTGATCTGGCAAAGTGAAGTTACCAAAACCTTTGTATAAAGATTGGATGTAGGTTGAGTTACAAGTGGCCAAAGTTGGATCTTCAACATCGGATTCAGAAATGTCTGGGATCTCAGTCTTGTTGTATTGAGATTGCAAGTTATCGTAATCGTCTTGTAAAGTGGCGGATCCATCGGTGTCTAGTTCMACCAGACCGTAGTGGTTGGCTTCTTCAGAGAATTCGTAAATCAAACCACCACTCAAAGTGTCAATCAAACCAGAGTAAACACCTTCACTGACTTCGTCAAAAGTACGTGGGGTGTTCTTGTTACAACCGTATTCAGAGAAGAAAACAGGAATGGAGGTGTCTTGGAAAGTAGAGTTGACCTTGGAGTAACCGGAAGAACCCCAGTTGGAAGAACCAGAACACCAAGAATAAGAGTTAACACCGTAAAAGTCGGACTTGGATTCATCCTTCTCATCACCGTCAATGTTACATTGGAAGTATTCATAAGTGGCGGCTCTCAAATCATCGATTTCAGCAGCTGAATAACCAACTGGAATGGTTCTGTCGGCGTGTTTGGCAATGTATTGCTTCATATCTCTTTGAACGGCTCTGACGTAAGCTGGGGCTTTTTCAACTGAGCTACCTTGATCATTGATGACTTCGTTACCGGCAAAGAAACCCAAAAGGTTAGGGAAGTTCTTGAAAGCTTCAATTCTCTTGAACACGTTCTTCAAGTATTGGCCGTTATAAGTGGATGCTGGGTTTTCTCTGTCCAAGTATTCACCTTGATCGGAAGAGTTGACATCCAAGATAACGTAGATACCAGCAGAGTTAAAGATGGACATACATTCATCGTGGTTCACATCAGGGTTAATAGAGTAGATTCTGATAGTGTTAGCACCTAATTTTTGAAGCAAGTAAGCATCTCTCATACAAGCATCGGCGTCAGACAAGACATCACTTTTGGAGTTGGAAGAGTAACCGGAAGCACCACCCGGCATGTAATCGACGCCCTTGATGAAGAAAACTTCACCATCATCACCTTCCTTTGGAGCTGGCTTGACAAATCTCTTACCAACAACCTCGATTGGAATCAAGGCATTAACTGAAGAGGCCAAAAGGGAAACGCAAATTGAAGAAAGAACGGATTTGGATAGGGAAACCATTTTTTGTGACTTTTTTTGTTTTTTTTTTGTGTGTGTTTAAAAAACGAGTGTGTGGGTAAAACCTGAAAGTGATAAAAAGAAGGAAATCAGTTGGAGATAGTTAAAATGGGAAATATACCTGTTTGTCGTAGAAGATGGGTCTAATAGGGAAGAAGAAAAGGATGTTGATGAGGCAGAAATCAAACAGTCAACTGATGCCAAAATGAGTGGAGGTCGTTCGAATCGAAAGACCCAGTTGATTCTTGCTGTTTGTGTGTTTGTTTCTCGTCGCAATGGGGACTCAGTGCACCTCAGGCCTGGCCGGGGGCTGGAGAACCTGGAGARCCTGGCACCCGCTTTGGGGCTCTGTTGTGTATGTTTTTATTCCTCATTCTAATTTATATGGGACAGTTTCTATGGGACAATCCAGGGTGCAGCTGCTGCTCGCAAATCGTTTGTTGAAATTGAAAACTGAAACCCGTTTCGGTGTGCAATCTTACGTAATCGACATGGCTTGTTTGTCTTTTRCGTCGCTGAAACGACTCGCGCCGGTTTTGCTTATTTAAGTCGATAAATCGACCTCTTCAAGTTTGAGTCGATTTTTGATTTCGTTGGCGAATATTGGTGATTGCAAGAAGGCAAATGTACTTGATGATTGGAGAGGTTCATTCATCGTAGATACAATCACTCTATACAGACACTCAATTACACGCATTATCACATCCAATTCACAGTCACCACAATGTCAAGAAGATACGATTCCAGAACAACAATTTTCTCTCCTGAAGGAAGACTTTATCAAGTATGTGCATACCTTTGAATAGATGACCACCAAGGCAAATTGAACTTGAATTGCCCTCGATTCCCAATCAAACGATGATCCAATATACTAACACAATTGACAATCACAATTGACAATTCAATTGCAATGATTATCAATTTTATCAATAGGTCGAGTATGCTTTAGAAGCCATTAACAACGCAGGTACATCCATAGGTGTCATGGCCACCGATGGTGTCGTTTTGGCCGCTGAAAGAAAAGTGACAAGCAAATTGTTAGAACAAGATACATCAGCTGAAAAAATGTACATTTTGAATGATAACACCGTGTGTGCCGTTGCTGGTTTAACTGCTGATGCAGGTATATTGATCAACCATGTCAGATACGTGGCACAACAATATTTGAAAACATATAATGAAAATATCCCTATTGAAACTTTAGTTAGAAGAATCTGTGATGTTAAACAAGGTTACACCCAACATGGTGGTTTAAGACCTTTCGGTGTCTCTTTTATCTTTGCTGGTTATGATGAAAGATACGGTTTCCAATTATACACAAGTAATCCATCTGGTAACTATTCCGGTTGGAAGGCAACCAGTATCGGTGCCAACAATACCAGTGCTCAAACATTATTGAAACAAGATTACAAAGATGATATAACTTTGAAAGATGCTAAAGAATTGGCATTGAAAGTGTTAAGTAAAACCACAGACAGTACCAAGTTGACAAGTGAAAAGGTTGAATTCGCCACCGTTGGTTTCGGTAAGGATGGTAAAGTGCAGTTGAAGATATGGAAGCCAGATCAAATTGAAGAACTATTGAAAGAATCCGGAGTTGTGAAGGATGAAGAAGATGAACAGGCTTAAAAGTTAGAGTGTAATAGGATATAAATTTACTCCCAATTTTGGTTTTTAGAAATATGTCAGCTAGCTTTTTTAGTCATTTTTCAAATTTTAACTTGTGTTCGATGTACGAAGTTTGTAAGTGAAAGTTGCATGCATGTAATTTAACGAAAGAATGGTATAATGAGTACAGTATAACAGCAAATGTATATAAAAGAGCCTAAACATAAGAAATTTTCAATCCCATCTGAAGTGTTTGCTTGAATTTTTGAGTTATCCAAAGCAAGCAATGTCTGATTCTAAAGAGATTTCTTCTTCCAACTCTGGTGAAATTCAAAGATATCAAAAAGGAAACCAAAAACGATAACAAAACAGCCAGCTTAATGATATCGTTTGAGGAAGAAAACTTACCAACAAGCTTCTCATACCAAAGCTTCAATTGTGACAAAGTTGATGTGGAACTGGATTTGTCCGTCACTGCTGAAACGGATGTAGTTGAATCAGAAACACGCATAGAATGAGARGATGAAGTTCCATTTTTATTGAGTCTCTTAGGTGAAKRAGAACTTTTCTTTGATCTTGTTTCTCCATTGATACCCTTACTTCCATTTACCGAACTACCATTAGCTTGCTCGTGTGACTCCTGAACCTGAGAATGATGATGTTCATGTTGTTTTTCGGCCTTAATCAAAGCATCAAGCTTGTCAAGGTACTCAGTTACTCTAGTTGCATCGTATGAAAATAAAACCTTGATGTATTTTTTCGAAACGTCATGTTGATTCAATTTAGGCAAAACACAAAATAAATAAAACTCAACCATTTTCAGATTCGTCATGTCATTGTCATCTTGGATCACTGTGGGTTTGCCGTTGACTAAAATGCCTTCTCGTATGAGATACTCCTCGACTTGTRTTCTTATGGTTGTTGGGTCGAATCCGTTAGATAGTTCAATGATGAAACACATGAGCAATAAGCCAGGGTCAAGTTGTTCATTGGCAGGAGATATTTGTTTCAACTGTTGCAGGAGTTCTCCTTTCAAGAAATTGTCAATTAATTCACTGCTCAATGCTTCATTCTCTATAATTCTTGGAAACTTCAAGTCTTCTTTGGATACAGTGACTGTGGTCAAACGATGGTGGTTGATTTCCTTGATGATCAAATCAATTAATGAAAGATACAACTTGAACAATTTCAAAGTTAGTGATGTATCAATGTTGTTGGTGTCATCATTCAAGATTTCTGTTATTGATGGATACACTGCATCCCAGGCTCTGTCAAAATTTCTGTTCAAGTAATGTTTGATTGCAACTTGGTAGTTTCTTTGATAATGTGAAGTTTTAGTTTGCCATTTTATTGAGTCGAATGATTGAGATGTAATTTCTTGTGCTCTTGCACCTGTCACTCCGTYTGGTTGGTTGTGCGTTCTTGTGAATTGTTGGCTTGGTAAATTGTTATATGCAGTTAAAGACATCGTTAAACTTCTTTCAAATATCGACAATGTTGCAGGTTTCCAATTATGTTTGCACCAAACCAACTGACACTGGACAGACAACCATCCATTTGATAACGGGATTTCCYACTCTCAATTGTATTATAGGCGAGCGAGATTAAGGAAGTTTTGTGGCTGTACGTGGTCAGTACGTCAGTCAGATAACCAGCCACGTCATATGTGTGGCCCAGCAATATTTACCGATTACCGTACACAGAGTCCAGAGTCAGACAGCCATTTCGCCTTTTCCGGGAACGGAGGCTGGTAAGCACACGACCCCGGTTAAGCAATGAGAGTCTCTGGGGACCTTATCAAAGCTATTTTGCCACTGGGTTTTGCCCTTGCCAATATCCTCTTTTCTTCTTGAATTCACCTTGAAACAACCAATTGACTTTGTGGTAAACAGTTACAGCATTCACCATGAAGTTATCACTCTCTTTAACCCTTTCACTTGCCTCTTTTATCGCTTCAGCTGCTGCCCAAGCTGAAGCTCAGCCTTTTGACCAAAAACCGTTGCAAATTGATGTTGACGCCATCAAGAACTCTCTTAAGGACACTTCCAAGAGTGTTTTGAATGAAATTTCCAGCATTCTGGATGAACCACTTGAAAAATTGGATGAAGGTGTCAAGTCTGTCTGGTCRGAAATGGAAGATAGATTCCCAAACACTCTAAAGAACATGAAACTCAGCACTGAACCAAAATTCAAAGTTACCAAGAAGCCAGATACTTTCTGGGACTTCCATGTTCAAGATAAGAAGCAACAATTAAACAACTATAAGTTGAGAGTCAAGAAGACAGAYCCAGGTGCTTTGGGTGTTGACCACACAAAGCAATACTCTGGTTATTTGGATGTTGAAGATGAAGACAAGCACTTCTTCYACTGGTTTTTTGAAAGTAGAAATGACCCAGCTAATGACCCAGTTGTTTTATGGTTGAATGGTGGTCCAGGTTGTTCATCATTGACTGGTTTATTCTTTGAATTGGGTTCTTCTGCCATTGACGAAAACTTGAACCCTGTCTACAACCCATACTCATGGAATTCCAATGCTTCTGTCATTTACTTGGACCAACCTGTGAATGTCGGTTACTCATACTCTTCTCAATCTGTCTCTAACACTGTCGCCGCTGGTAAGGATGTCTATGCTTTCTTGGAACTATTCTTCCAACAATTCTCCGAATACTCTAAATTGCCTTTCCACATCGCTGCCGAATCCTATGGTGGTCACTATGTTCCTGTCTTTGCTGCTGAAATTCTATCTCATGCTGATAGATCTTTCAACTTGGCTTCTGTTTTGATTGGTAACGGTTTGACTGATCCATTAACTCAATACCCATACTACGAGAAGATGGCCTGCTCTGAAGAAAGTGGTGCCAAGCCAGTCTTGAACGAAGCTGAATGTGAAGGTATGTTGGACACTTTGCCAAGATGTCTTTCCCTGATTGAAGCTTGTTACAACTCTGAATCTGTTTTCACTTGTGTTCCAGCTGCCATTTACTGTAACAATGCTCAAATTGGTCCTTACCAAAAGACCGGAAGAAACGTCTATGACGTTAGAAAGATGTGTGAAGGTTCTTCTTTGTGTTACAAAGGTTTGGAATACATTGATCAATACTTGAACCAAGATTTCGTTAAGGAAAAGTTGGGTGCTGAAGTTGACAGCTATGAATCCTGTAACTTTGATGTCAACAGAAACTTCTTGTTTGCCGGTGACTGGATGAAGCCATACCACAAGAAGGTTATTGAAATTTTGGAGAAGGAATTGCCTGTTCTTATCTATGCTGGTGATAAGGATTTCATCTGTAATTGGTTGGGTAACCAAGCTTGGTCAAACGAACTAGAATGGTCTGGTAGTAAGAGTTTCTCCAAGGCTTCCATCAAGGACTTGTATCTAGATGACGGCAAGACCAAGATTGGTGAAGTTAAGAAYCATGATTACTTCACTTACGCTAGAATGTTTGATGGTGGTCACATGGTTCCATACGATCAACCAGAAAGCTCATTGGCTATGTTCAACAGATGGATTGCTGGTGACTACTCCTTGGGTACCTCCAAAAAATAAATGTCTTTCGATAACCACTTAGCTTTCAAGAATATATACCTTTCTTCATTACACATTTCTTAAAATTTATTCTATCGCTGTTGACTTATTTGATTTTTAGTTTCACTTATCAGTCTATTCCAGGTTCTTGCTCTGTTTTTTCTTCTTCTGGCAAAAATCTGTTTTCATTTTTCGGTCCTGGGTCTTTGTTTTTGTGTCAGGGTTTTTCTATACTACGTTTTTTTAAATCTTAAATTTACTACTCTCATCTCATCACTAGTTGTAGTCACCGACCAACTGTAAACCATGTTTAACATGAAGATGCAATAAAATCTAGCTACTGAAGTTTGAACTCAAGTTGCAATCAATCCTCACTTCTACAAAATTATTTTACTGCAATCGTAGACTAATAAAACAAAAGTATTTAAATTTCAAAGGTTCAAAATGTTAATTCAAGATAAATTCTGTAAAAAGTACATAAATTATATCGYTTATTTCTTAGCAGCCTTTTGAGCAGCCTTGGTAACCTTACCAGCAACATCAGACTTGTCGACAGACTTGATGACACCAACAGCAACGGTTTGTCTCATATCTCTRACGGCGAATCTTCCCAAAGGTGGGTAAGCTGTGAAAGCTTCAACACACATTGGCTTGGATGGAACCATCTTGACAATAGCAGCATCACCGGACTTGACAAACTTTGGAGAGTCTTCCATCTTCTTACCAGATCTTCTGTCAATCTTTTCCAACAATTGGTCGAACTTACAAGCAATGTGGGCAGTGTGACAATCCAAAACTGGAGCGTAACCAGCAGAAATTTGACCTGGGTGGTTCAAGATAATAACTTGAGCATTGAAAGAAGCAGCACCCTTTGGTGGGTCGTTCTTGGAGTCACCACAGACGTTACCTCTTCTGATTTCCTTGACGGAAACGTTCTTGACGTTGAAACCAACGTTATCACCTGGCAAACCTTCAGTCAAAGTTTCATGATGCATTTCAACGGACTTGACTTCAGTAGTGACACCAGCTGGAGCGAAAGTGACAACCATACCGGCCTTGATAACACCGGTTTCAACTCTACCGACTGGAACAGTACCAATACCACCAATCTTGTAAACATCTTGCAATGGCAATCTCAATGGCTTGTCAGATGGTCTGGCAGGTGGTTCAATGGAGTCAATAGCTTCCAACAAGGTCTTACCCTTGACAACACCRGARGCCTTGGTTTCCTTGACCCAACCCTTGTACCATGGACAGTTGGTGGAGGCTTCAATCATGTTATCACCGTTCCAACCAGAAATTGGGACGAATGGAACAGTCTTTGGGTTGTAACCAACCTTCTTGATGAAGTTGGAGGTTTCCTTAACAATTTCTTGGTATCTGGATTCAGCCCATTTAACAGAGTCCATCTTGTTGATAGCAACAATCAATTGCTTAACACCCAAAGTGTAAGCCAACAAAGCGTGTTCTCTGGTTTGACCATCCTTAGAAATACCAGCTTCGAATTCACCAGTACCACCAGCAATAATCAAAATAGCACAATCAGCTTGGGAAGTACCAGTAATCATGTTCTTAATGAAATCTCTGTGACCTGGGGCATCAATAACGGTAACATGGTACTTTGGAGTCTCGAACTTCCACAAAGCAATATCAATAGTGATACCTCTTTCTCTTTCAGCCTTCAACTTGTCCAAAACCCAAGCGTACTTGAAAGAACCCTTACCTAATTCAGCAGCTTCCTTTTCAAACTTCTCAATGGTTCTCTTGTCAATACCACCACACTTGTAAATCAAGTGACCAGTAGTTGTAGATTTACCAGAATCGACGTGACCAATGACAACGACGTTAACGTGAGTCTTTTCCTTACCCATTGTGAATATATAACTGTTTTTGGAGTTTGTGGAGATGGAGAAGGAAGTAAAAACAAGAAGAAAACCCTGATTGGAAAAGAGGAAGAGAAGTGAAAAAATTTAAAGACGTGTACAATCCTGACTGGCGCCACTGACTCGGCGCAAACAGCTACTCGCTCAGATCGATGCGCTGCGAAAAATTTTTCTGAGGGCGCACGACTTTTTTGCTCACAAATGGCAGACGCTGCCTTGCGCTGGAGGTAGGGTAACCCTTGGGGTGGGGACTGGGCACGTGACTTGTCTGAGTGGGCTATTCCAATTTCCAGTATATCTCRAGGTTGCAACTTTTGCAACCAATTCTACATGCGATCAGCGATTGAAATAATAATAATGATAATAATAATAATAACAACAACAACAATTTATTAATACATCACTATACAAAACTAATAGTCCCATTTGTCCTTGCATGAATCCATCGATGACAAACATATTCTTGGTTTGTCTGTCTTCTTTGATGTCCAACCAGAAACATAATTCCAATTACTGCTTGATAAGCAGTTTGTCTTGATGGCAATATAAGCTTGTCTCACATCGGATCCTGCAATCAATGGATTATCAGCAGCAGCCTGTAAAATGCAACTACCACTACTGATATGGAAACCAGCGTATGAACGTGTGATATCAATCTTCAATGAAGCTGTTTCACAATCAGTGAATCCAGCAAGGTTATTACTATCACAACGAGGAGCAAAAGCAAATGTTGTTGCCTTTTGACTATATGGAGAGTCGGTGGAYGTATCTTCTGAACTTGAGGTTGTTTGGTTATTGTGATAGAGTGAACATTCTGGGAAGTTATTGAAAACACCATCTTCAATCATTTCTTCAAAGACAGAATTGAAAATGTCAGTGGATGTTGTGTTTCCGTTAACAAGCTCTTCAGCTGCCTTGTATGTTCCATAATAACGAAGTGCTGTGAACAGTTCGGTTTTGTCTTCATCATCCAATCCTTTCATATATTCACGGAAATGCACCATAAGTGGGATCCTGTTTGTGTCATTATGAACAGCAAAATCATATGTAGGAGGAGCCATTGCCTCTAAACAAGGATCGTATGAATATCCTCTTGAAATATTGAAGTATAACCATCCATCAGCAGATGCCTCATAATCCTCACCATATAGCTGGAAAGGAACAGTTTTGGGAGTGTCAGCCAAGATGTTTCTAGCAAAAAGTGCTGTGATCAAGAGGAGGAATCGGAAGTCGTTAAACATTTTCTGCTGTTGGAGGTTAGAATAGAGCTAGTTATMATGTTTTCATCATATTATTCATTTTTTTCCGTGAATTGTGAAAATGGATACCTTGGTGCTTATATAAAGAAGCTGATCAATTTGAATTCCAGGTTAAAACGCTTCTCCGCTGTCAATAGGGTTTTTGGTTCAAACTTCACCTTCAGTTTTGCAACTTACGTGTGCAAAACACTCCAATTGGTTGTAATATATTCGGGTCTTTAATAATATCAGGCGTTGTTATCTTTTGTAGAAGAAGCATCATGTTCATCTTATTCAACCACGTCCTGTTGCTAAATATTTAATATAGCCAGGTGCGCCATGTGGAATAATTTGGAGGTTTGAACTTGAGTTCAAATACCAAATTACCTGAACAGGTGTGTTAGAAAATTGTCTATTTGACGTTAAAAGCTGATTCATTGTTTCATTAACATGATCATAAGGGTTTCCATGATCGAATGCTTCAACACAAAAAAGAAGTTTGTCGAGATGAAAATATATAAATTTTGAAAGCTGGCATCTTCATTCTTATTGTTATAGCGAATAATTAACCGAAAGCCGGCCGGTGAACCCTTGATGAATCACATGAAAGCTGACACAACTCAAAAGCATGTAGAAGATGTGCCCTTAAGCACGTTTATCATCGTTAAAGACCTGTTGCTTACCTTAATCAGGGTGGATTCATCCTGTTAATCACGATTCACCGCCCAATCAACATATAATTGTCTCTCTCAAAAATTTCGAAGATGTACTGGCTAGTGATTTGTCACCATCATTAACATAGCTATTATCTATCCTAAGAAAACCAAAATGAGGTTTTGATATTCTGAACCTGATTGAAATGTGGTTCAGTAAAACCGAATGCTGTCTGTCACATGTGTCCTGTCTATACGTTATGATGAATATTTGCCGAAATACAAGGAATTTGTTCCATTATGCTGTTAGATGTGCTGTCTTATATGTTGAACTTACCTGTTATACATGCTAATTTTCATTGAGGGACAGCTGAAATCGATTTTTATGTTGGTGAAGTCAAAAGTCTGGACTTAAAACAGCAAGTTTGATATGGAAGGTTATTTGAAGGGACAAAAGCCGGAAAAGGGAAATAAAACGGCAGGCATATTCAATTCCATCTTTCGTACCAATTGGGGGATCCCTATATAGTATCAATGGTACCACGTTTCCATAATTGTGAGAKTTTTGATCAGGGTGTGTTGTAACAAACAAGACAAAAGAGATGAGATGGCAATTTGAGTTCGAGCGAGGACTATATACATGTCTTGTAAAAGTATACCTACCAAGCATGTTCCGTTTGTTTTTCATTGATCAAGTATTACCCTTTATCTCTATGATTATAATTTGGTTGATTTAAACTAAAGGATAAAAAAACATTTACGCTTATCTAACACATATTTCTAAGAAATATGAAAAGTAAAAAAGAAGAACGTAAGCCTGCACCCACGCTGGGAGTCGAACCCAGAATCTTTTGATTAGAAGTCAAACGCGTTAACCATTACGCTACGCGGGCTTGTTCTCGTTRGAAAAACCAAATTTGAGTATATAACTATCAATTATTAGGTATATGGCCATGCAAAATGAGCTTATTTTTTCTGTAAAAAAAAAAGTTTTTTTGCGCTTTGAACTACCATTTCAGCTTTTATATCTTTGTATATATAATTGTTGAGTGCAACTTTCTATAAAAATTTTGGCGATTATCCGTTACAACTGATTACTAAGTCTTAAAAAGAAAAAAAACTCCATTAACAAATTATTAATTTGCTCATTATCTTTCATGAATCATGGTGTCTCAACTACAGTGATTGCAAATCCAAATCATAATCATTATGGTGAAAAATTCCCATATTAGGGGAAACAGGCTGGTACTGATGGAAATTTGTTGCTAATTAACTGTATTAAAGTTTACTTTGAATACGGTGAAAGTTTTTTATTATCATGGTTGGAGGATGAAAGGCCTCGTTTTGTTTTTGAATGAGCAATTCCAGTTGCTTATCTGTTACAAGTGATGATTGAGTTTAAAAGAGAGGTAGATAACTCTGTTCAATAATAAGTGATGCTTGAACTTTGAAGGTCTGAACCGCCAGTTAATTAGCTTTTATATTTTATTGTCTAACTATTGATTAAAAAATGAATTAGTTAATTTATTGATCAATTGATTGAACCACCAGTTTTGTATTTGTATTTTTATATGTTGTTTGATAAATTGATGTATCATATACTTTTTTTAAATTATTATTATACACTATTTTTTTAACCCATAAGTTCAATCTGTATTAGATGTTATAAATTTTAATGTATAAACTATTGTATATAAATCAAAACCACCTTCGGTTTTTCAAACGTCAATCAGTTTAATCACTATTAAAGTATATATAATCTGAGTCTCACCTTAAATAATAACTTCATCAATCAAACCATTCAATTCGTCAGTAWAATGAAATCTCCTGGAAAACATCATCCGGGGAACGTGTCAATAATGCTAAGAAATGCACTTGTTCAGTTTTTCTTGTGAATGAACGCCATAGATTTTTATCTTTTGAATATATCTACTTTACTTTTCAAAACTTTGAGCGTTCGTCTCCTTGCTATTACTATTTTCCAGAAAAATCCAAGTTTCACAAAAAAAAAAGTACAGTGACCTAACTTATAGTACGCTTATTATGGAAAAACAAAAGAAAAGTGGCATTTAGATTTTTTCGAAAATCAACATTATTTTGGAATTGTCTGGACAGTGGACTGCCTTTTTAAGTTTTATATTTTGGTGAGTATACTACTAGGTGAAAAAAAAAGAATATAGTCATTAGCTCATCCACAATAAGAGGCTCTTTCAAAAAGAACAAATAATATTTGAAACCATTTATATTGCTTGAAAAATAATCATTTTGTAGTTAACCTCATAGTTCAMAGTTTCTCAACACTACAAACTTTGTGCCAATATTGGCTGTTTTCCCTTTTTTTTTAATAGAAGGGCGTTCTATGATTATGCAAAAAAAACATTTATTTTGAAGTATAACAGTATTGAGCCTGTTTAACAAAAAGAAACATGGTTGTAATTTGAATGAAATAGAAAATGGGCCGTACTTTATATAAAAAAGTTTTTTTTTCTTTTTTTTTTTACCAAAAAGTAAGAGAGCTTATATTAATTTAAAAGAAAAAGAAAAAACTAACAAAGGCTTAATAAGTAGAATAAAATAGTTAAGGGTAAAGGTAAAGTGATAAAGTGATAAAATGATAAAAATGATATAAAGGAACACTGGAAAAATGGTAAATTGATATAATGTTAAAAGGAAGATAAATAGTTAAATCATAAATTTTACAAGTTTTTTTAAAAAAAAAACGAATTCCTATATCAGTTCAATTTGAATTCACGGGTATATTTTCAAAATCTCACTGTAAAGAAAATTCCTTATATGAATTATAAGCAAAAAAAATAAGTTGCCACATGCAGGGCCAAAATAACTTAAAAAGTCCATGGACTATACTTATTAAACATTTTATCCGAATAATCCTAAACTTAATCCAAATAATTTAAAATAAAATAAAAATCCAGAAAAAAATCAAACATGACATTGAAAGTTCAAGAGTCAAGACGGTTGTTGCTTCTTTAATCAAAATTGTTTACAAATTATAGTTGTCGTTAACTATGTTCATTCGTTCGTTGATGTATCAGGATTCCGTCTTTTTTTTTTTACCTAAAACATCAAATTTATTAAAATATACACATGAGTATATATAAGTTCAAACACTAATTATCTAAATGGTTAGTAAGCTCATCATTTCCGACGYTRTAACTTATTTAAAGTATATATAAAGTCTCACCATACACAGTAACCTCGATATCAATCAAACCAACGAACGTCAAGATGATAAAATCCCCCTCCGAAACACCACCCGGGGAGTATTGTTAGAGACTAAGGTGCTGGGTGTTCATTTCTTTCATTGACAGGCTAGAAAGACTTTCAATAATACATGCACGCAAAAGCTCTGAAATAGAAAATGTAATGAACCAAAACTTAAAACATCTTTCGTGCGATTGAATTCGAGAAAGGATAGGCATTTGGTAAATTCTGAAAAAAAAAACGCTAACGCTATATATATAGCCAGGAGCATTCACCAGTGGAAAAAAAAACCTTGACAATGGAATGAAACTCCTGGTATATTGAGGTGGATTGGATGATTTTAATTTTTCTTGCTAACATTTTGTCATAATTTACTTTTTATAATTAACCTCTTTACTTTCTGTTTGTACTTTCTATCATTCTATTTTTTTCACGCTTTTACTTTCTTACTTTTTTATCATTTTATAACATTTCAGCTTAATTTTAGTTTTTCTAATTAATGTAAGCTTACTTTCCGTTTGGTAAAAAAGTACTAATTCAAGTCAGGTCCTTGGTTTGGAGATCTGGTCTTAATAAGAGTTGAATGACAATTAAGCAATACATGAGATCCYTTATATATGCATCAAAAAAATTAGGAAATTGAAACTATAGTATTTTTTTTAATTACCTATGCTCTCTAAAAATAATTTCACGTTTCACCGTCATCACATTATCTCAGTCTACTACTAAATGGTAATAAATTGTCAGTGTTCAATTAGGGTAGGGATAAGCTCMCTATACTTTCTTCCAGTCTCATGCGCATGCATCTGTGTCGCGCACGACAACACAGAATCAACGATTTCAAAATAAAGCACTGTATGTGGAACACTGAATACTAAAGGTAAACACTTTCTTTCAATGTCTTACCAACAATTCAAACTGGTGATCCGTTACTCTATCATCAAAACAACATGTCGAAGTCAGAGACACATCATTTGCTCAACTTAAACCCTGTTCTCATAAAAGATGCACACAAAGCTTTGCCTGAAAAGTTTCAGCAGCCTGATGGACCCTTCAAAGACCAGTCCAATTTACCTCTTTCACAACTGATCCCCTTGATTATAAACCAGAGGGGACAAGGATCATTTTTAAACATCTCAGAGGAATCATTACAAAAAGAAATAGATTCATTCAAGATCTCACCTGACACAACCAACCAACAAACTCAACTYGAGCAAGACATAGAATTTGATGACAACAGCGACACGTATGAACAGTTCATTCAAAAGAGAGAGGACATCATCAAGTATATCAAAGCTTCTCTTAATGAGTCATCTTTATCTTTGGACTTTGTGTCATTACTCATATCATGTGTTCGACCAGCGGCAGGAACTTCTTCAATCTCTCCTCATTTGAAAACAAATATCAAAATTGGCTCATTATCCTCTGATAGGCTTGTGTCACAGGATGCACACGAAAATCAGCAGGCTGATTTATCTAATGAAGAAGTTGGTGTTATTGCAAGAGGATGGAAGTTGGAAAGTTTGGAGAAATCGATAGATAAGTTGGACAGTTTCAAAAGAAAGTTGAGCAGTCAAGTTCGAGTTGACGGTAGTTATTGCAATGACTTGATCAAAATTCTGGATAAGAAGGAAGTACTCATCAACTATGGAGGTGGTTCTGGATCGAATAAAGGAACAGGAAAAGAAATTGCCGTCAAGTTTGGATTTGGTGATTCAGGATCAAGTTATTTTGACAAGGGTATCGGATCATTGAAAAAAGATGTGAACAACAATGGCTCCATTTTTTTTGACAAGATAAAATTCCGTCAACAGAATGAACAAAGAAATACTGAGAAAATAGTGAGCATCAAACTTTACCATGATACGGAACTTGTTGGTGAATCTAATCTGAAAGATAAAGTGACGAAACTTATGAACACAGATGCGATTAAGGTTGTGAAAGACATTATGAAAGCCAGATTCTTTTTGTTTGAAGAAGAATTATTCTATCAATTGCTTAAAGAAGCTACAACACTTGTGTCTTTGCAAGTTTCCGTTAAGGACTCTAATCAAATTGTGATTGATTTCCACGACGAAAGAATAGAAATAGAGTTTACCTCCGTCGAAGATATCCCAGCTCAGAGAAAACCATTGAAACTTGATAAAAAAGCCAATGAGATTTCATCATTTTTGAGAATAATGCTTTGCTGTGAACACAAGAGAAATTTAGATAAAAGAAATATTCCACCCGTTGCACTATCTTCAAACATGGCTAGAAATAACACTCCAAAGACCAGTAACATTTTGAAACCACTTATAAACCACACAAAACACAACAAAATTATACAACAATTGATGGATATATTAATATCAGTGTCTGGAACTCAATTATCTGCTCAGAATTTCAMGCTTGAAAAGTATTTGGATGAGAAAGCATCGAATGATCCATTTGCAAGATGTTTCAAAACACCATTTTCCAGACTCACACTGTTACATCTCAATTTGAAAGTTATAGTAGAAATTGCCTCTTCGTTGTACTCTACAATAACAGTTAAATTATATAATGACAAAGAAATGCTCCTTGATTCCAGGTTCAATGATTTGAATGAGGTTGAGGATTGCTTAAGTTGGTGTCTCAATTATTTTGGAAAAAATACAAACAAAACATGATGTGTTAATTTTCTTCTGCCTTTTYMCATATAATAATTTGTACAAAGATTAATTCACTAAGTTTCAGACCACCTTCAACCCCATTGGGTCCACTTATTACCCGTAAATACTAACCAGGTACTCTAAAGACCAGATAGAGTTCACACAGTACAAAAGTGTGGCATCGATCTATCTGATATCTTCAAAGCGCGTATCCCGATTCGGCCACTCCCCTCAACTCTTATCGGCCAAACGCTCTTGAGTCTTGACACGAGACCAATTAGTCATTTTTTAACCCCAGATCCTAGCGTTTTCAACTTTTTAATAAACTAACACTTCAACAAGAACATAATCTCAGAGAGTCAACACAACATGTCGAACTCATCTAAGCCAAAAGTGCTCATAATTGGATCAGGTGCCCTTGGATTAGTGGCCGCATACACCTTGGAATTTAACAAGCAAGCTGAGGTGACCATAGTTGTCAGATCACAWTATGAAAAGGCCTCCACCGATGGATACAACTTCAAGAGTGTCATTTTTGGCAACTTTGATAACTGGAAACCAACCAAGGTGGTCAAATCAGTTCAAGAAGCTAATGAATATGCCCATCATGACTTCATCTTGGTGAGTTTGAAGAATTTGCCGGACGCACCAAAGACAGTTGAACAAATCATCCATGATGCTGTCATTTATAACCCTAAGTCGGCCATCGTTCTTTTACAAAATGGAATTGATATCGAAAAACCTATTATCAAACAGTTTCCTGGCCATGTGATCATCAGTGGTGTTTCATTGATTGGCTGTACCAATTTGGAGTGTGTTGTGAACCAGATGACTATTGATAGTGTTCAATTCGGTTTGTTTGAAAATAACACCGTCAAGGATAAGCAAGCTGCAGAAGATCGCCTTCAACAATGGTTGAAGCTATATACTCTCTCCAAAGATAAGAATGCTGTGACTTTGGACACCAATGTCAGATTAACAAGATGGAAAAAATTGGTTTACAACTCGGCAGTCAACACAACCACTGCCTTGGTCGACTTGGATTGCACTAGATGCGCATTGGCTGGTTACAAAGAGAATATCGCAAGACCAATTATGAAAGAGATTTATAAGGTTGCTGATGCTGATGGATACATTTTACCTCCTGAGTTGGAACAAAAAATGTTGGATATCAGTGATGGGTTGTTTTACACTCCATCCATGTTAGTTGATGTCAGATTAGGAAGAATGATTGAGCTGGAGACAATTGTGGGAAACCCACTGAGAATTGCAAAGAGTTTGAAAGTGGATACACCGCACTTGGAAATGATGTATGGCTTGTTGAAGTTGGTTCAATTTCGTATTCAAGAAAAAATGGGCATCATCAYTGTTGGCAAGGACGCTGGAGAAAAGGCAGCTCCTCCTGAAGATTACGGGTCAGGTTTTTGACTTATGGACAGTCAAACTTGATCTATAGACACTATTAGACTTTTACTACTCCTGAATGTATGTTTATTACTAATCAAAACTTTATTATTCGACCAAATTCTATTTATTTTTATTTTACAATTAAGATAAAAAGGGTATATGAATTATCCAACAAGAAATGAAAACTACCATGATAAAGTAAAGTTGCGATTGAAAACAGCATCAGTATAATTTCCCAACCCACTAATAATCAGAGTGGTGTTATCATAATCAAACGAAGAAATACGATTGCCTGTTTTATCACCAGCATAAGTGAAAACCACATTATTTGGTTTCTTAGAGACTCCCAGAACAGTCACACTTTCCAGAACAACATCATCACTAACCTTATAATCTCCAGAGGCACCAACAGTCAAAAAATCACCATCAACAACTTGGAATTCGACATTTCTGTAATTACCTTCGTAATTGGAGTCCAAAGGAGACTCACCATCATCCAAAAACAGATCACCAGAAGCATCACCATTAGCGTCCAAGGCAGCAATCAGTCTGAAAGGGTTTTCACGGGACTCAGATATCGTATACGCTGGATCCTGAAGAGGCAGAACAAATCCACCACGAACAAACAAAGGAACATCTCCATTTAGAGGAGCATCTAGAGTTTGAACAACATCAGTATTATTAAAAACCTTTTTGTCATACCAATTATAATAAATTTCATCATTATCTAAACCAGGGAATGTACCACTTACACTAGTGACATTAGAAAGCAGGGCTGGGACAACAAGCAGAGCATTTCCAATGAAAAATTGAGAATCCAAACCAAACAGCGATTCATCATAAGGGAAAACCCAACTACTTGCTCTCATCACAGGTAATCCATCAAACAAATGTGAGTGTGCCAACAGAGTATAGTAATAAGGAAGCAGAGTGTATCTTAGCTGAATGGAATTCTTTGAAGTTTCAGCAACAGAATCCCATACATATGGTTCTTGAGCAATTGTAGTTTTAGTGTTGTGGTTTCTATAAAATGGGAAAAATGATCCAAGTTGCATCCATCTGGAACACATCTCCTCTGTRGTATTTTTGGTAAATCCACAAACATCAGCACCAAAGAATGGAATACCAAACAAACCAAAACTGAAAGATTGAGAAATGGAAAACCTGAGAAATGACCAAACTGATTCATTGTCACCTCCCCAATGAGCAGCATATTGACCGGAACCTGAATGGGTAGATCTAGAGAGAATGAAAGGTCGCTTATCTTGTTGGATCGACTGCAATGATTTGTAAGTGGCCTTGGATTCAGAATAACCGTACAAGTTATGAAGATCATACTCTAAAGCACCGTCAACATGAGTTGCGTTTGGAGCGACAAAACGAGAATCTAAAAGTGGCCCATTATCAGAAACGATTGACAAAGTGTATGGTGGTCTGTTGATATCACCTCTTCCTACAATTGTGTTGTTGTATTCTGAAGTTGGGTAATCGGTTGGCTCTTTCCCACATGAACCTTGACAGTGAGAACTAGGTTCGTTCTTATCGATCCATAAACCATCAAATGGAACCTTGCCATGCCAAGTTGATAACACCCGTGTCCACCATTCTTCAGTTGAGTTAGCAAAGAAGTCAGGGAAGACAGTGGCACCAGGCCACACTTCACCGACATACAGAGATCCATCTGGGTTCTTCAAATAAGCATCATGTTGTAAACCGGTGCTGTACACATCATAAACTTCATCAGACTCTGGATAATAGATAGCAGGGTCAACAATTGGAACATAGTGCTGGCTGGAACCATGCAATTTATTAATAAAACTTGTAAAATTGGATTCAGGGAATGACTTAGGATCAGATGTGAAATCACGACTTTTGTTCATGTAATCAATGTCGGACCAGAGAGTTTCCAATGGGATATCTTTCTTCTTGAAATTTTCAACAACAGTTTCCAATTTTTCAATCGAATCATAACCCCATCTTGACTGATGATATCCAAGAGCCCAATATGGTTGTAAAGTCGGCATACCAATACTACTAACAAACTGAGAAATTGCATCAGGAACTGTAGGACCAGCATAGAAATATAAATCTATGATACCACTAATAGAACGCCATGTCAAACTGTGATCTTCCACCAAAACTTCCTGAGGTGCACTTGATCTCCAGTAAACCGCATGTGAACCAGTTTTTCTTTCATCATAGTAAACAGGATGGGTACCATACAAATTGGCATCAACAATTGTACTTTTGTCACTGGCAAACAGGGTTCTCACAGACCCAGCTTCATTGATGTAACGATGGTAGGATTCACCAAGTCCAGAAATAGTGTGGTTCTGAGGAAGTGAAGTGTTGAATTGCAGAAATTGATTGGAGAAAACCAGAGGGTTACCCGTTGTGGAAAACAAAACTTCATTGGTATCCTTTCTTGTAATATTGAACGTGAATGGTTCTTCTTCATACTGGAAAACGAGATTGGAATCCGACTTTGAAAATCCTTCATTGGCAGTTGGTCTATTTAGATAGTCATCAGGTAACACATAAGTGTGAGACAAATCAACAGGTTGAATCTTGACATTGACACGATTTTTTTCCTGGTGTTCAACAAACAACCGAAGTGAATCGACATCAGTACCATACACATCAATGGCCTCTCCAATAATTTGTAAAGTAGCATTTATAGAACCCGTGGAATCATCTTGATTAATCTCAACAACCTTATAACCCTTGTACAACTCATTTGGATTCGGTGCACTTGAATTCTTTGCAGTCGGCGTTAACTTTGGTTGTGAAACAGCTGTGGATTGTGTGGCAGATTTCTTTTTAAGGTGTGGATGCTTTTCTTTTGTCAACTCAACGGCCAAAACCGTAACCAAAACGATGCATGCAGCAAAAACACAAACTGTCCAGAACTGCCATCTCTTTAATGGACGTTTTCTTTTTAGAGATCTGTTGCGAAGTCTCAACTTTTCTTGAAGGTCGGAAAACAGCATGAAATTCAGATATGGGTAGTTTGTGAGATGCTGTTGAGATTTGAATGAGGTAAAATCACAGATTTATCACAAGATGAGTGATGCGATGGTTTCTCTTTATCTTGGAGTGTGTTGTTTCGAACTTTTGGATGAGTTGCTCAAACCCATCTTTTAAACCCAAATCATCCATGATTAATCAGGAAKAAATCACAGCTTTATATTTGGTGATATGGGAAAACAAATAAAAGAATGAGTCTTATGAAAGAAGTAAAAAAAATGCGACTTTATTGTTTGAGAAGGGCTGACGGCTGCTGGTTGGGCTGGCCAAAGTTGCTGAAAAATTGAATTTCGGTAGTCATGCGTGTTGGTAAGTGAACTGTGGTACATGTGCATTTCTTAATAAACTGAACGTGGCAGCTTTCACTGATCTGATGAAGTGATAGGTTCACTCAAAAAGAAAGAAGACATATACTTGATTAAGCTCAAATGAACCTGTTGCCCATGTGGTAAGTAGATCAAAGTTCGGGTCTTCGTTCAACGCTAATTCATCGGGGAGGGGGCACTGCCGTGGGACCCGTGCTTTCTTCCCATTTCTTGGCAGAGCTCTGTGATATGGATTTCGGCGCTTACGTAATCTATTACTTTTTGGGTAAATTGAAGTCCATGTGGGGGTCGTGTCCCGTGTCCCGTGTCAGGGATTAAAGGGGTACTTTTAATGACACTTTGTCATGCAAGGGGGCTTTCTATATTAATACAAGAAAAATCAGATCAATGTTGATCGACAATCAAGATAAATTATGTTGGAGATGTCAATTTTAATTSATATCGGAGAACATCCAGCACATGTGTTATATTGTACGTACTCCAGAATTCATCATTGCGTACATCATGAAAATAACCGACAACCACACATGTGCGCTATTTGCTTTGTTTAAGCTTATGTAAGCTACAAATTAAGTTAATCAAAAGAATCGATTCCATCTAAGTATGACCACATGTGAAAGGGTTCAGTATTTCAAATTTGAGTAAGGTTTCAATTGGAGATAGGACATGAATATYTGAAGCTGTTAATGCGTACTTCCAACAAGTCTATAAACCCCTAAATATTGAACATTGAMGTTATTGGATAACCAATAATAATACCATGGTTCACCAGGAATATCCATCTTAACCTTCCGGGAAAGTAAAATCACAAGTACGTCAACAAAAAGGTATCATTCAGCACCATCAAAACACATGTACAACCACAGGAAGGGGGTCCCACGTTTAAGTGCAATTAACATATTTGTTTGGTGTTCCAAAAAATGCACTATTGCTTATTGTGGAAATTCTAAATTGTTGTGATTGTTGGGGTTATTCTCATGAACATGCAAAATGTGTCTTTCCAGTCTTCGGCTCTAATTGGATATGATGATCATGAGCCCGTGGGCTGATCAATATCAGTACGTGGAGATCATAAGGGCCATTTCCAGGGTTTTCCCTAAAGAAGCTCATTAGAACATTCGACAGGAGTTTGATCGATCATCAAATTGACCTAATCARTTTGTGTACTTGGGTGAGTCGAGACACAGTTTACCAGTATCTTGGGTCGAGTTTTCTGTCTTGTGTCTTAATGGAGAGAATCACAAATCCAGTTTCGAGTGGAAGCAAATTGACCTTTATGTTCCTAATGAAGTAGCTTATGATAACTAATTGTTCAACATATATCTTCCAAACTTTCAAACAATGTATCACTCAACTTAATTTGTCAAGTTGTGCCCGAAACCGAAGATGCAAGTTGCAACTTTATTTTCTTTTTAAATTGTAAAAATACCGCATAGTGATGTGTGAATCGTGATGATGTAGGTGTCCAAAGTCTAAAAAATGAATTCAGTCTGACAAATAGTTTTTTCGGATATATGGTCAGGAATCAGGAATTTGTCAACATCTCTTGAACCAGACTTTGAATCTGGTTTCAACATTTCGTTTTCATTCAGTGCTTATCAAAACCCAGACTAACTCCCTCCCTCACAGAAATCATATTTGAGTCGCGCACGACACCAAACTACTGAAAATCGAACCCCGAACTCAAGTCTGAGTCTTTAGACTCTCTGAAAGTCACTCGTTACATTAAGATAGAAGACACTTTCTATTAAACCACCGATTATCAAATCCCATTTTTCAACCAGAATTCATACAATGAGCAACAAAACCCAATGGCCAGTGTGCTCTATAAATTGGCCTCTTTGATCAGGGTCAATTTCAAGAGTGCAACATTTGCGATTCATACCTTTTCGAAATATAACTCACCTTCATCAATTGTCAATGCAATCTGTTCCCTTTTTTACGAACTAACTTTATGATCTCCTCATTACTTCAGACATAGAACAACTTTACATATTTATAACTCTATCAGTCATTCAATACATATTATGAACCCAAATGAAAGCTACCTCCAAGTCTCCCCGAATCATATGGTAGGTCATGACTCACTTGTTACTCAATGCTTACCACGCCAGAAAGAAGCCTACCAAAACTGGAATTTCTGCTTAAACTGATAAGACTGTTGAAAATGACTCTTCCAAGGACGATAGTAAGAAAGATGTCAACTCTGTTCGAAATTTGAGTATAATTTTTGCCTTATTATGTTTAAGCAGTTCCAGTTGTGACATCCATTCGTTGTTCACGAAAGACAGGGAGTGATAAAGATTTGGTTATAGATTAACAATGACTTCTATTGATATTAGGTTGACTTCCAATTTGATCACCATTCTTTTAATTGGAGGTCAACTTCCATCAGCGACATGCCGACTGATGCCATACAAGAAATCTAATACACTGATTTCCCGGATATCAAATCATACAACCCCGGATATATATAACCGTGGACCAGTCTCTCTGCTTCTAAAATAAATTCCGGTTTATCAGACATGGTTCATGAATTCAAATTTCAAACGCGTACTTGCGTTCACCGGATAAACTAATAGCTGTTATATAACAGGAGTTTGGGTTAATTCCTGATAAGCAGCTCCTTCTGGAAGTACGTGACTTATGACCCATGATTATATCACTCTTGATTTTCCATAGATAGATCGTCACAATTTTGGATAATCATATTTAGAAATTACTATAGACGAAAAAAAAAAGTTAACTACTGCTAAAAAAAAATATACGTGGAGGTTCAACATATTTCTATTATCAAAGAGTATAGTAAGTATCACGATTCATGTAATATAAGCAGTACGTAAGACCTCTTTTCTTGATCCTGCACCATTTCCCGTTCAATGAGTATAGCTCCGTCACCCGTGCACTATATAGTACCGACCCGAGGGGTGGGTCACTGGGTGTCGTCTGGTGATAGTGATTATATTAAAACTGTTCATGCTATATAAAGACCCTGGAAATTGGATCAGAATCCAGATGACCATGGATTACATGGCCATGCGTTTAAAGTCACTGATATTTTAAAAGAAGAAATCACGTTAAACGTACAGTTAGATCAGGGTACAAATCCCCATATCTACAAGATATATACACGTGAGAACCAAATTGGCTAACAATAGCTGTTGGAAAATTTGTGGACGACATGCATGCACATGACTCGGAAGAAAAGGAACTGAATTCTTGAATTCTTGAATTCTTGCTCATCCCATCACACAATCTACAGCAAATCCAACGTAAATCACTCAGCTTATGGTAAATAGAGACGTCAGAGGGCAGAGGAGACCAGTCTTGGATCCAAGAACGTGCCCACAAGGCCATTATGTTCTTCGGTGTTGAGACGTAAACAAACTGATCTGAGTTAGGGCGTTCAATTGGCTCATGGAGAGCTGTTTATTGGGCCGCTAAAAATAATCTTCGAAATGTTCCTTTGGCCTGATCACTGAGATCAGTACTTTTCGGGAAGGAAAAAATGTTTGAAATAGTATGTACGTACCGTATATACGGTTCTTCTAAGTAGGTGGTGGAGTGGGACAGGCATTAATGGTACAAATAGGTTCACATTCCCTAGCTTGTATAATTTAGCTYATTAGAATTTGTGTTAATCATAGCATTGGTCCTCTTGAAAGTTGTGCCATTCTATCCAAGACTATCTTTCAGTTTACCACAAGACCACCGCCACGTCAAGATTCATCGATAGAATGACTTTCTCGTTACCTTTATACCATCACCACACACGTTACCTGAAAACAGAAAGGACACATCCTGTGTTTGTCCTCTTTTTGATATGTATTTTCCTAATTTCATATCTATCAATTTATCACGAATGGACACTAACAGAAAATGAAAAGGGCACAAAGAGACTCATAGAAGGATTCGCCAGAGAGTTTCCACAAGCAGCAGAAGGTGCCAATCCCTTTGATCCCCTCAAGACTGAAGAAAGACTCAATCATTTTTACCCCTACACAGATAAGAAATCCAAGATACCATTCCAGTTGATTCAAATGTGGAGAGAGATGCCAGACCATCCTGATTTCCCATATAAAGACCTTTTCCAAATCTGGGATGAAATGAATCCAACGTTGATCCGCAAGTTTGACACAAATGCAAATATCACAAATCTTATCAGACAGGAGTTTGCCAAAACTGTCCCTGAAGTGGCTGCAACGCTAGACATGTTACCTTCCATGATCCTCAAAGCTGATTTTTCAAGATACGTTATGCTATTTTTGTTTGGAGGTATATACGCAGACTTGGACGTTAAAGATATAACCCCAATGTTGAATTGGTTTGACACCAACAGGGACGCTGGCTTTGTGTGTTCATTGGAGATGGATTCAAACGAACCCTGGCCATATCCAATGCCAAGAAGAAACCAGCTTCAAACTTGGTTCTTCAAGTCAAAGGCAAGACATCCAATCTTAAGAAAGTTAATTGCCACAGTTATCAAAAACACATTCGAAGCAAAGGACAAGAAACTCGTCCCTGATTATTCCAATGACTATGACCCAGCAAGCAAGCCACAAATGTTGAGTATAATGGACTGGACTGGACCTCCTTTGATGACTGATATCGTGTTTGCCCATATGAACTCCTTGAACAACCCAACTGTCATTGACGTTGACCCAATTAGATGGAACCTTGTTGACAAATTGAATGGTCCAAAATTAGAGCCTGGAGTGGGAATAAACTGGAGAACAACAACTGGTATTAATAATGCCATTATGGTTAATGATGTCGTTATTTATCCTCATGTTCCTTTCAGAGAAATGCCTCATGATGGCGATGGAATTGATCATTGTGTTTGGCATTTGTTTAGTGGGTCTTGGAAACCAAGTTAATTGATCTGCTTTTTATCTCTCAATTATTAAATTAGAAATACCCATATGATTGTATATTATTTTCAAATAACTTATTCAACTTTCCGTTAGCTTTTTAGTCCTTTAATTCTCTGGATTGTACCCTACATATTTCAAACAAGTCAAACTTTAATCCTCAAATGTCCATATATATTTTCAAAAATCCGTCGACGAAATATGTAATTGCTAAATAGTAAATACTGAAAATAAATTGTGTGATTTCTTAATACAATGAAATCACTCCCATGAAAAACTGATCTCTATTCGCAGTGAAATCAATTTCTTTAAACCTATTTGGTCCACCCAATACGTAAATCATATCAATAGTTGGAGCTAAGTAACCTTCATCCTGTGAAGACTGAACAAAAAGTGAACCACCCTCGGCCCTGTATTTGTAAAACATAGAGTCTTTTGTATCCAACGACTCGCCATCGTCCCAGAACAATGAACCTTCTGCAAAATTGTTCTCATCCAATGCAACAATCAATTTTATTGGATTTTCTTTCGTTTCTCTGGTAGTATATCCGGGAACATGAACAGGAATAATATTACCCCCTCTTATATGAATAGGTATGTGACCTAATGGTGCATCAAGGGCCTGCCTTGGTTCACCACTAACTTTTTTCATAGTATACCAATCATAATAAACCTCACCAGCATCAATACCGGGAAACAAAGCCTCCACTTTATCAGTGTTTGGTTCTAGCACCGGTGTAATAAGCAAAGCGTCACCGATAAAAAATTGACTATCAATTCCAAAAAGAGATGCATCCCCTGGAAAAACCCAACTCAATGCTCTCATCACTGGCAATCCATCTTTCAAATTTGCATACGCCAATAAGGTATAGTAATAAGACAATAGAGAATATCTTATAGAAGTAGCATTTCTAGTGGCTTCAGCAACGCTTTCCCAACAATATGGTTCTTGGTGAATTGTTCCAACAGTGTTATGGTTTCTATAGAATGGGAAGAAAGCACCCAACTGCATCCATCTGGAACACATCTCTTCTTCAGCATTCCCACTGAATCCACATATGTCAGCACCAAAAAATGGGATTCCAAATAATCCAAAACTGAATGCTTGTGATATTGAAAATTGCAAATATGACCATTTGGACTCATTATCTCCACCCCAATGCACAGAATATTTACCAGATCCCGTATGCGTTGATCTGGACAACACAAAAGGTCTTTTACCTGGAAAAATATCCAACAAGCTCTCATAAGTGACTTTAGATTCCGAATAGCCATACAAGTTGTGTAAATCAAACTCTAAACTTCCATCTTGGTGAGTTGCATTTGGAGCAACATAGTGTGCAGCTAAGTCACAACCTTCGTCTCTGATATTGTTAATGACATAAGGTGGGTGGTTGACATCACCTCTACCTTCAATGGTTTCTAAATATTCATCAGTTGGTTCGCCAGTTGGTGGTTTACCACAGGATCCCATACAATGAGAAGTTGGCTCATTCTTATCTAACCAGATTCCATCAAACTGAACGTCACGATACCAATCTTTCAATGCCTTGGTCCACCAATCTTTAGTTGAGTTGGCGAAAAAGTCAGGGAAAGCTGACGGACCAGGCCAAACCTCACCAATATAAACAGAACCATCTGGATTCTTCAAATAGACATCATCAGCCAATCCATCAAAATAAACAGGATAGTTCTCATCTCCATTCTGTGGAGCATACACTCCAGTATCCACAATTGGAATGTAATGATGYCCATTGTAATGTAAAGTCTGCAAAAATCTTGTAAATTCAGCTTCTGGGAATCTAAATCTATCAATGGTAAAATCTCTATGGTTCTCCATGTAATCGATATCAGACCAAATCGTTTCCAATGGAATGTTAGCTTCTTTAAATTTGTGAACAACTTCATTCAACTCACCAACGGTACCATATCCCCATCTTGACTGATGGTAACCAAGAGCCCAATAAGGTGGTAAAGCTGGGGTACCAATACTGGTGACAAACTGAGAGATAGCATCGTGTATTGTAGGTCCAGAATAAAAGTAGAGGTCGATTATTCCACTTAGAGATCTCCATGTCAAACTTTTGTCTTCAATTAACACTTCTTGGATTGAACTTGTTCTCCAATACACAGCATGTGAGCCTGTAACTCTTTCATCGTAGTAGACTGGGTGAGTGCCGTATGTGTTTGCTTCAGGAACTGTACTCTTATCACTGGCGTAGAATGTTCTCACCGTACCTGGTTCATTTACGTATCCATGATAGGACTCCCCAAGCCCAGAAATGACATGATTTTGAGGAAGTGATGTGTTGAATTGAATGAATTGGTTTGAAAAGATGAGTGGGTTTCCTAAAGTGGAAAACAAAACTTCGTTAGTCTTTCTTCTCTTCACGGTAAAGCTGAAAGGATTTTTCTCATATGAAAACTCCAAGTCATGGTGAACTAGTGGCTGTTCTATCTCAAATTGTGGCTTTTCTAACACATCTGGCAAAATGAAAACATGTGATTTGTCAACTGGTTCAATCTTAACATTGAGTCTATGTTCAGTTTGATACTCAAGTGTGAATTGCAATTCTTCAAAATCTGCTCCGAAGACATTCGTTGCATTACCGATCAGTTCAAGAGTTGCACTGAATAACCGATTGGGTTGGTCTTCATTGATCTTCTTAATGTAATAACCCTTAGCAAGCTCATTGGGGTTTGGCGCATTTGGATCATGGATAGTAGGAATAAGTTCAGATGTTTTTGGTGTGTAGATGGTTCCTGTTATGATGTAAGATAGTATGACGAAACAAGCAACAAGCACACATTTCCAGTGCAGTGACCTTTTCAAAGGAGATAGATGCATTGGGCTGTTGGATTGTAGTGTCATTAATGGTTTAAAAATCAAAGAGATTGATGATGAATTGGGCCTTGAGTTGTATGGCCCCTGTCTTGCTGAACCGACAGAGGTCTGTATGTACTTTGCATTGCTGTTTTCGAGAATCAYTTCCCATCTTTGGGGAAGTTTTGAAGATGATGAGGAGTTTCATGGCAACGCGGCTCAAATTATTTATGCCCGCCAAATCCCAGGGTCCAACTGACGTTGAAATTGATTACAGTTAAAACTGGTAATTAACGATGATTTATACCTGAATAAAATATCAATCTTTATACGGTAAAAAATATAAATTAATGCAATTTATCTTATAAAATTGTGAAGTCAGTTCAATAGAATTCAGTAATGGAAATAAATGATTGCAGTTCTTTGATGACTAACCTTTTTGGAGTAACATCATCTACCTCTTCATCATCTTCTTCAGGAAGTGCTCTAATAGTGACAACTCTATCCAAATTCAAACTAAGGAAACACATAGACACCAGAGAGTATGCATGATTAGAACCAAATATCAACTCCACCCGCATGATTCTATGGGATAGATTAACCAACATCATGACAATGACATTTCTATCAGAGGTCGAGTATTCCTTCCAATCATCCAACACTTTAAATTTAACACTTCTCAAGTTTTCAAACCGATGCAATGAACCAAGTGCACGTTTGATTGAAACTGCTGGAACACCAGGTATGTTTTCGAGAGATGCATTTTTTCTCCAATCTGGTTCCGGATCCAGCACAACGGATACAACTTTGGAATGAAAGTTTCTTGGTAGACTCAAGATGTCATCTTCACAATCAGAGATCAACTTAATTTGTTCCGCCACCTCTAATGCCGGAATGAGTTTATAAGCAAACGGTGCACGATTCTCAACAGTGAGTCTTTTGAGTAAGTTTGATTGTCCAATGGCCAGTAAAAACAGAAAGTAGCGGTCATAATTGTATTGAGAAATGCACATGAACCTTTTATTTCCAGAAGATTTCTGAAATTCTTTTTCACCACTTGAGATTTTGACAAGGTATTTAACATCATACAGAGATGACATCTGGATAGCGTCTTCAAAAAGAGTGTGATGGTCATGAAAATTTGAAGTATCTGTGCTGCAAACCATAACCTGACATTGAATTTCAGATGGTAAAGCATCCATGACTTTATTGAATTCGTCCATATAAATAAGTCTTTAGAAGGTTGGATTGTAAATTGGCAAGTTGGAAGRAAAAAAGTGRTGATTGAAGAGTTAGACCATACTATCTCGTGCTTGTTAATTCTTTTGATGTCATATGTTCAATCTTGCAGACAACTTGATCATTTGTATCTGGTTGMACAGAACACAAGAAATAAACAGTATTTTTGTTGTTTTCTGCATGAGGAAGAAGAAACAGGACCTGCCTGGAACCTTGCAGATATGTCTTCTGCAATTTTGATCCGGGAGGAGGAAAAAAACCAACGAGAGCGAGCGGCGAAATGTGCCGCAAATATGCAAGTCCAAGCCACATAGCCRCGAATTGGATYGCTCAATCTAGCTGAGACARCGCACTTCKTGCACCRRAARCATAACGATGTCCCAGTGTCCGAGTGGTTAAGGAGCCGCCCTGCTAAGGCGGTGGGCTTTGCCTGCGCAGGTTCGAATCCTGTCTGTGACGTCCWTTTTTGGTCCTCAAGAGTCCAACTTTCAATTTTTTTTGGTGAAGGATTTTGTGTCCTTGTTTAGAAGGATCTTATTCTTATTCATGGGTCATGGTTTGTGACTGAGCTAGAACTGCTATGGGTAATGACAACTTCGTTCTCTGCCTCTTCATATATTATTTGACCATATTAGCTTAGGGACTATTAGAGTCGAGACGACAAACAGAACAGAACAGAACAGAATATAGCTCATGAAGACATCAACACTGAAACCGAAACAGTTTAGAAGAAGACATCCAATTCACTACCATAATATACTCAGAACATAATGACACAATGATGATGCTATAAGAGCCCGTATCGTGAATGAAAACATTTTTTGAAAGCTGATTCAGAGATGATGATGTTATCAAAATGTGAYCAGGAAGTATCATTTGCAATTTGCAATCTCATTTTTTGTTTCCACCATTCCGACTACAATGTTGATTATATCGTGTACAGCTTCCAGTTTTTGATATATCCAACGAGATAGAACGGATATCCTAATGGTTTGGTTATATAATCGATGTACATTCGAACAATCAAAAAAATGTGTGGTTTTGCAACAAGAACTTATCAAATTTCGTTATCTCTTGGTTCCCTCATTAATGGAGTGCACTCAGGCTTGGCACGGAAAACGCATATCTGAGGAGCTTGCAACTGTATAAAGAGTCKATCATGACTGCAGGGAGGATCAAGACTCAGGGTATCTTCCGACAAGTCATCCAAATTTAATTGATAAACAGAACATGTGGAAATTTGACATTTCATTCTTATCAGCTATCAATGAGGATATGAACTTACATCGAACAAATTTGCCGATCCCAAATTGTGAGCTATCAGAGACTTATTAACAYTACAGTTAGATAGAACTAACAATTACTTCTACGTTGTACATCCCARAGACAACTTAACGATATCTATTTAAATATCTTGCCATTTTTCATACTATTTCAACAAATGTTGCAGACACAKGCAGAAGATCAATCAAACGTTMTACACAACACAACTTTTCTTGAAAATGTCGGATGAGTATAAGAAACAAGGTACAGTTGAAGTCACAGAGCTATCTTCGCTAGAAAACAACACAGATGAAAGAATAGACCCAAATTCAGGTTTGAGAAGAGGTTTGAAAACAAGACATGTTACATTAATGGCACTTGGAGGTATCATTGGTCCTGGTTCTGTTGTCACAATTGGTGTTCTTCTACATAATGGTGGTCCAGCAGCTTTGGTATTAGACTATGGTATTGTTGGTATTTTAGCATTTGCTTTGATGCAATCCATCGGAGAACTAAACGTTCTTTATCCTGCAACTAATGGGTTTTCAAATCACATGTCCAGATTCGTTGATAAAGCGTTTGCTGCAATGACCTCTTACAACTACTTGATTGTCTGGATCACTTGCTTGGCCAGTGAATACAACTCGGTCTGTTCCACTTTGCAATTTTGGGGTCCCCAGATTCCAATGTACGGTTACTTTCTCATGTTTTGGTCTTACTTTACAGCATTTCAATTTCTTGGAGTTGCTACTTATGGTGAAGCCGAATTTTGGCTAGCATTATTCAAAGTTGTTGTGTTTATTGCTTTCTACTTTTTCGTGCTGGTTTACATGTGCGGTGGTATTCCAGATCGCCCTGCCTTTGGATTCCATAACTTCAATACACCATGGGGTGACAATGAAGCTATCAAGAGTATTGCTACTGTTTTGACTGGTGTTTCAACTGCTTATGTTGGTGTTGAGTTGTTGGCCTTGAATGCAGCAGAAACCAAAGAACCACAAAAGGCTATTCCAATTGCTATTAGACAGACTGTGATTAGAATCCTGTTCATTTTTATTGGGTTATCTTTATCATACGGTATTTCAGTTCCATACGATGCACCTGAATTCACAGAGTCCACTGGTGCTTTGAGAGCACCTATGTACATCGCATTGAAAAATGCCGGATGGCCTGCCGGAAAACATTTGGTGAATAGTTTTATTGTTATCATCGCTTTCAGCTCTGTCAATTCTGCAATTTATATCGGTACAAGAACTATAGTTAACATGGCAAATGAAGACATGATTCCATTTTCYAAATTCTTTGCCAGAACGAACAGTAGAGGTGTTCCATATGTTGCCGCTATTACATTCAACTTGACTGGTTTTATCGCTTTAATGAACTTGGGTACAGGTGCATCTACTGCTTTCACCTACTTGGTTAATGTTTCTGGTGTCTCTACTTTTTTTGTTTGGGCTGCTATCAGTTTCACCCAGATGAGATTTAGAAAAGGATGGATTAGAAATAATAGATCAGTTGATGATCTTCCTTATAAGTGCTGGCTGTATCCTTACGTTCCAATGTTCAGTGTGTTTTTCAACATCTTCTTTGCTTTCATTCAAGGGTGGACATATCTAAAGCCATTTGACTACAAAAATTTTGTTGACTGCTATATCATGTTCCCAGTTTCCTTTTTTGGTTTCTTTATTTACAAATATGTTAAAAAGACAACCTGGGTCAAGTATGAAGATATGGACCTAGACTCTGGACGTCGGTTAGATCTAGAGGATATCGCAAAACAAGCTAAACAAGAGCATGATCTTAAAGAGGAATCATTCAAAGGAAAAGTCAAAACTATGTTTAGTGACTGGCTTTGAGTCCACTTTTACGTACAGTCTGAAGCACTTTTCAATTTGGTTTATATACTTTGATATAATATTACTGTAGCTCACATATAGTTAAAACTTTAGTGAATATATATTGGATTCATGACTCGAATTGTATATATATGCAATCAATTGGAATTCTTTKTAAAGGACGTAGGAAAAATCGTGCCAAGTCTACCAGAGGATAAACTTCAAATATAGTATAAAAGCATTCTAAAGAAAAGGAAGCGAAATCCAAATAATTATGATATAGAGTGTATCAGCGCAGCATAATTATTTCGAACGTAATAAAAAGGGTATATGTGTAGCGTAGATGTGATGTTATAAAATGTTGTCTGAGGAAATTCCTTATAGTAGAGCCATGGCACCAACAGAAAAAGCAGCAAACAAACAAAGACCATCCACACTGACAAGATTTCCAACATCTGATGAAGATTTCGAACTGTTAGATGACTTGTTACTTGTTGAGTTGGAACCAGCGGTACTCACTTCTTTGTTCAAGATTCTTGAAGAGTACCAAGGCAAGCCAGTGACGAAAGACGACAACTGTGAAGATAGAGTTGAGTCAACAGCAGTGGTGTAAGAGTCATCAGTTGCTGTAAATGCCATGTTGTAAAATGAGTAAAGATATTCAATGTTCAAACTGTTGCTGTCGATATAACTTTGGTATTGGGCCTTATTGTTCTTACCATCACTCACGATGTCTTCAATGAAGTTAGCAGTAACAAAAGAACAAATAAATGCGAGTATAGTGAGATGAAGTGTGAATTGCATTATTATAGTGTGATTGTAATTAGAAGTGGTTTTGATGATTTTGAGTGGTGGAATGTATATAACAGAAGTACTGATGTAATGTGATTTGAATTGTTTGGTGTTCTGAGTTCAGAGTTGTAACTGTTTTCCTTTTCAATAATCAGATCATCAAAGACAAACTACCTCCTTTTATATTTGCCAAATGATTTAACATGTTTCACGATTTGAACCACCGAGCTGAGACCATTTGTTGAAGCAAATCTGAGGCCATATTTCCAGTGAGGAATGTTCGAAAACAAGCAACACTTAGAGTATTAGGTAGATCAATGAGGAAAGCAAAGAGTGTATGGGATCTCTTTGAAAATTAATGCTTTGAAGTTTGGAACAAGAGGATGGGTTTCAGAAGGAAGTTCTTCAAATAAGACGAAATATGTGTGATACMAAATGAACCCATAAACATGTTTGAAAAATGATATCGAGGCACACGCGAGTCTCGGCTTCAAAGTTCAATCGCGCGCCCTCATTCAACCCTGACACAGGTATAAGAATCGTATAAAGGTGCACTCGTTTTGGAATGCTCTGAACATCATAAGCTTYAATCAATCACAGTTCACGGCATATCTGTTAGTTACTCTTCCGTTGAATCAATAGGTAGATGTAGTGATGTCAATGATATATAATCTTATTCTCGTCTAGAAATGGTCATCGATTGGAAACAATCACCGACCGGACAATCTAATATGTGGAGGTTTTCAAGCGGCTGAGTTTAGTCTTTATGACTGCATCTGAAATACATCTCTATCTGTCACGATTAATTAGTTGTATACATCGTCTATATAAATCAAGATGGTTTATCTTATAACTTGCAAGCTTGTATATGTAATCTCTTGAATCCCGAACTTTAACTAAGCTCTCAGCCGAGATATTAGCTTAAAGATATTAGCTTAAAGATTGATGCATGTGTAAATTCAATTTATCTCACCATCATATATTGAACAAACTGAAATGATTAACTATAGATGCATACAGAGTCTTGACATGTGTATTCAGTTGTATAATAAAAATGCACCCATCTTYCAACCGAAGAAAATCCATATACATGGATCCAGACCATTTGCTACGTTTTCTAATAGAGCTGGTAGGCTAGGTTTGACTTGAGATGATCAATGAAGAATTCCAATCTGTGATAATAACAATTTCAGCAAAAAAATTCAATGGACTAAGAAAAGCTAGTGAAAGCAATATGAAGGCATAATGAGGCACAGTTATTTTCGGCATGATGTAGATCGAAGATCAAATTGAAACTTCTAACTAACTGAAGAATGCAGGAACAGCATTTATAAGCAAAGATGGATCGAATATCATGGTTGCAATTGCTTGAGCTTTCAATGACATTCTATATGCACCTCAAATTTGACCGAGTACACCATGTGTAGTAAAATCCAAATTGTCTGATGGTTCAAGTTCAGAATTGGAATCTATGCAACTAATTGAGGCCATGAGTCCTGGGGACTTTACCTCACCTCTCAACACTGGAAAACAACTTGCAGCACACCAGAAATCGATGATATAGTGGCCGGCAGACCTTTCAGGGAAGAATAAAAGCCAATTCTGGCCACCGGGTGCACGGGTGTAGCAAGGTGAAACACGCAGCACAGATTAGCACTGATTACGTAAGCTCCCAGATTTTAGTGAGAGTTCAGTTGGATTCCAGTAAGATTTCAGTTAGGTGCAACCGTTTCAAACTCAAATCAACAATCAGCTGCTATCTTTGTAGGGAATTTTTTATAAACACTGGACAACACACCACAGTCCCACTACTACTTCACATCTTTTCCCAGGAAGCATACAACTTCTTCATTGATTATTCACCACATTCAAAATCATCCACAACACAACATATCCCACGTTCGYWACACACTACATCATGTTTGGCCTAAGGAGATCAACAAAGCTTGCGTTGCTAGTAGTTTTTATTTTTGGAATCACTGCATTAAGTTCAAACAACAAAGATCTCAGGTATGAATTGACTGAAGAAGCAAATCACATCAAAGACCAAATCAACAACAGCTTAGAACAACTCACAAAAAACGGATTTGAAAAATCTATAGATAGCCTCACACCACCCGAAGATGGAAAACAAGATGAATCAAAAGAAGAGGAGAAAGAAGTTATACCTGATCCATGTACAGTTGTCAATCCACTTACAAACCAGTTCTTCGATTTAAGTTCATTAAGTGCTCTAGGAAATGAAGGTGTGTCTCAGCCATGGTTTGCTCAAGGTTTTGATTTTGGAAAAAATTTCTCTATCGGTATCTGCTCTACTCCCTTAAGACAGCCCGATAGCTTACAAGAAAATGATTTCACTGATATTTCAAACAAGACTGAAGTTGGTGCTTGGTTCAGTGATGAAAAAGGTAACAAAATTTCCATCGGACAGGTTTCTACTACTCCAAAGTTTAGAGGCCGTAAGATGGTTTTGGAGTATGAAGGTGGAAGTTTTTGTTCTGCTGCTAACGAAAACGGGGAAAAATTGAGAAAGACAACTTTGCTGTCATTTACTTGTGATAGAGAGATCATGACTAAAGCTAAGATTTCATACGTTGGTTCTTCAAATGATTGTTCTTATTTCTTTGAAGTCAGAACTGTCCATGCATGTGCCACTGCCGCTAAAGAGGATGATTCTGCTATAATATGGATTTTCCTATCCATCGTTCTGAGTGCTGTTGGTGTTTACTTTTGTGGTGGAATACTTTACACACTTGTCAAGAGACTAAACAAAACTCCAGCTCATCTCAAGTTGGAAGTGTAACTATCATTTTTAATATATTTCACTTTTAAGAGTTGTAAAATTATATACAGGTACATTTGTTGAAAATACATTTTTCTGCTCATCTTTGTAGGGTTCCAGTAACATTTGTCCTGCTCTGCCCAGTGCCCATGCTATATATGGACTCAAACACGGATATTGTACACGTCTCGGAGTTGAAGCTTAACATAAAAATATGTGTGAGGAAATTCAAATTTTTTGAAAGTTGATTTCCCGCTATTTTTTTTTTTCTCCATGACAATTTTTCATCAACTCGTGAACCACACAAAACACATATCAACTTTGGAGTTCCTACATCCCCATACATACACACATCAAATTATAAAACATGAAGCATCCATTTCAAAAAATTGCCCTTAACAAAAAAGGAGACTTGCTTTTTGCAGCATCAGGAAACTCTCTTTTCGCATATCAATTATCAGAAGAAAAGCCAAAATTGSTTGGTTCATGGACCGATGAGCTTGACCCCAACTACAAAGTCTTGAAAGCTTATAAAGCTCAATTAGCATTAATTCAACAGCAAGCTGAAGAAAAGAAGCAACAATWCACCGAAGAAAGTGCCAATGATGATTCTGAAGAGCCAGCTAAAAAGATTCATAAAACAGATAAAGCCAAAAAATTACCAAAGATGCCAAAAGCAGGACCAGGTGCTCCTCCAACTTTCACATTTATCAGAGATGTCAAGTTGAGCAGAAAAGAAGATCATTTRATTATCACAACAGACAATGATAAGGCTGTTGTTGTTTTTGAGTTGGATTTCGCAAACGCATCTGAAGGTAAATTATTGAAATTCATTAAACGTCAACCTTTCCCAAAGAGACCATCCTGTGTTGTTACATCTTTAGACGACTCTGAGATTTTCTTAAGTGATAAGTTTGGTGATGTTTACAAGATTTCACTGCTAGACACCAAGATTTACAAAGAGGATGAATTGGAACCTATTCTGGGTCACGTTTCTATGTTGACTTGTATTGACAGTGTCAAAGATTCAGAAGGAAAAGAGTACATCGTGACGAGTGATAGAGATGAACACTTGAGAATCACCAACTACCCATCAACTCAAGTTGTTAAGAAGTGGTTGTTTGGTCACGAAGAGTTTATCTCTGGATTCGTTATTCCTCATTGGCTTGATAACAAGGTTATAGTTAGTGTTGGTGGTGATCCATTTTTATGTAATTGGAAATGGCAAGAATATGACGTTAAGAACAGTGACAGCACTCTACAAAAAGTTGATTTCTCAAAGTTGGTTGAACCATATATTACAGACAAACACTTGGCTCCAAGTAGATTCCAAAACGAGACAAATGATTTGAAAGAATTTTCAGTTTCCAATATTGTTGCATCTGAGACTCTGAAAAGAATTATTATTGTCGTCGAACGTACCCCAGTTTTGTTTTTGTTCAAGTTCAATGAAGATGGTACCTTAGAATTTGATAAAAAATACGAAACCAAGGCTGATATAGTGTCTGTTGCCAGCTCTGATAATGATAAGTTGATTGTCAGTATTGATGATAGAGAGCAACAATTGGAGATTTTCACAATAAAGGGAGAAGGTGAATTAGTGAAAGAGGACAATGAATCTGAACTAGTCAGCGAAATCAATAGATTGAACACTTCAGTGGTCGATTCCCCAGAAGACGTCGTTCCTTTGTTCATGATTTGGTATCTCAGAAAGAGAAGTGAACATTGATTTAGTCCCCTCTTCTACCATGTATTGCAGATGACAGATGTTGACCGATGTTACTATGAACCGCTTTTTCAACCATCTTTTGTATAATTTYCTGGATATGGCATGTAACGTATATACTTAATTTACTAAACCAAAAGATATAGACATACTGTTATCGGCTTGAGCTGAAATTGCAGAACTCAAGACAGAAGTCGACAGGTATGTACTCTCAGATGTAGGAAAGGGATTGCTATAGACACGTATTGTGTGAATGGCAGACGCGTATAGGTTGTAACTTCTGACATCGAAGATCCCATGTTTTTTGTATGTTTGTTTTCATGTTCAAGCCATCATCATTTGCATTAGCTTYTTGTTCATTTGTKYSTTCCCTGTACTCTTCGCATCCATCGAACTACATATAGTGACCCGGACATTTGTCATCATCTTTACCAGAGAAGTTATTGTGGTGGCATCTCATCTACAAATACATCAACAAAACCACCAGCACCAACATCAACATCAACACCACCAGTAACAACAACAACAACAAAAACAACAGAGTCACCATTCAAAATGAAGAGAAAATCATTCGAAACAGATGAAATTTTAAGCGCCACTGACCAAAGACGACTTGAAATGAATATTCAGAAAGATTATCTAAGATACAATCAATTATCTAATGAGCTTCATGACTTGGATATTCAAGATGCCAAGAGAGTGGAGACAGTGAAAAAAATAGTGATTGTTTTGGAATCTTTACGGATGATGGAAAATGCACAGCTGAAGTATTCAGCATTWTTGAAGAACGAGAAACTTGATCCACCTGATGCAGATGCTGCAAATGATCAAGAAAAAGAAAAAGAAAAAGAAGATACTGAAGATGAAGTTCCGAAAGCTAAAGATAGTGATAATGCTAATGATGGTAAAGGAACTCAAACAAAACAGACAGCACAGGCACCTCAAAGTACATACGAAAGAAAATACAATCATCTGTTAATTGAACATAATGTTGCAATGMATGATTTGGAAGTGATTCGTAAGGAAAACGAAAAACTTCTACTTGAAGTGCAAATWCTCCAACAGCAACAGTCACACCAAAGATTCTTATCTCATTTCAAAAAACCCTCTTTGTCAAGTACAGATATGAATTCAATGAAAGACTTAGAAGAGATCCGGAAAGGAAACCAAAAGCTTCAACTGGAAGTGCACARCTCCTCACCATTGTTATCTCGCACGAAAGGTTTATCCTCTTCAAACACAGCAACAACTGGCAGTTCAGGTTCAAATGATCAGTCAAGACCAACTAAAAAACAAAAAGTTTTTGAGAAGAGCAATTTTTCAACGACTCCTTATTTGCAGAAGATTATCAGGCATAAAGATAGCTCAGGCTCAAGTGGTTCCAGCAAATCACCGGCTCTTGACAATATCCTGAATACGCCTTCTGGCCTTCTTGATTCTACAGATAAGTCAAAGAGAAAGGAAAAAGGCAGAGCAGAAAGACAAAGACTTAGACGTGGAAGAAGCCGTCAAGAGGAACAAGAGCTAGAAAGCGAACCACAATCATCGACCCCTTCCACTCCTTCGAAATCACCAGTCAAGGTCYATAAACCAAATAAAGAGATGAGTATCAAATTTGATTCAAATAGTGATGAGGAAAACTCTGATGTCAATGCTAGTGATGGAAAGGGGAAGAGACAGGACTCCCCCAATCGTGTCTCTTCTGGTGTTGCCCATCGTGCCTCTACCAATTCTYCTCCTGGCTCAGCTTCAAATGCAGATTCTGGCTCTGGCTCTGAAGAAGAAGAAGAWGATGATGATGATGAAAGTGAAGCTCCTGAGTCTGATTCCACTTCTGATGCCAGTTCTTATCGTGGGCAAAAGGCAAAACCAAAATCGAAGAAGGTGATACTGAAGAGAAAGAAAAAGGTAGTGGCTGGAGGAGACGATAGCTTTTTGGACAGTGATACTGTTTCATAAATGAGAATTTGCTTCTCGTTCTGACAATTTTGCACTGTTTTCTATGTTATTTGGCTTATTTCTGGAATATGATGAGCTATTCGTATGTTGGGATTGTTGATCCTTCGCTATCTGTTCAGTTTGATCTCGGCCTGTGTCGAGTTAGTCGCTGACTTGAGATCTTGCTCCTGATTTTGGCGTTGATGGTTAGTTTGGTTTCCAAGTACTTATCATATCATGGGTAGAAGCAGCAAAATCAACAAGAGATGTACATGGGAACCTTGGAAACTAGTATCATTAGTCGAAAGTCTATCACTAGCTAGTCATAAATTTTTAGATAGGCCCGGAACTTATCAGTGGGCGTTGYCATTTTCAAGTTTCTAATCATGGGCAGTGGCAACGATGGCGTTGGGTTGCGTTTTTCTTTCTCTGTACTACTCCACTATGTATCGATGACCTTTGTTTTGGAAAATCCGCATATATAAGTGATTCTATTATATTTTTCATGAATGATGGTAACTAACGAAATATATTGAAAACGTAAAGTTATAGTATAGTACGATAAAAGTAGCAATATAAATGACCATGTGCAAAAGAGAAAGGGGGAAAATGAATGAGAGATAAAAATACAGTACATGCAATTGTTCGAAAAGGGAACAGGATTTAACAAAGAAGATGGTTTAGAAATGATAGCCATGAGCTAGCTAGAAGATCAAACATATAGTAAATGAATATTAATGAGAGCATTAATTTGAAAAAAAGAGGACAGAAAGAAACAGGTTAAGAGAGTAAAGCCTTTCACGTTATAAGCCAGTAAACTTGAAACAGGAGAATTGAAGTAAGCAATTGAAAAGAAAGTGGGAGGAAAAAGCAATGATGAGGAAAAGAGTAGATGATATATGTGGTGAAAAAAATTGGTATGGTGGTGATTCGTTCTCGTGTGTTATTGATGGACTATGTTGGGTCCTTGTTATGTTTCTGAAATGATGATAAAGCCATTTCAGTGTTATTGTTGTACTGTAGATCACCGATTCCACAGTTTTTTTAAATATAGAGAACACCAGACACAATGAAACGAACAATCAATTAGGCAGTCTTGAATATCAAGAAGGCGAGATTGTCAACATAGAAGTAAATGAAATGACCTGACTCATGGGAAACATAAGAACCAAAGTTCTTACCAACTATGCAGTGCCAAGTGGATCCAAATTCATCATCCAGTTGTTTCTTCAAATAAGATGCCAAYTCAACACTCTTGTGATGCTCAGCAGCTTTGATGGCCTTTGCAGTCAATTCAAAAACTTTTTCTTGTATGTCTTCAGGCTATATGATTTGTTCCGTAGAGAAAATTTCATGAACTCTGAGTGAAATTTGAAGTCAACGATTATTCAGTCAGCACAAGAGAAAACATTGCGGTCTTTGACAACATCCATATTGCATTGTTCAATGTTCATTCTCGTGTCTAACGGAATAATCCATTTGACTGTCATCACTCAACATTCAGTGGTATTTTCAATTTTCATTATTTGAATGTTAGTATAATGTTTTTGTTTTTCAGTAGATGATCGGAGAAATCAGGTGAAATAGTTGAATGTCCYTAATTTGGGAAGGACATAAACACTAAATACACCCATTTGTGGGAATATAGTGGGAACATAGTGGGAACATACCATATCTGCAGATTTAACTAAGGCTGTCGTTATCAATGAATCAAAGAAAATTCCACAACGACTCATCAGTGAAATGATTTGTTGTCGTGGGATATAAGTGGAACACGTTAGTAATCATATTGTTGACATAGTGAGAGAAATTAAGCTTATCAATTGAATCGATATCCAATACCCTGAAACGAGCAGCATTAAAACAGGGYTCTGTGGTGTTATGCTTGTATATGTTGTTGTGWATTCGATGAGGAAGAATTGGATATTGCCTTCAGATGTGTCGAATTCAATTGGAAAAACACGGAAGAGATAAGTTAAAGTCACATACCTTCCACCTTTGGAACGGCTTCGTCAGACATTATGTAATGGCAATTGAATATGGGGTTGTTGTAAATCCGTTGAAAAGGATTGATGTCTGTGGAATGTTATTTGTGGGAAAGAAGAGTGAAGGGGGGGGGAGGATTTGAGAGGATAAGTTCTAGGTGCTTTTGGGAACAGGGGGGGGGGGAGAGCCAGTTATGAGTCCAAAAATACACAGGATGAAAGGTCGGTGGAAAAGAAGGAAAGAGAAAAAGGGAAAAGGGGAGAGTTAGAGAAGGTGAACAAGCTGCAAGACTGAATCAAATTAATATGTCTTGTTTGTTGTGGTGGGTTTCTGGGTTTCTGTACTATGGTGCTCACGCAAATTGTTCACGCAAATTGTTCACGCAAATTGTTCAAACTTAAACTAATCATCGAACCAATCGGTATTTCCTAATCAGGTAAGTGATGCCTCTCAGTGGCAGAGCAGCACTCGGAAATAATCACCTGGGACATCCGTGCACCAGGCTCACCTAATCACGATCCACTCAACTCAAATGTTTTTTTTCACAGACGACAGTCGAGCAGAGGGAAGAACCTGAGCATGGATTTGCAGAGGGCTATCAGGTTGAAAACTTGGTACAAGTTATTATTCCTGAATAACACCAAAACCCTACTGAACATCATCCAACCCAACTATGGCATCCAAGTTTAGAAACACACATTGGTTGAAATCCAACGGTTTCGCCCCACAAATTTTCCTTTTCAAGAACCTTGAATCTGGTCAAGTTGTCTATTCACAAACTCCACACATAACGGTATGTTCAATTTCTTCAAAATTAATCATGTCTATACTCATTCAAGATGGTTTTGATTCAAGACTGAACCAGCAAGAAAGTACGAAAGAAAGAGAGTACTAACAATCAACTTACTTCCCTGTGACAAATCATTATTGTTTAGCAATATCAAATCAAACAACAATTCTTCAGACCAAATTGGGAAAACCGTTTACCATCAACCAGACGTGACCTTTGGCGTCCTATGGCTGTTCTTCAACTTGAATCATATGAAAMGGCAACACAAGCATACCATGCATTAGTTGAACTAAGATACATGAGACAAGTGTCAAAGAGAAAAGAAGCCGAAGCATTAAGAAAGAGAAATGAATATAGTCAAATTTGGTATAGTGGGCAATTTAGACCAACTTGGTCACAAGAAGCAACAAGTGATTTAAGTTTAGTTTTGGATGAATTAAATTTGAAAAATGTTAAGATTTACTGGGATTCACTTTGGAGAAAAGGTGATGATAAATATTGGGATTTGAAAAAAGTTAAACATCTTGAAATTGATAATGTTGTCGGTACCAGAGAACGTTTTGTTGTTTTGGATGAGATTAGAAAGTTGGGATTGGATGATTTCAAGAAGTTGAATGAACAGAAGAAAGTTGTCAGTGAAGCCGCTGCTTCAGAAGCTGCTGGTGCTCAAGCTCAAGCTACCGCTACTGCTTAATTACATTTTCGTTGAATCTTTTTCACATACATATACACACCATTCTTACTTYCATCATTTCATGTACATATCTTAATTTGCAAATCTACACTTCTCCGTGTTACTWTTGCTGATAATATCACTTTATCAAGCACTGTAAAAATCATGTGAATCAAGCCTAAACTATTTGACATCGCACATGAAATTTTGCTGAGCGAAAGGGAGAAACGAGGAAAACCTACAAAAAGAGGAACAAAACACCATGAGAAKTCGTTATCATACAGCATCTACTAGTTCATTGAACTATCAATAACTCAATAGATGAATCATAGAACAATTATTACGTGTAGGTGTGCGATAAACGTTACGACAAAAGTATTGAACGTAAGACAAACAAATGTATTATGAAAAGAAGTTAAAGTAAAATTCACAGGATAAAAAGGACAACTGAGAAAAGGCTAAAAATGTGTGTTTCATTAAGATGAAGATTATTAGTATTATATGTGAAAAGCGTCATGGGGAGAACAAAAAAGAGATAAATGTGAAGTAAATGTCATAAGAAATAGGGTGCAACAGAGTACCAAAAGCATATTAGAAGTAACAAAAAACAGAGGGAAATATGTTGGAGGTAAATAAATTTAAGGAACGGCAAACAACGAACATATTGTTGTGGTATTGTGTGGTATGTTAATTAGAAGTTTATTTTTTTCATTTTTTTTCAAMAAGTAGGGGGAAAGGAATGTGGGATTTGTTAAAAGAACATCAAAAGATTCAGTCAGTATGAGTAAAGAGATGAAGTCTAATTGATTAGTTAGTCTTTTTCTCATTGACGACCTCTTCTTCATCAGAAGACGAAGAAACAGGTTCTGGCATCTTCTTAGCAATGGCAGCATTTCTTCTCTTGTTCTTTCTCTCTTGCAGAAATTGTCTGTACTTCTGCAAAGTGATCTTCTTTTGTTTTTGCTTATACTCATCAACACCATGATAAGTAGTTCCAAACCAAGTATCCCAGAAAGTAAAGAATGGTTGGGAGAAGTTGAACTTAACTCCGAAATGTTGATGATGGATATCATGGTAAATAGAGTTGTTTGGGAAAAGTAATTGGAAAAGATCAAATGGCAATGAGTAACCACAATGATCATCGACGGTCTTCATTGTTGAGAAAGTGTACAAGATTGTGCATTCAATTGGGGTCATACCTGTAGTTAATGAGGCGATACCGGTACCTAAAGTATCCAAAAGGAAACCTTCAACTGGATCATTGAACAAAGCACCATAAGCATAAGGAACATATAGTTGATGATGTCTTGAGTGGAATCTTCTGTATAGAGCCTTGTTCAAATGCATGATTCTATGCAAATGGAATTGCCACGAATCGATAATTAAGAAAGCACAGGACATTTTCACTAATGATTGGCCATACCAGTACCAAAGATAAATCAAAGTAGTTGGAATCCATTCAGGTAGTTTGTTTCTCAATTGCCACATTTCAAAATTTTCATAACCTGTAGTTGGTAATGGATCAATGCAGTATAAAGCATAACCCATGATACTTTGAATAACATGTTGGAAAATCACGTCTCTGATAACGATAGGCAAACTGACTTTATTTCTGGAAAGCATTTCTTCACTTGGATGGATTCTATATTTTTCAGCCAGTTTATACTCATCAATAATGTGGAAAAAAGTTGAATATGTCCAGTATGCAATTAAAGGAGCAATCAAAGCTAATATACCATCGGGTAGTCCTTCAATCACTGAACTCTTTGGAAGATGATATGAGAGAGGGGCGATTTTAGCTTCGATGGCTTGAATATCCGTGAAGTTGATTATCGTGGAGTAAAACGATCCATCTGATGTGGTGTTCGACAACATATTGAAGGGGTTCTAGAGATACACTGGCTTGTTTGCTTATTTGTTTGTTGGTGTTTTTGTTAGAAACGAGGGGATGAGCAACAAATCAGATGAGGAGGTAGATGAGGCAGATGAGGTTGATCAAGAAAAAGTGGGAAAGAAGAAGGTATTTAAAAGAATGACACGGCCTCTTGTTTGAAGTGGATTGTGGATGAATTATATGGATCTGATAACACGTACAGGGTGTGTGTGTTTGCAGAAATAGATTGATTCACGTAGTCAAAATATTTTTTCTCTTCGAGGAGTCCAAATTCTAACCAAATTCTAACCAAATTCTAACCAAATTCTAACTGTTCACTGTTCAAACTTCCCAAGGCTCGGCCTGGATATTAACAATCTGGAGACACAAACAAAATATTCGCCTTAACGTGATTCACTAACTACAGCCTAAAGATTTTACCTCGCCATATATTTCACTGTTCACTGTTGACTACGTTGTACGTTGTGTGGTATTGTTTACATTGGCCCCAGAATCCAGATCACAGCTATAATGCTCTTYGTTGTATATATCGGATTACCTTGTTCCAGCTTTATCTCTAGTTTCTTCTTTATCTCAGCTCCACAACTCTTATACATTATCTTCGGCGATTGGTTTTTTAGTATACCCTTAACCATAAAAAGTTCTACCGATGCCTCATCACTAGACCATAAACACTGAACGTGGTGCCGGATACACAAATTTCAATCAGCTAACTGAAAAGAATTCAAATGATCATTTTTTTCGAATACGTTTTCAGCATGAGATCTGGCTCCAGCTGAATCAATCATGAATCACGAAATCTTTGTGGACACGGCCTATATGATTCGGCCCGTATAAATAAGAGCTGTTACTAGGAGATCAGACCATGCAAACGAGCGCAACGACCCGTTCCGAACCGGAACTACTGCTAGAGCTGTGTACTCTTATTACGTAAGCAATTATAATTAAGCAAAGTGTAAATGCAGTCGATTTGTAGACGCGTCGACAGGACGAAAATACGACCCTGCGTCGATTTCCGTATCAGATAGGTTGAAATTTGACGGTGCTGCTCCGCAAATTGAATGACAGGAAGCGTGGGCCCCAATTCCACACACACGCACACTCATTTCCAGAATTAATTAACCTGTTTCAAACTGTGAAACATAACATGACTTCTATCTAAAACTGCTTATCAACACCATCAAATATCTACGCAGAACAACAGCTCAACGCAATAAACCACTACAATGAAGGTATGTTCAACATTTGGCACACATTCCTCGGAAACTGGGGTTTAGATCCTCGATGAGCATCAACGGGAATTATTGATTACTGACGTAACCGAGTATGGGGTCTTTCCTTCTTTTAGTACATTGATGAATTTGATATCGAGTTGGTCAACCAAGCTTTGACCTTTGACACTTCAGATATCCATTTGCATACATCTTGCGACTTATTCACTACCAAGCCTATTGGAACTGATAGAAAACTTTACAAGACTTTGGACAAACTATATTCCACGGAACAACAACAACAACAACAAGATGACTCCGGCAACAACAAAGGTTCAAACACGGTTAAAAACAGAGCCAATAGTGATGCCTCCCTAGATAGTACTTCTTCTTCTGTCGATTCCTCKTTCTCTTCATCATCATCTCACCAGTATATCAGTCCTGAATTTATGAAGATTAAAAAGAGATCATTCAGTTATTCGTATGGCGGAAATAACACCATACCACCCCCATTTCAGAACCAGCATCATCGTCATTATTCTTCTTCCCACGATAGAAGAACGATAAGAAGCAAATCTTTCCATGTTCCTTATCTCTCTCCTCAATCTTTGCCTAAACAAGGTCTGCTTTCAGGAAATGCAATTGAATCATTTGATTTAAACACCGGTTATTCTCCCGAAGAAGCAAATGTGATATCGGACTCAAASTATCCAACTATCTCCAATGGGAATCCAACAACTGATGACTACCTAGAAAGTTCACCTTTTGGTCCTTTATCAAAACAATCATCACGTAGATTATTTGCTTACCTTATAGGAATCTTGAACTCTTCATTTCCTGATCATGATTTCTCAACTGTTCAACCATCGAATTTCCATGTGATACCGAGTGCAACTGAACTAGTTCATAGAATCAACTCTTTGCTCATATCATTGGGTAAATCATCTTCGAGTTTAGAATGGATTTGGCAAACTATCAACACACATATGGAATTGGAGGATTGTTCTTGTTTCCAATATGAACCGGAACAAGCATTTTTGAATGACTTGCCTGCTTGTCTTTGGTGCAATATGTATTTCATATACAATAAGAAGAAAAAAAGAGTTGCCTTTTTGAATTTCAGAGCTACCAGATTGTTGAAAAATGATGATGTTGATTTGGTTGAAATGGGTAGTGATAATACCCATTATAATGGTTATCATCGTGCTCGTGTTGGGTCTAGAAATAGAAGAAATTCAAAGGTTGGTACTTTGGATGAAGATGTTGCTGGATTCGATGAGACCCAAGAAGAATATGATTTAAGATATGCTGCTCATAATGATCCTAATGCTGAAGTGATATATGAGGATGTTTTTGACGACGATGATGATGATGATGATATAGCTGAAGACTATGAAGATGAGGCTATCGATGAAGACACTGATGATGTGATGGAGAATGCTGTTGATGATGAGGACTATGAGTATACTGATGGATTGTCGATAGTTAATCAGGATGATGAAGATGAATATGGTGCTCCTCCTGAACCTGCTGTTGCGGGTGAAATGGAATTGGATTGAGTCATTTGAAACTTAAAGCTAATTGGCTTTTTTTTTCCTTGACTTGCCTGCTGTTTTCAAATTTGCCTTTCTTTTTTGTTGGTTTGATTTTCTTCATATTTCGAGCTCCACTTTCAGTTTYGTTTTCACTCCTTTGACCATATGAGTCATTGTCTGTTCCCAGTTCTTTTGCGATACCTTTCAAATTGTTCTATTCTTTATTTATATCATTGGCTTGTTCCAATTGTTTGTTTCCTTTTTCTTTACTTCTTTTCGTTCGAGTCTATATCTTTGTTATTTCAAAATTTCATCAAGAGCTCACGTTACCGTATTAATTAAATTGTTCTAGTTATTGGAATGTAAAATTTGTGTAGCTAGTTAGGTGAAGTCACAGGAAAAAAAATTGCTGCTTGATCCGAAATCCGGGGCAGGACAGCGATTTCAAATTGCCAGGACTACAACTACACATCCCGCAGGTGGGTTACTTTTTCTCACAAACGCGTGAACACTGAACATTTGAAGAGGGTTTTCTTAAGTCTTTAAAATCATCACTCGATGCTCAAATTAACATGTCCCAACAACAAAACACAACCTGATGGACATCCAGCAAGAAACTCCAAGAGAAACAGACATACTGCTGAATGATGAGAGTGCTCCATTACTTCGAACTTTTCAAAGTAGTTCAATTTTAACTTCTGAATTATTGCTCAATGAAAGCTCAACAAATGCCAAAAAATTATCAAGATCAAATGCTGAACTTCAAAGATTTGTTGATTGTTATAAAAATGAAGTCAAATCCAGTTTATTTAAAGTCAGGTCAATCGACGATGAAGAAGTTAGTGGTGTTCATGTCGGTGGTGATCGTCATCGCTCTGGTGGACGTGGTGCTCATTCAAACGGGGCAACAAATATGTCAGACAACTTGAATGACCCCAGCACTAATTTCAAAACAAAACCAACTACTAAAGCTAATAGAAAAGCCAATGAATCATCATCTGTRCCACCATACTTTACCGCAGGTGACGAAACAATCGACAAGTTGCTCAATGGTGGTATTCCCACCGGTTATGTCATTGAAATTAGTGGTGGGTCTGCTACTGGTAAGACCAATTTGCTTATGAATTTAGCCATCACTGTTCAACTCCCCAGAGAATTTGGTGGTCTTGGAAAGTCTTTGTTTGATGATAGTGATGTTGCTGATGCTAATCAACAAAGTAGRCAACAAAACCACAATCAAAATGGGAAAGGGAACAGAGATGGAAGTTTGAATGGGAACAGAAGAAACCATGTTCGAAATAGAAATCATGGTGTTCAATCGATGTATATTCCAACTGAATCACTACTTCCCACAACAAGACTTGAGAAGATAGTCAACCATTACAAAAAATGGTTAGTTGACAATGGGATCACCTCACCTTCAAATCACCCAGCGACTACAAACGTGTTGACCACAGCTACGCTCATAACGGATTTGGAAACACAAGAACATATACTCACTTATCAATTACCAGAAATGTTGAAACGAAATCCACACATCAAGCTCATTATCCTTGATTCAATTACACATCATCTAAGAGCCGAGGTGTCTGCMTGGGACAGAGATGTGTACACGCTAAAGACGATGAAACTGTTGAAACGGATTGCAATGGATTTTAACGTGACTGTTCTTATTGCAAACCAGGTGACCGACAGACCTTTGAAAGGGATATATTGGCCTCCTTCTAATGATATTTTGTTGAAGATGAATATGGAGTATCAGACAAGTTGGCTTGTTGGATGGGATGATGTTGGTGTTGTTTATCGACAATTGAAAGTTAAAAAGAGAAAGAATAAGGAATTGGATGATTTTGATGATTATGGTGAGATTGGATACGCTGATGGTTCTGCTTCTAATGGTGGTGATACGATGGGAAATAGTTCTGGATCTGGTTTCTCAGAAGACTTTTCGTTTAGTAGGTCTGTTTCTGGTGGGCCAGATGGTGCTCATGACAAGGATGTAAGTTTGGATAACTCTCTGAGAGATTATATCAGAAGTGGGAAAAGAAAATTGTTTGAGTCGTCTTATAAAAGTAAAGTCTCTAAGATCAAAACTATCCCTGCCTTGGGATTAACGTTATTGAAAATGGTTGATATGAGAATTGTTTTGATGAAGGAGTTCAAACCAATTTTGAATGAGAACTTGATTACAGAGTTTAGTGCTGATTTGGGAATTACCAACACGGCCAATATATCATCCAATGAGAACGATGTTGATAACTCAACTGGCTCTGCTCAATCATCGCAAGCGGATAGCCGGCATGTACAGAAAGGAACTGCGTCACAACAACCACAACAGAAAGACTCCACTCCTTCACAGTATAAAAAGGTTGAAATGTTGTTAAAGTCAAATGATTATCTTTCTAACCATAATTTTGAGACTCAGAGATTGATGAAGGTTGTGTTTAGTCCATTGATACCCTCTGGTGAGTCCAAACAATGTGTGTTTGAGATTTGGAATGGTGGAATTAGGTCGGTCGAATGACCAAATAACAATGTGTTTGTACAGTTATAGTGAAAATAAACAAATCCCAGTGGTTAGATGAATTTGCAAATTTACAAGTAAAGCCATGAATCGTCAAGAAATGTGGATCAGCATAGAGATGTGTAACTCTCTGCTTGAGGTAGATAGAATAATTATATCGCTTTTCTGTTAATTATATAGTGATGAAAAGGGACAGCTTATATATGAAAAATCTAAAATTAATAGGAGAGAAAATTTAAAAGGCTAATCACATGTGCTAGAGTCCAGCTAGTTTTGACCAAAAATAGATAAATATGATTGAAATTTGGCCATACATGTTACCTTATGTACCTTTYAGTCACCAAATTAGTGAACTAACTCTTCATTCCAATGCTCATAACCAACACTTCTAGCAAAGCTTGGATTAATGTATCTTTTTGGATGGTCAATACCTTCTTGATCCAAGGACTTCAACTCATCAGCTGTCAAAGGAACACTCTTTAATCCCTTAGCTAGTCTTTCGGCATTAACTGATCTAGGAGCAGCAAATCTACCAGATTGAGAATGGTAGTTGATTAAAACCTCAGCAGGAGAGACATCATATTTCTTGGCCAAAGTTTKCACAATTGGCAATTTCAACAATGGTGCACCACTGGAACCCAATGGAGAGTAAGCTTCGGTTATGATACCGTGTTCTTTACTGAACTTGACGAGTTCGACTTGTGGCAAACTTGGATGCAATTCAACTTGGTTGACAACCGGAACAACATCAGTCTCCTTCAAYAATCTTTCCAAGTATGGGACTGTATAGTTTGAAACTCCAATTGATCTGATTTTCTTGCTGTCYTTTTTTTGCAACTCAATCAACTTCTTCCAGGTGACCAAATAGTCGCCATCATCGGCAACATACTTACCATCTTTAAGAAGAGGTTTACCATCGGCATCAACCTTGAAAGTCAATGGCCAATGTTGTAAAACCAAATCAAGGTAGTCAATACCTAGTCTCTTCAATGATTCATCGATGGATTTGGCTGGATCATTCCAATGGGTTGGCCAAACTTTGGTGGTGATGAACAAGTCTTCTCTCTTAACGACACCCTCGGCGAACAATTCAGCTAATGCTTCACCGATGTATGTTTCAGTGTCATAAACCCAGGCAGTATCAATGTGACGGTATCCTCCTTTGACTGCTGCCTTCACGGCATCTTTGACCTTTGGATGCAATTCTTTTGGGTTATAGGTACCTAGAGCAATGGCTGGTGCTTCAATGCCGTTGTTTAGCTTTAGCTTGATTGAAAGGGCTGATTCGGTGGACATTTTGGTGATGTGGTTTTGTTGAGGTGATGAATTGTTATTAGATTCAATTGATGTGATCACTTTTTAATTAACAGGATATGTGTAGGGCAAAAAAGGCGGATATCGAGCACAATTTATACAATTTATAGTGAAGCTTCTATCGGTCAATCTTACGAATAGCTGGGATGGTGGAGTGTGTGTGATGACACTGATGAGCGAGCGCCACAGCTTAAACTGTCAACAAGGACACGATCCTTGCCGGTCAATTTATGACAACATCGAGATTGAATACATGGAATGATACCAAAATACGGATTGGGTCGACTCATCCTCTGTTTTAAAAGAACCTGAAGCAAATGAAGACAAAGATATAATAGATAAAATACAAAGAATAAAAGGAAAGGAAAAACAGTATAGGAAAAGAATAAGCAAATATATAGCAGCTACACACCCTTAAAAGTTGAATTGGTTGGTAAAGGAACTAGTCAATTGAATAATCTCAGTGTCATCGTCGACTGCTCTTGTGGAACTGTTATCTCTTCTGGAAGAGGTCAATCTGCTACTCAAACTTGATTGTGTAGTGTTAATGAACGGATCGTAGTATTGAGACTCCACATCAGATGATGAAACAATGGATTGACGCTCATCATCTGTGTCATCCACACCAGTACTTCCAATCTTTGGCCATTTCTTACCATTGTTTAAGTTCATATTATAGTAAGAGCTCAATCCTTCATATGAAATCAAACTAGCTGTGTCAAATGTACTGGCGTTACTTGGAGCATATGACGAGGCAGCACGAGAGTTCAAACCTCTACGTCCATTACCGTTTTCATATTTGTCTCTGATCTTAGTCAATTGCACAGAACTCAATTGTAAATTGTCCAAATGACCTTCCACCAAACAACCTTTCTCTCTGAAATGGGTCAACAAGTGGTTCCATAATCTGTTTTTACTCAAAGCCTTAGGGTTACCCAAAACGAACAAACCATATTTGGCACGAGTCAAGGCAACATTCAAACGTCTTGGGTCACTCAAGAAACCAATAGCTTGTTGTTCATTGGCACGAACACAAGATAAAATAATGTAATCTTTTTCTCTACCTTGGAAAGCATCAACAGAAGCAACTTCAACTTCCATGTACATCTCCTTATCGGCTAAACCACTGTTCATTTGCATGTATTGAACAACATATGCTCTTTGACCTTCATAAGGAGTAATGACACCGATTTGACTTGGTTTGATACCATCTTTGAACAACTTGGTGATAACACGTTCGGTGTTCATAGCTTCCACTCTGTTCAAGTAAGAAGTACCAGATGCTGAAATTTCTTCTCTACCATAGACAGCCCAGAACATCATTGGAGTTTCTCTGATTGGCCATGGGAACAATGAGTCTCTCACGGTTCTTTCCTCTGCGGTGACACCATTTTGTAAACTACCATCATAGAACATGTTACTTGGGAACTCAGACAAACATGGATGCATACGGTATTGAACCTCCAAACGAATAGGCATGTGACCCAAGAAAATTAATCTTTCGAAAAGGGATTGTCTTAAACCTGCATCACCGGCTTTTCTGTTCAAAATAACTGGACCCAATTGTTGATGGTCACCAACCAAGACAACTTGTTTAGCACCCTTGACGATTGGAATCAAACATTCTGGTTCAGAAGCTTGGGTAATTTCATCAATCAAAACAGTTCTGAATTTCATGCCTGCTAATCTCTTGTCACCTGCACCAACACAAGTACAACAGATGATATCACAGTTCTTTAAAATCTGTTTTTCCAACTTCTTAACCGCATAGAAGTACTTGTTGCTATCTTCCTTGGATAATTCACCTAATTCCTCTTTCAACTTGATCAATTTCTTCAATTCACGTTTAGCCTTACTCTTCACTTGCTCATGCAAACACAAATGGGCAACACTGGTCTCGATATCTTCTCTGCTTCTAGCAGTGACTCTGACAACATTTAGTCCCAAAGCATCAAGCTTGGCAGCCAAATGATCAACAGCAACGTTGGAAGGAGCACAAACCAAAATCTTGTCCTTGTTCATCTTGGCCAAATGGTAACAAATAGTGGCAGAAGTGACGGTCTTACCTGTACCCGGAGGGCCTTGAATCAAAGACAACGGTCTTTGCAAGACATTCTTGACGGCATTAGCTTGTGAAACATTCAATTCTGCACCTGGAATAGAAAAGATCTTAGGAAGTTTGACATCGAATAACACTTCAGGCATCTCTTTACCCAACAGTCTCTCGTAAATGTGAGCTGAAACGGATTCTGGGTCAACGGCGAATGTCTTCAATGCATCCTGCATTCTCTCGTAGGCAGTTCCCTTCCAAACGAACTCAGCTGTGAAACGGTTGTTTAAATGGGTAGGAGGGGGATTTTTCTTGTTCGGGTTAAGTTCCAAGGTGAATTCCTCTTGTAAAGCACCAGGCAATCTGACGATAAAACCATGTTCTTCCCAAGGCTCATTCAATTCAGGACCATCATATTTCAAGATCATTTCATCACCAACGGCGACTTTAATGTCTCCAGATTCATATGTTGAGAAGGTGAAAGAGGCCAAGTGTCTTCCGCTTAAACTTAAACTCCAAGAGACGGTGATATGTTCCAAGGATTTGGATTCTTTCAATTGTTTATCGTAATCGGCTTCTAATTTGACTAGAGGAGCAAAAGAATTTTGATATTGGAAAGCATCAATGTATCTCCATAAGATAGGGATAATTTCTTCCTCTTCTTTCAAATCTTCGTCATCCAAAGTGGCTTCTTTGTTCAATCTCCACTTGGCTTCCAACTTGGTCATTTGCACAGGAGTGATAGGTTTAGCAATCAATGAGTCTTCAACRGTAGGAACGGCAGCAACCCAAGGTAAGAATTGTCTATCTTCAATCAAAGCTTGCCATTGTTCAGTATCCCAATTCAGATCTTTCGACTGGGCACAAGGCAGACGACACAAGATAACAACGACGGATTCTTGTTTAGCAGAGACGAAACCCAACACAAACACGTTCTTGTTACCACAATGGTAACATTCCAACGTGGTATCACCCAAATCTGAATCTGGATGTAATGAAACAACGTTATGTTTGGCCATCACCAAATGGTTGACTATATGAGAACCACCTCCTGATGTCTTAGCATTGCAAAACCATTTGTTACAAGTTTCACACTTGACAACACAGGCAGGGTTGCAGATACCACAATATGAACAGGCATGTTCTGGCAGTGGTGGTGGTTGATCAGCTGCTGATAAGTGTAAAAAATCATCTCCAGAGGATGGCGGTAGTGCCTGATGTTCTTGAAAATGGTGATAGTGTGAGTCTGTGGAGGACAGGGATTCAGAAAGCAATGATTCAGATGCCACTGATGAGGCATAGTGGGATTCAGATCCGGACGGTGGATCCGTAGCTGGTGGATAGCTTGGATCTTGCATGTTTCATGAAAGCAATTGTTTTTGTGGTTATTTTTTTTTCTAGCTGGTGAAAAAAGTTGTTGTTGGGGATTTTTGACAGGGATGGAATTTATGATGTAATCATAAACGAATTGATCAGATATGAAGATGAACAAAAAGAGTGTCAATTAATCGATGGCAACTGTTAACCGTTTGTGAATATGCTTGATCTGATGGGAAGAAGGGTTTCGACAGGATCTCTTYTGGATCAAAATCCGTCAGTGTCAATATCATGCATCGATCGTGCTGAAAATAAGTTTTGGAGATTTTTGTGAWTTTATTTTTCACACAGCGCGACGTTGCTGACCCGTCGCACAAAGTGGCAGACTTGACTGATCAGATTACTCTACCTACTATCTATAAGTGCTAACTACAATAGCTATATTGTACTAAATATCCCTGTCTTTATATTCAACCCAACCTACTCCTAATATATCCAAGATCTTTTTCTCTGAAAAGGATTCAATCAATTGTGTGTTACCCTTATCTTTATAAAGCCCCTTTTCATTCAAATGAAGTCCTTTCTTACCAGCCAACAGTCTCAAACACCTATTGAAATACCCATTTCCAGCAAAATACAAAAAGCTAGCTCCTAAATTTGAATAAGCAACTGAGATTATATCAACTCTTCTGTTCTTGGAATAATTAGGGGCAATTGCACCTCCCATGAACTTATCCATTTTTGGTGTAATCTCAGTCAAGTCACACTCGATGTAATGTTTTCTTTTCAAGAACAAAACCAACTCAAACAAAATCTTATTGATTTCTTCCTGTTCTACGAGTCCTTTTTCATATATTAAATAGTCAATGTCTCCACAGTCTTTTTCACCTCTCAAATAGGAACCCATGATATCGATCTGCAAATTTGGATCAAACTCTCTGACTAGATTCTTGATATGCCTGAAATGACAAGTCACTTCATCTCGGGACATTCTTTCACTCCAATCGTCTCTATTCCGGTATCCGATCTTTTGCACTCTGTTCAGACGATTGTAAAACTTGGGCTCAGACATTTGACAAAAATCAGTAATTCCATGTTTCCTAATGAATACCGAAGCATTAATCTGACCAAACCCATGGATTTTGCTCAGTTGATTCACAAGTCTCAATTCAGTATTCTGATCAAGTGYTTTTTTCAAAGCATCAAATTTGGGGAAAGATCCTGTTTCAATTATGTCGTCTATGTGTTCACARATGCTTTTGCCAATACCTGGTCTATCAGATAAATCAGCAGAAAACCGTATGGGGAAATTGTAATCCTGGATAGCTGTAATTGCATTTCTATACTGCCTTGCCTTATGTGTATTCACTGATTCAAGCAATGTTTCTTGCTCCAATAGACTGATCATTTCTTGGAAAATTTCAATGATTTTATCATTTCGGGCAAACCTTCTGGATGAATGATTAGCCTTCTGGTCTCTCACTCGGGTCAGTTTGTCGAYTAATCTTGTGCATTGGTCCGTCGCCACTGTATTTTTCTGTTGTTGCTGTTGTGAAGAAGACAACGACGACAAAGATAGTACTTTCCTTCTCTTCCTGGGATTGACGGATAGGTCGTCTGTTGAAGTAGGCGTAGTATATACCTCGGGTAATTGATAAAGAAAATCAGAAYGAGACACGAGTTTATTCTGTTCGAGGCATGTGAAGAGCCAAGCCAGTGTCACCACAGACACCTTTATTTGTGATACTGACTTCATGTTGAGCTGTTTAAGCAATTGGGCAACATTCAAGCTCTCAGGGTTTGTAAGAACCAAGTATGTGTTGTTGTTGGCTTTATTGTCATCGATATCTGGTATCTGATACCGGACCGAAGCACCGTTTGATTGCCAAATTTTCACTCTTGTTGAAGAAACTTTTGAGTTTGATTTTGGGAACAAGACCAATGTAACATTGTCCAACAAACCACCCATTGTAATGATTTGCTTCGGCAGTAATGGATGAAAAAAAAAGGCAATGATGAGAGACACAGACAGTCCGATGATAAGAAAGGGGTCTGAGTGGGGATTACGGCAAGTCAAGTGTGGTAGAGAGTCTAGCTAGCAGGGCATTTGTAAGGAMGGAGCGATTGTCATCTCCTCGAGGTGGGAGACACAGTGGACACAGGGGACTCGGTGCAGTGGGCTCAGGGCTGCTCATTGTTTAACACAGAAATCAGGATCTGCACACTGGGACTACCACTACCACTACCACTACCACTACCACTAGTACGTGCTATCTTTAATCTCTTTGAGTTTCTGAACTACTGATCAGTGGCAACAGGGAACACCACAGGGAACTTTCAACTATCAAAACCACCTTCAGATGGACTCTTCCAACTCCCACCACCATCATCACCACAATCATAMTCACAATCATCAATTGCAGCATTCCTCTCCAATGTCTATAAGGCATTCTTCTTCACCTCCTGCTACTGACCAACTACTCACCTTCCCCGGCTCCATGTCTCCCACAAACAGCATCTCCTACACCTCCCAAACTGGGGCCCCTAGAATCAACATCAGAAAGTCATCACCTCCTACTGAAGATACAAACAATGTCATGTCCCAAGTTTACAAGACTCCTCGTTCAAGATCAGGTTCTCTGAAAATGTTCAAACAGCGTCTGCAAAGCATCTCATCTTCTTCGCCAACTCACTCTTTAACAAGTGCAACTGTCCTAAGTTCCTTTTCTCCACGATCCTCAATGGATGTACATTCTTTCTCAGGATCATTTGATGATCTGACAAGTGAAGCAGGACCAGAATATATAAGAAAGAATTTGAAATCTTACAATGAATTGCTGATCAGTTATTTGACCCAGCAAGGGCTGAACCTCAACCCCTTAAGGCTGAAACAGCAAAAATTGGGCAAGTCAGGTATGAGGTTTGGACACTCAAATTCCGAGAGTATACAAATATTCATCACTGGTAATGGTCAGATACTATATTTACCGCACAACCCATCCAAGAAGAAGATACGGACGGAAGAAGGAGAAACTGATGAATTACAAGATCAAGAAGACGATGAAGGGGATATCGAAGATAGTGACGACGATGACGATGAACAAGGGCCAACAAATGATTCCAATACACATCGTGGATCACATAGACAAAAGAGTTCAAAGAAAACACATCATAATGTGGCTAGTCATACTTTTGGTATCATCATCAAGTTGTCTAAAGAACAGACGTTGGGTTGTAAGGCTAAAGCAATTTACTACACTGATGCTACAACAAAATGGATCTCTGGTATTCTTCAAGAAACTCAAAAGGGAAAAAGCAAAATGGCTTTTAGAGAAAAATATAAAGTCTCCAAAGACGTGGAATGGGAATTGGATTTTGGAAATCCTGACTGTTATATTCCTTTCAAAAAAAATCAAGACGATGATGTCACAAGTTTTGAGAATTTTTACACTGGTGCTGATGATATAGACAGTTTGTCTTCAAGAAACAATAACTCTTTGGAATTCACCTGTTCTAGTGCTCCAACCCAAGAAATCAAGAATTTTGAACTGTTGAATGTGAAACAATATGTCAATGAGATCGATCAAAACACAGGAAGAGATTGTACCGAGGACCAATGCTTGTTCCYAACGAACAACGCTGACTYTAGAGATTCCAAAACTTTTCAACCTGGTTACTATATTTTCTTACTCCCTGTTGTTTATCCAATCAATACACCAGAAACTGTGTATACGCCCTTGGGACAGCTGCTTCATCATCTCCATATTCAAGTGGAGCGTGTCCCTTACAATCCTTCGATCCCCGCTCCGCCAAGCGCCTTCCTTTCTACTTCTCCACATCATCCTCATTCCAAATTCGATGACCCTACAACATCAATGTTTGATAATACGAGTGTCAGTAGTCCCCATTCAAGTCATAGTGTCACTGGAGCATCCAAAAGTTTGTTCAGAAAGATTGGCAGACGTCGTTCATCCGTTAAAGAGTCTGTGTCTTCGAGTGCTAGTGGATTGTTAAACAATTTAGTTGGAAGAGATACGAACACTGTTTATGATTTCAGATACGATTTGCCTACAATAAGATTACCACCGAGTGATGCCACTTCTACTTTAAACAAATCAATTTATGTTAATAAGGTGTGGAATGATGCTTTGAATTATGAATTGTTACTTCCTAAAAAATATATCCAATTGTCTCCTAGATTTCATGGTGAGCCTTACTTGAAACAGCACAGTTTCATGTTACAGATGAAGTTGATTCCATTGATCAAATCACTGTGTCTTAAAAGAATCAGAATTAACATTGTGGAAAAAATCACATATATTTCCAAGGACATGAGATATGAAGAAGATGTCGGAAGAGTTGATAGAAGTGGAGTGAAAGAAAGAAGTGCCACGTTAATGGAGATCAAGACAAAGGATAAGTCAAAGACTACTGCAGCCCCTGCTTTGAATACTCAAATTGTCAAAGGTTGTATTGATGATAACTTGTTGACTTGTTGTTACAACAATGGTGAAATGAAGGCCTCTGCTGATTCAGGAACAAAACATGGCCATAGAAATAGATCAGACTCCAATGGTTTCAAGAAAGTCGCTAATAAGCTGCTGGATCCTRCCAAACCCACTGGAAACGGGGCTACTGCATCCTCTTCATCATCCTCTAGAACAGAACACRATGATGAAATTGCAATTACTAACCCAGTCAAGTTACAATGTCCACTTGTTTTCTACGCTAATGATTCGATGGGATTTGTCAGAGATACTCATGAAGGTCTGATTAGGGGATCTGCTGATATCAATGATATTCAAGATGAGAACAATGATGCCACTTCTATTTTTTCTGTCAATACAGCAAACACATATGATGATACTATACTGAATTCCAACCCTATGAATGTGTCATTATCAAATGATGATACTCCAATTGATGATCTTGCAAAATCACCTGCTCTGTCACCTCTGATGTCACCAAGAAGAGGAAGTACTCTGTCTGTGAAACATTCTAAAGAGAAGCCAGACGAGAGCAGACTATCGGACTTTTCTTTCCATCCAGATACTTCRGTTCATAATGTTAAGATTAGACATAGATTACAGATTTGTTTTAGAATTTCAAAACCTGATGACCACATGCTGACTCCTGATGGATTACCYAAAATGCACCATTATGAGGTTATCGTTGATACTCCAATTGTGTTTGTGTCTCCATTTTGTGTGTCTGATACGATGGATTTACCATCTTATGACTATGCTGTGAGAACAGCAAGTATCGATCGCCCCATTGGCTCTGAATTCCAGTTTGGTAGAGACACAGAAGCTGATAATAATGAGGATTTGCCTAGTTTCGAACAAGCTGTTTTGATGCCATGTTCTCCAATGCTGACTGGTTTCAACGTTCCATCAAGTCTGTCTAACGTTAATTCAACAACTGTGTTATCTCAATCACCTTTTTCATTGGGATCACTGAGCCCAGCAAGAAGAGATTCTTCAGTGAGTTTCACTAATTTGGACTCTCTTATTCAGTCAGACATGTCCAATCTCTCACTTTCTGTTGGACCTGGTGGAAGACGTATCTCTATAGATGATGGTTTTTCCAAAAGAGAACTTTCTAGAACTTCTGGTACTGGTGTCGGAATCGGTRGTCAACTAAGCAACATGTTCCAACAACAGCAAGAACAGCAACGTGTCCCTCCATCGCCTATATCTGTCTTAATGGGTGGCCAAGATAGCAGCAGCAGCAGTAGTCCTTTCACGCCTGGTTATTCGATCAACAATGCTCAGGAAAACCGCAGACCTAGCACACCAAAGATCATCACCACTCCTCCTGACAACATGGTTATGACAAGCACAAACAGCAGAAGTAACAGTAGAAACAACAGTTTCAATGTTCGTTCCAGATCAGTTTCCAGTTTCAGCGGTGGACCAACAACATCAATGACTTCATTGTCCCATGGTGGTCAAACCCAAATCCAACCCCAAACAAGCCAAATTCAAGCGCATGCTCCAASTCCTATTAGACCTACCCTTGAGCATATTCCATCGCAGTCATCACTTGAGTTTGAAGAAGAGTTGCCTACGTATCAAAGTGTCCTAGAACAAGATTTGATCAATGGTACTGAGCATAAAGGTTTGCTTGGTAGTACCACTTCGGTGAACAATAGTGGTTTGAGTGGGGCCCATTCTGTTGATGTTATTGATAGTGGTCGTGATGTTGACGATGATGATGATGTTGTGAGTTTGGATACCGTTAATGATATAAGTCAGTTGAATGTCACCCAGGCTAATCATCTGCTATAGTTTTTCCATGTTGTCTCTCACACSATGGATGATATTATTAATTTTTGTTTTGTTTTTTCCGTTTCTTTTCTTTATCGATCGAGTTTTTGTTTTTCACGCTTTTTTTACGTCTTTATGCTTTCGAGTTCGTGCATTATCAGCTTTTTTTCCTAAATCTATATAAAGACTGATATTCTTTGTTTGAATTTTTGTTTTTGCTATACTGTTTGCCTTTGAAATTACGAATTTTTTTTGGTTTATTTTTTATACTGTGTCATTCATATATCCTTCTGTTTTATCTTTTCTTTCATTAAGTTCATGATAAGCATATATTATTGATGAAGTCGAAAATTTATATACTTTTCTAGATACACGCAAAGTGATAGTTAGACCTCAGCTTCTTATATTATAGAGAGCCAAATGGCCACGAACTGCCATTTGTCCTAATCGGGAAGGAACTARCTGATAGCATAATGCCTTTAAGTTCATCCAATTCCTTCCCGATTAGGACAAATATCTCTGGTCAGTCCGGTGATATATATCGACTAGCATGCGTCTACTCCTGAGTCCTTAACTAAGTTTACAATTATAATCATAACTAAATATAGCTTGAACTATTAATGATATTGATTATATATATAATTCATTATTTTTTGGTATATTATATGTACATATATGGACATGTAAAATATAAATTATAAATTCCAAGTTTTTGGAAGTGCAAAAACTGAACCGAATTGACAGTCGACTGTTAATTAGGGTAAAAACGGTATAAGGTTTATATATGCAACACAAAGGCAAAAAGAGTATTAAAAGCATATGAGAGTCTCTCAACAAAARGTATAGTAACTGAATCACAAGTTAATARAAATCAAATTTGAATGAGATCTAATGGAGTATATAAGTGAGAGAAAGGGCTAAAGATGTAAAAAGCCAAGTTGTAATTTTGAATAGTACGCGTGTTCAACAAACACGCAGTAAATAAGATGAACGAAATATAATATGAATTGGAGATATCTGTGATRAAAATTCTTTGATCAAGAAACTTAAAGCAAGGCCAACAATGAACCAGCAATGGCCATGACACCGGCAGCAGCCTTAACAGTAGGCATGTTAGCGGCACCTTCACTATCTGTGCTAACATCACGCTTTGCCTTGAAAGTGTAAGCGGTGGAATAAGAAGTTGAATAAGACCAAGCAGTGCTGAAAGTGTGGGTCTTGGAACAACCACAACTAGTATCCCAAGCTGATGTTGTAACGATTCCAAATTGGTAGAAGTTGGTGGACAATGTTGAAGCAACTGAGGTACTGTAGGTTTTACTGCAGCCACAAGAGGTATCCCATTTGGTGGCCATGCTGTACCAAGCACCTTGATCGTAGAATAAACCGCCTTCAGAACCTGAACCTGATCCTGAACCGGATCCAGAGCCAGAGTCTGAACCTGAGCCAGAAGAGCCTGATGAGCCTGATGATTCGCCGCTACCTGAAGATTCACCAGAAGTGTCACTCGAGCCAGAAGACTCGAAACCAGATGAACCTGMAGCACCACCGGAAATATCAGAAGAACCAGATTCGGTGGATGCACCAGAAGTGTCAGTAGAACCAGAAGATTCAAAGCCAGATGAGCCAGAAGCACCACCAGAAATATCAGTTGAACCAGATTCAGTGGAAGCACCAGAAGTACCAGTGGAGCCAGATGCCTCAAAACCAGAGGATCCAGAAGCACCACCAGAAGTGCCAATGGAACCAGATTCAGTGGAAGCACCAGAAGTACCAGTGGAGCCAGATGATTCAAAACCAGATGAGCCAGAAGCACCACCAGAACTTTCAGCGGAGCCAGATTCGCTTGATGCGCCAGATGTGTCAGTGGAACCGGAGGTCTCAGAGCCAGAGGAACCGGAAGCGCTACCAGAAGTATCAGTAGAACCGGACTCTTCAGAACAGTCAGATGATTCAGAAGATGTGTCGGCAGAACCAGAAGTATCAGTGGAGCCAGAAGTGTCAGTTGAACCTGAAGCTTCAATACTACTTGAGCCAGAGCCACTACCAGAAGTATCAGTTAATCCAGATGCTTCATAGCCAGTTGAACCAGATGCAGCACCGGAAGTGTCAGTTGAGCCAGAGGCACTACCAGAAGTGTCAGTAGATCCAGAGCCAGAAGCACCACCAGAAGTGTCAGAGGATCCAGAGTCGCTGGACTCGCCAGAGGATTCGGAGCAATCAGATGAATCGGAAGAACCAGAARTATCAGTGGAGCCAGAAGAACCAGATGTGTCAGTGGAGCCAGAGGCTTCAAAACCAGTTGAGCCAGAAGCACTACCAGAGGTATCGGTGGATCCAGAAGCGCCACCAGATGTATCGGTGGAGCCAGATTCAGAATCAGAGCAGTCAGATGAATCAGATGAAGAATCAGAACCACCAGAAGAAGTGTCKGTGGAAGCAGAGACACCAGCTGAGCCCTCAGATGAACCTGAAAAAGATGAGTCACCAGAAGAACCAGATGATGATGAATCACCGGAGGAACCTGAGTCACCAGAAGACTCAGAACAGTCGGATGAGTCGGAAGAACCAGAAGAGCCAGAACCAGATGAGCCGGTGTCTGTTGACATTTCAGTGGAGCCAGAGGATCCACCTTGTGATGAGCCAGAGGATGAATCAGAAGATGAGCCAGAAGATGAACTAGATGATGATTCAGAAGAAGAACCAGAAGATTCGTCACAGTCACTCTTCTTAACAATCTCAACGTAGTTGGATTGTCCAGTGACAGAAGCATCAGCAACTAAGGCAACAGATGAAGAATTCTCTGAGACAGGAGCTGCAGAAATCAATGATGAACATAGTAAGAAAAGATTGATGTAATTAACGGAAGCCATTTTTGTAAAGTAAATAGTATTTTTTGCTGAGAAAAGTAAGTGAAAAGAATGAAAAATTAGAAATTAATTGAAGGTTTTTGGAAGTAGTAATGAGTGGATGATTTGATAAACGAATGGATGATGAAAAAGAATATAACTGATAAACGATTTGAATAGTGAGTATGAGTAGAAATGATTGTCTATTTATATTGGTGACTGGGGTCATAGTTGCAGAGACGTGAAAATAGAGCTAACTTTTCATAGGATTGCAACATGCAAACGGTAAGTTTCAAGAGAACATGTCGTGTTGATGGTTGATGAGTAGTTTCAAATTTAGAAGGGAGAAGAAAGTTGGAATGCCGCCTTGTATAGAGGAACTTCATTAATTGGATCATGGCGTAGTGAAAGTTAGCATATTCAGTTCACTGGAGAATGCAAGGAACATGATTCTAAGAATATTTTGAGCATGCACGAACTCAGGGACACTAAGGGGATCCTATCTGTCACCTTAAGGGCAAATTCAGTGACAAGCTTACCTTTGACATTGGCATGGGAATCCCATTCCAACAATCGAGATTCAGGTCATATTCGGTCATGGCAGTAAGGCACCGTCTGGGCTTTGGACGCAGGAGAAAACAATTTGGATCATCATTTGGAAACCCATGTCTTCTGAACGATCGAAAAAGAACAACCCTATGGATGATATTCGGTGACCCAAGGGAATCAAAAATTGCAACACAGTGGAATCATACACCGACCCTGTAGAAAGCAAACCTTCCATATCCACCCTTAACACCAACCTAGCAGCTAATTGCCTCTTCCTTCTTTCTTTGAATTGTGTCTCATATCTTTTTTTAGATATTTTCGATGTAGATGAAAATGGACATTCATTCACCGTTGCATGGGACTAATCTAGGGAAATTCAAACCATCAGGGACCGAGCGTCGGGTACTATAGTTTGGTTGGTAGGGACCTTGAAATGCAGAAATGGCAGAAGAGCGTCAAAATTCTGTAATCATTTTTTGTTTATGGATGCATAGTTAATCATCTTCATATCATTTGTGGATTCTGGTACGTACGTACTGCCGTCTTCTTTTTTTTCTAAACTGCGTTGAAACTTGAAACTTGAAACTTCTTAGCTCATACTAATTTGATGATGATCGCGCCTCTGGCAATTGCAAAATGATTGGGACTGGTTTAATTCTGGATGGAACAAGCTTGGAACAAACAGCAGACATTCATGTAGGATATATCCAGTTTTTTCCAACTGTTCACCCCCGCCCTCCCCCCCAAAGTTAGAATATATGGGTGATCATTATGGTCATTTCAAAAATAAGCTATACATGGCTTTCGAAAAAATTCATGCATGGGAACTATTGCCAAGAATATGCCGAGATCACCGCTGAGCTTCCAATATCATCCATCAGCTGGGTATCTGTGATATCGATATCGATCATGAACAGAAACAGGGCGATTATTTTGTAATATCTGTTGCAGCTAGCTCAAAAGATAATTAGCTGGTTAATCCTTAATTCCATTTGAGGTCAATATGGAGCTGAATTGCTTATACGAGGTCCCGGGGTCCCCGTATCAATCAACAAGAAGGGAAATTTGTCAATTGCTATTAAGCCAAATATTGTTAGGCTTTTTGGGGACCAAACAGTGAGAAAGTCAACGTCTCCAACCAGTCACCATACGTACTGAGAAAGTCCACCAGTCTTTAAAATGTTCCTTCTGATATATGTACAGTACGCCTTCAATCGGAGTTGAAGAAAATTTCACTTTTGAAGCAAAAAATGGAGGTTATCTGCCATACAATTTTCACGTGTCATCAAGGTATGTAGCTCATATGTACATCAGATCAACTTGTACGGTRACTGAACAAATATGTGGACAGTCCAGAAGGGTAATTAAAGAAATCAAAAATTATAGGGAATCTTTATTAGGTATAAGAAAAAAATGGTGGATTAAAACAAGTAAATATTACACTGATCTGAGCTTTGTTGGCTCGAATGGCATTAGAGCAGCAAGAATGGACAAACATCCAATAACTGCACCACAAACCCAGATAGGAACCGATGTTCCTGTTTGTTGACCATACCAATAGACCACTGGAGCAAAAGCACCCGACACTCTGCAAGCCACCAAGGCAAGACCAACTCCTGTGGTTCTTGCTCTTGTTGGGAACACTTCCGGAGTATAAGCATATAAAACGGAATAGTATACATTGACAAAGAAATAAGTAGCTGAACTGAAACCAGCATCACCAGCTGGTGTTCTCACCGTGGTGTATCCRAACAAGATAGCCATACTGGCAAGTGCAGAGACAGCCATGGTACCTCTTCTACCAAGTTTTGGAATCATCACGAGAAATCCAGCTAAGATTGGACCGAATATACCAACAARGTTTGCAATTGATGAGTTTCTGTATGTGATATAGGTAGAGTCGCCTGTGTTACCACCATGTTTGGAGATGTAAATGTACAAGAAGTTGTAAAACGTGTTGTAAGCAATACCAATGAATAACCAGGATAAGAAGATCAATGTGGTGGATCTGATGACAACTTTAGAACTGAATAAAATCTTGACATTTGCCTTCGTCACTTTCCAAAGCACACTTATTGAACTTCCATCTTTTTCATAGTTATAGTATTCATGTTTGATCTCACYACATTCTTTGAGTTGTTCCAACGTCAAACTGCATGGTCTGTTATACTTTCTTGAAATCTTCATGATGGACTCATATGCTTCTTCGTCTCTACCAACAGAAACCAAAAACTTAGGAGTTTCATCTAAATTCAAAACAAACAATCTGACAAGACCAGCAATTAAAACAATGGCTGAGTTGACGTACCAGCAATATCTCCAGCCTCTATTCAATTTTGAGGTACAATTTGTTGGGTCAGAGCAGAAAAATGAAGAGAAGGCCCATGCCAGCAAGTTAGCGATGGTTTGACCAACACCCCACCAGGCAGCCATAGCGGTATTCAAATATTGATACTTTGAAGGCAAGTATTCCATGAACACAGACACATCAATAGCAAGGTTACCACCAGCGCAAGCAGTTGAAAGGAATAAAAAGATGCAGTACATGGCATAGGATGAAGTACCACCAGTAACCATACCAAAAGTGGCACACAGAATCAATGAAGAGTTGAAACAAAGCTTACGGCCAATGATATCAGAACCGAAACCAAATACAATACCACCAATGATCAGGGCACCATAGGATATTTCAGTGTGGATTGGGTATCCTATTCCAAATTGATAATTGACGTAAAGTTGCACACAAGATTGAATTAACTCCATTTGAGAATCAACAGAGTAACCAAAACCAGCAATACAGAACAATTTGGCATGATACCAGGTGAATCCAATCTCATCTAAAGCTTCGTTGACCAGGAAAATTTTYTTGCTCAAAGCTGGATCTTTACCTTCAGTTGCTGATAGATCTTTGGCGGTGATTTGAGGAGCCAATCCTTTCTCTAAAAAGGAARAAGAGTTGACTTCATCGAGTGATGTTTGTTTGATGTTCTTTTCTATTATATCAGGCATGYTGATAATGTTGGAGAGCAGTGTCAATCAAGCCTCGAGAGTCACAAAAGTTCTGAAAATTCATCTAATGTTCGAATGATCTAAAACACATATATGGGGATGTTATGGTAATTTATATGATTTGCCTTCATAAGCTATAGATTGATTGAAATGTGTCTGGTTCAACTATATCGATCAATTGTATCGGTGCAGTATATCTATAATTAAGACTCCGTCATWGGCCGCCTGTAGCTGGTATCTATTCATCGAATGCTATATGGTGAGGGAATGTAGCATATTCATATATGTAATTGTAGAAGAGAGTGATTGTTCTGCTGCAGTTGAATAGATAATGGAGACATTATATATAAGTTAGCTTGATTTGGCAACGTTTCGATCTCTTGGGCGTCAGTATTGGCTGGCGTGCATTGGAATGAATGCAGACCTCCGAACTATTCAGTACACAACAATTAAATTTTGATAGCTGAACGTATACGTACGCGTATATCAAATATCGGATGTGATCTATATAGCTTTTTTCAAGGATCTTCTGACTTGATTCGGTGAATAATTGTAAGCCTATATGTACGCATATACAGTGCATATACAGCAAAAATTTTAACAAATGAGTGTCCCTGCGTCTTTGACCTTCCTAATTGATGGAAGATCTTATCTTTGATGCTTCGTCCGAGCTCGATCCCTTATTGATATGCAATTGTAATATTGTATGTACCATTAATTGGACATTGAATCAACGTGATATATATGGATGGTGGCCGGATAACAGWGCTCTTAATTCGGTGTTTATATGGAATTTCAATACGTCAATTAATCACRATATATTTATTTGTCTATGCAACATTCTTACATCTTGATCTATGTTACTCCAGTTATTGCAAGAATCCAACTCGGGCTCTTTCAAATATTGCACACGATTCATTGAATTCAAACTCAAGCCCTGTTATTCTTCTTGATTGACCTAATTTTCATCCAAACCAATTTGAAAAGGCTAATTAAAGCAATGACATCCAACGTCAAGAACACAAATACAAAGACACAAACCATCAAGATATTAAACCCAGAAGATCTTCCTCATGAAGTCACAAAGATCCAATCATTGAGAATTCCAATGAAAGATGGCATTGAACTACAGGCCCATCTCTGGATTCCAAAAGAAGCMTGGGAAGGTGATTTGAAGTGTGGTACTTTAGTTGAATACATTCCATATAGAACTGATGTGACCATCCAAAGAGACTCAAAGAGACACCCATTTTATGCTGGTAATGGACTAGCCTCTCTCAGAATTGACATGAGAGGGTCTTCAAACTCAGGTGGTGTCTTAGTTGATGAGTACTTGAAACAAGAACAGGATGATGCTCTTGACGCGTTTGATTGGATTGTTAAACAAAAATGGTCCAATGGTAACATTGCCATGTTTGGTAAATCGTGGGGTGGTTTTAATGGCTTACAAGTTGCTGCTCGACAACATCCTGCTTTGAAAACTATTATCACCTTGATGTCAACCGATGACAGATATGCAGATGATGTTCATTACAGAGGTGGATACTTGATGGGTTCTGATATGTTGATGTGGGGTGCAACTATGTTTGCTTATGCTCCTAGACCTCAAGATAAAAGAATTATGGGTGATGATTGGAAAAAGAACTGGCTTGAAAGATTGAATTGTGAACCTATGATGAAGAATTGGATCACTCACCAAACTAGAGATGCATACTGGAAACATGGTTCCATTTGTGAAGATTATTYCAAAGTTGACATCCCTGTTCTTTCAATTGGTGGTTGGAAAGATGGTTACACAAMCCCTGTGTTCAGAATGGCTGACAACCTACCTCACCCAGAGTCTTCCTGTTTGGTTGGTCCTTGGATTCACGAATACCCAGAAGTGGCGGCTCCTGGACCAGCAATTGGTTATCAACAACTTTCCTTAGCCTGGTTTAAAAAATACTTGTACCCTGAGGAAAAATCAGATTTTTCTTTGCCAAGACTAACAGCATATCTACAAGACCCATCAAGTATCGAAGACTCAAGTGTTTACAGAGAGGGCAAGTGGGTTTCTTTGACTAATCCATGTGAGAAGAAGTCGATCTCATTGTTCTTCAACACCAATGGTCAAATTTTAACTAAAGAGGCCGTGACCTCTGAATCACCTATTTCATTCAGTGGGGAGTTATCACATGGATTGTTCAGAGGCAATTGGTGTCCATTTGGTTTTGAAGGTGACTTCCCGGCTGACCAAAGGTACGAAGATTCCAAATGCCTATGTTTTGATTCTGAAGTGTTCTCTGAAGAGATTGACTTGTTGGGTCAGCCAGTTGCTAAATTCACAGTCTCTTCCGATAAACCACTAGCAAATCTCTCTGTCAGATTGGTTGACATTTACCCAGATTCAGGAGAGCATATCTTGATCTCATGGGGGTCGCTGAATTTAACACATAGAATCTCCCACGAGTTCCCAGAACAATTAACTCCGGGTGAAAAATACRATATTGAGATTTCATTGGATGTTTTGGGTATCAAGTTGGCTAAAGGCCACAAACTCAGAGTTGCTCTATCTACATGTGACTGGCCTCAAGCTTGGCCATCTATCGAAACGCCAACTTTGAAATTATTCAAAGGTGAATTGGTTCTGCCATTGCTTAACACAGAACAAGTTGTTGAATCTCCAGAATTTGCTGAACCTACCATTATGAAAGGTACCAAGGTTGAAGAAATGAAACCACCTGGTAGAGTGAAAAATGTCACTTTCGATTACCCTAACAATACATGGACTATAGTGGATAAGCTAGATGAGGGACAAGTAAAATTTCCTGACTTTGGCGACGCTTCTGGTATCTATCACGGTGAATGGGGTACCAACATTTGGAAGATCAAAGTTGGTGATCCATTGAGTGCTTACAATGAGTGTAATTATGTTTATCATATGGGTAGAGAAGAGGATAACTGGGAAATCAAAATTGACAATAGTTCTAAGTTGACTGCCGATAAAGATAACTTTTATTTGGTTAATCATATCAAGGCTTATGAAAATGAAAAGCTGGTTTTTGAGAAGGTGTTTGATGATGATATTCCAAGACAATTTGTTTGATTGTAGAATAAATATATACCTACTTTGAAATTCAATTCTGTGAATCAGATTATTTACTCTTCTACCTCTGTAAATATCTAGTTGGTTGAAAGGAACTAAAACGGAAACCTGATTACGATTCACCCCCATCTGTTACAAAAATTTATCAATTTGAGGCTGGGTTAGATAGACTGCCAACTAGCTTCGCGTGTCATTAATAGAGAAAAGAATTCAAAGACCGAGCTTTATTGATGGTGAACTGGTGTTTCCATTTCGATCTCTTCCGKTTTYTGCTCTGCTCTGTCTTCTTTTGTCATCATCAAAAATGACAAATTCAATAAGCAGCAATGGGGAGAGTAACGTCAACTTCCAAAAACTAGATTTTCTTTTCCGTCAAGCCTTATATGACTCCGGAATTCTTCTTCTGATTGATGGTCTCGMTATTGAGTCTCTGCGATCAATGCATTTAAACCAAGGGTCAGCTCTGGAATCATATTTGGGGAACAAAGTATTGGAAAGTTGAGAATYCAAAAATCCATCTTGCTGGAATTTTCAACCCAGAAAAGTATGGAGAACTCGAAAAATTCGTCTCTTAAAAAAACCTTTTCCAAGTGACTGCAGGACAAGAATCCGTAGGCGAATAGCAAAAGGCCTTGAAGCCCCACAATTTGATTACTCCATGGAGCCAATCCGAATTTATTTTCTTCAAAGTTCATTCAATAATCACCCTGATATGAAAGTCATAGTGCTGAAGGATCTGATATTTCTTCTGATTTCAAAACTACCGATAGTTGTTATGATTATGTTTCGAGCAGTATCAAATGTGATTCTAATCCTTGGAACAGTGATTTGTACAATGATACAGATATAGGCAATGTGATTCAAGCTAATGTTGGTGTTGGTTTTAACGGCTTGTTGAATYGAATAGTGCTATCATCTGACTTCTTTTTGACACATTTTCAGCGTATCATTGGTGACCATTTCCCATYCAAGAAATTTGTTCAGGTTGAAATTTTGGATTTGGATCGCTTGACTAGTCTTTTCAAGACAAATCCTAGAGACGTGTGTGAATATAACCAGTTTTGTGACAGTTACATGAACAGGTATCTTGATATCATCCACCACATAATCTGCAAATTTAATGATGAGAGAAGTGAAACAAGTGAAAGAATTAGATCTGCCAAACAATTTGTCGGTGGTGGAAAATGCATTATACAAGGAAATGATTTTGCTTGTACGGGGCACTACGCCTGTTTTGAATATGATGATGAATGTGTTACCTTTGATAAATTTGATTGGATGAATGATTCTTTGGTTGCTGATGCTCGTAGGCAGCTACTTTTATTGGCAGAATTAGGCATCGATGGCAGTGGTATGGATAGCAAAGATTTCGGAGTTCTTGATGGACAGGTTTGGCTCGTTGAATTGGATAAAAGGTCACTTTYTAGACAGCCTGCTGAGATAWCAAGCTTGTATGATTGATGAATTGACGTCTATAGCCTCTCAAATTCCTTTCAAATTTAAAGTGCAAAACAACCATGTGTGATAATGAACAATGTCTTTCTGTTCATCTTAGCATTATCAATCAAAGAACACTTTTCAGATTGTGTATGTTATTTATTTTACATGCCGTAATGAATGTGTTGTAAATAAGTTGTTAATCTTGAAACCGTAAACTCTGAATCGTTGTGAATGTGATTGTTGAAAGTTTTTTGGGGATTATTTTTTTAATTGTTTGGAATTTGGAAAGTAGAAATTGGGCCTACGTACATAATTGGCTCACTGAGAACTGAGAACAGCCTTCAAATTCACAAATTATCCAGTCAACTGTCAGTACGTAACTTGTAAGTATAAATCAAATTATCCAGTCATCCGAGAAACATCTTCGGATTCCTTATCTATCTACTTTAAATGCCATCAAAAAATTTCTTATCTAATTTGCAAGCTTAGTGTTACTACCACAACTACACGTTAACTGTTTACCATATTGTTACAACGAGCGCTCGGACAACAGAAAAATATTGAGTCAYGCGGATTTCCACTTCCCARTTGGGGAAAACTGAAAGCCACCCCCACCCGCCCAAATAAGTGGGGGAAAAAGATCCTCAAATTGAAATTTTGTTAACACTGGCACACACACTGGCACACACACTGGCACACACACTGGCACACACAACACTTTGGTTTAGCGAGCTGTGCGGGCTTTAACATCTTGAAAAGTTTTGGTACGTATTACGTGTTGGATTTTATGTTTGTTAGGTAGTTGTTGTCAATGGACATTCTGTCGGGATGATACCATTAAAAGCTCAGTTTTATACCCCTTCACGTGATCTCTGAGATCTGGGGGCTTCATAGAGCGGAATTTTTCGATCCTTGGAAATTACCACATGCACGCAGAGCAGAGACTCCCCGGGTTACAAGACTACTACGTCTTTCTGCTTGACGGYAAACATATCTATGGTTTCCAAGTTGTTGAATTTCTATGAAAATTGAATTTGTTCATTTTCATATTGCTGTTTACAAAATAGTAGTGTTCAAGTTCACCCGGATTAACCGGCGTATAAAAATTCAAGGGTGCCACAATCGATCGGATCTAGAGCTYGGGCTTGACGCGTACGTACACACCGGCCGTGTACACTGTGCACGTCCCATTTTTTTTTGGTAYAAAGTTCCATGGAAATTCTACAGAAATACCCACAACCATGRAACCARCATTCGATGATATTGGTAAATAACAGGGGCCCGGGAATACACGTTGAACTGTGTGCGTAGGATTGTAGAGCAGTCKATGAGCAAAGCTGGCCTCATCAGATCTCTCAAGTTTTAACACGCGTACACAATTAACAGCTTGATCAAGATATCGGTTTCGGTTTGCATCCGACATATGGCAAAGCTCACCGTATGTATCCCTCCAGCAATTACTAGGGAAAACTTCAAATTTCAAATTTCACATTTCACATTTCACATTTTTCAGAGATTATAAAGTTACAAATGTGGGGTTCATTATCATTAATTTATATACTTAAACCATGAAAGTTATGTAAACGCGTACGTATTCCAACGGAATGAAATGGCCAGTCGAAAAAAAGCCACATTAAAAACACGTTGGATTGTTTGCAACAATTCTCATACATGTGTGGAGGCTAGTTCCTACAATTCGCTTAGCACAGAACTAACAAATTTAACTTCTTGAATATTCGATTCTGAGTCCGATTCTTCCAGCTAGGCCCGGCCGTTTACACACATGGGGTTTTCCAGAATCAAAACAATGGCTTTTTGCTAGCCTAAGTTAAAGAGCTTTTGAAGGTGATGATGGAAAATGAAGATGACGTGTTTAATATTTCAGTCTTATCAGTTGTTCAACATGKGTTTGAAAAAATGTGGAGATCTTCCACTTCGATACGTGAAGTTGTTAGATACATCTTGCTAGCCCATTATTGTGGATGTACAGGTGTCAGGCAGATAAGGAAGACGACAATGTACACACTTCTTGACCCATAAACGTACGCATAGAATTTCGAAGGTTGAAGCCTAGGTCATCGCATGAGATTGCATATTTGAATCATCATGTGGTTCAGCTTTCAAAATATTGAGTCAAATACGTCACGAAGACTCACTCCACTGGCCAGTACTAACTGAGTCTATAACTCCCATTTTCCAAGTTTCCATCAAGTTCCAATTGTTTTAATCCACCCACATGGTCTAAACTATATATGTTACACCTGTACGAATGAATCGTATACCATGTGAAGCAAGTTTGACAACTTTAACAGGTATGTGGAGTGATTATCAGTTCAAGAATTCAAGTTTTGACAACTGTGGCTCCCTATTTTCCCTCCAAACATGATCATCCCTTATCAGATCTTGCTACCAACCAGCCTATCCCAAGCTAGCTCATGGACCCACTGTTTACATTTCGGAATATTTCTCAGTTTTTGTTTTCTGGTGGGCGGTGTCCGCATGTGAACCGACTACCTGACACCGGGTTCTGTGCGGTGGGCATCGCTTTAATTGAGATCCAAGGCTGTGCGGTAGAAGTCACGTGCAAGGGGTATTTGCCTGGGTATTTTCCTGATGTGTTGGATGATGGTGTACGGGTGCAAGACTGGTATCTGGACTTTTCTCAAATTTGCTAGTGTTTTCTATGAAATCAAGTGATCAAGATAAATCATGGTCATGGGGTTAAGAACGGTTGATTATATAAAGCGTTACCAAAGTCCATATTGATATATAGGAAGCCACAAGAGTATTTATATCACTTGAAGTATTATAACAACTGATAAGAAAAATATCTTTATCAACGAACATCAAAAACAACCACAGCACCGTACTACAAATTTAGAGAAAAAAAGATAAGAGAAAAATGTCCGAGAATTTTGATATTGAAGAGCCTTTGACTTCAAATGCCAGACCACGTATGTTGTTATTATGATTTTAAGTGTTCAATATTAAGTGTTTTCTGATTCATCGACTACTAGGAATTGGTTGATGGATGATGTCTAGTTGATGAAACAAACAGTTTTTTTTTTTTTGGAAATTGAAATACTAACAATGAAATTTTTCCCAAAAAATGACACTTGGATCCATTTGAACAGTAAGTGACTCAGTGATAACCGTTCGTATAATCAAGTCATTCCCATATAGAAACGTGAAGAACCATATTTTCCAACATGTTGATTTAAAGAATACGACAGCACCACAATTCTTATCAATGATTAAAGAAACAATCAAGACAACAGGATCACTAAGACCATATAGAAACGTTGAATACGATACATTGAAGATCTATACCCATGCACATGGATCAAAGACCATGAATTTGGTGATAAATATGGAACATGATGATGATTGGATCTTGGATTTACAAAATGATGTGAAAACTCTTGCTGATTATGGAATTGAAAATGAAACTGAAGTTAGTGTTTTCAATAGAGAAGCTTATGAAGAATTTAAGAAGAATCCTGAAGAGAAATGGTGAGTTGAGTTGATGATGAAATGAGCTTATGTCATATGAATCTGATGCAATTTGGACATGGGATATGAATTTCCATGACTCATTACTAATGAGGCTATAAGAGTGACTGTCTAGTATGTTTATGTAAATGAATATAATTGGTTAAAACTTATAAGACGTATCTAAAGGATCAGGAGATGGGAATTGAATTGACCATAAATGGTCACGTGCCAGTCAAACAAATCCCAAAACCCGAGCTGAGTGGCCGTATATAGGCAGCCTGTGGTGTGGAAAGTTGCGCGCTCCACCGCCGAACCGTGCGTACCACGTAGTTGGAACTTGGGTGGGTGGGCAGCTGGAGTTGGCTAGCTGGAGTTGGCTAAAAAAGTGAGAAAAAGTGAGAAAAAGTGAGAAAAAGTGAGAAAAACAACGCCACAGTTTCGAGAGGGTCAGGCAAAAACTACACCAGATTGGAATATGGAATACACTCACTGCCAACTGCCAACTGCCAACTGCCAACTGCCAACTAAGATAAGTTGTGTGGTGTGTGGGTGGATCTTTCCCTTGTATATATAGTCTGCTGTTCCCTCTTCCCTCTTCACCCTCCAATCTCCTTTTTGGTCTTTGCCATCCAACTGATTCCCCTTCTTCCAAGCTCCTCTTAAGTTCCTGTTTCAACAACTGAACTGTCCTTATCATCCATACTCCATATCATCCCTGTTTCCTTAATCCCCGTGTCGAGGTGCCTCGGTATTTCTTTTTTCCCATCAACTCAATTCTGATTCAACGGCCACACAAAAAAAAGGGATCCACACATTAAACCACATCCACCATCCACACCATAGTTTCACAATAACAATACACCAAGATAGACTTCATTGAGTTCCGTCAAATAAAATTCACTTGAATTTCACAAATTTCAAAAAAAACATTYAGTATATAACAAAAAGCAATGGACTTACACAGACCCTGCCAGAATACCGTCAATTTGCATAACCTATTGCTCTCTGCTCCTAACGCACCAAACGACGACATACAAGAACAACAACAACTCCCTCCTCTCAGGTCATCTCATTCTTCTTCAACCTCATCTCCTTCTTCATCCATGGTACACATGCAAGAACCTTCAAATACTATTTTCAAAGAGTCATCTCCAGGACCCACCGATCTTGAACTTGAGCTTGAACTCGGTAGCACTAACAACTATTCATCTCATTCACACAGTCACAGTCATTCCTATTCTCACAGTCATTCTCATTCACATTCATACTCTCGTTCTCAAAAGCAACAAGCTGTTGTTTCTGATTTCTTAAATTCACATATTGTCACTGACGAAAATTCAAAACAGCCGTCATCTCATCACCACCAGCATCAACATCAGCATCTATCTACTTCACCGATCACAATAAATAGAAATAGCCTAGGAGCTGCTACTTCAACTGCAATTACTGGTTCTTCAACTGTTTCAACAGAACATAAGTACTGCTAYAGACATAACCCAAATATTAGATGCAATAGAACTGCTGACGAGCGTAAGATGACTGAAATTCAAAAACAATTGGAGAAGATGCCTAGAAGAGATCAAGAAGCAATTACTCATGTTTGGTCTATCTTTTCTGCTGCTCCTAATCAACATCGTTCATTGATTCTCCAAGGTCTGCTGACTCAGTGTTGTTTCCCTCAATTATCTATGATCTCTCAAGAAGTCTCTCAATTGATTAAAATTGATTTCATTGAAACTTTACCTAATGAACTGGCATTGAAAGTTTTGTGTTATTTGGATTGTCAGTCTTTGTGTAATGCCGCTCAAGTCTCTACTAAGTGGAAGAAGTTGGCTGATGATGACCGTGTCTGGAAATACATGTGTGAACAACATATCGATAGAAAATGTCCTCAATGTGGTTGGGGTTTACCATTATTGGCTGTGAAGAAACTGCGACAACAAGAAACTATCAAGTCAAGAAAGAGAAAGATTGAAGAAGTTGAAGAAGAAGAAGATTCATTGGAGAACTTGCCTCCAAGATTAGATGATACCAAAACCAAAATTATTTCTGAAAAATGTAAGATCCAAAAACAAATGAGAAAGACAAGACCATGGAAGGCTGTTTATTCTGAACGTTACCAAGTTGAAAGAAACTGGAGAAAGGGTGTTTATCAAATTAGACCATTCTTGGGCCATGATGATGGTGTTCTTTGTTGTCAGTATGACAATGGTAAGTTACTAATGACTGGTTCCTATGACAAGACAATCAAGATCTGGAATGTTGAAACTGGTGAGTTAATCAGAACTTTGAGAGGTCACACTAGAGGTGTTAAGACTTTGGCTTTCGATGAACAAAAATTRATCTCTGGTGGTTTCGATAACACTATCAAAGTCTGGAATTACAGAACTGGTGACTGTATCTCTACTTATACCGGTCATGAAGAAGGCGTCACCACTGTCGATTTCCACGATAAGGTGATTGTCTCTGGTTCCGCTGATCATACAGTCAAGGTCTGGCACGTTGAAACAAGAACTTGTTACACTTTGAGAGGTCATAACGGTTGGGTCACTTGTGTTAAGATGGACCCTAAATCCGGTACGATTTTCTCTGCTTCTGAAGACTCCACCATTAGAATYTGGGACTTGGAAACGAACAAGTGTTTGAAGACTTTAGGTGGTATTGAAAGCAATGGTCACATTGGTCAAATCCAATCCATTATTCCATTCACTGTCAAGGACACACTAACCACTGAAGTTGATGATGTTGTCAACTCACCAAGTGATCAAATCCATGAAGAACAAGCTGATGATGATGAGCCATTGGACATTCCTAATTTGCCTACACACTTGCTGTCTGCTTCATTGGATAACACTATCAAATTGTGGGATGTTAAGACTGGTAAATGTGTCAGAACCCAGTTTGGTCACATTGAAGGTGTTTGGTCCATTGCTGCAGATACATTCCGTATTGTCTCTGGTGCCCATGATAAGCTGATCAAAGTTTGGGATTTACAAACTGGTAACTGTATGCACACTTTCGGTGGTAATGTTTCTCCTGTTTCTTGTGTTGCCTTGGGTGACTCTAGATTCTTCTGTGGGTTGGAAAACGGTGAGGTTAAGATGTACACTTTTGATACATGTTCGAATAGTGGTGTCACTACTTCTCCTGTTTCTGCTCGTGCTAGATTAGTCGGTCATTGATTATGGTCGATATTTCTTCTTTTGGTTTACTTCTCTTTTGGTTTCATTTCATCATATTCTAAATTTTTGTCGGCTCCGTGTCCATTATCTTTGGTTTTATTATTTTTTCAATTGTCTTTATTTCTTTTTTCTTCAGACAACATGTCGTTGATTATTTTTATCTGGGTTTTATTTGTGTTTTTTTCTATCTATCCCCTTGTTGATGCTTTCCTGATTTCACATATTATACATTATACAATACCATACCATAACTTGCATTCATTGCATGTCTCCTCTCTTTATTTTTCCCCTCATACTTTGCTCTTGAAACTTATATCTCCGTTTATTCTACTTGATTTTTTTTTCTATATTCCATTTTTCCCAAACACTCGCCTATCTTTCCTTTCTTCCTCAGAAAGACTTCTTTTTTTTCACTTCTTTATGCTTCGATTTCCCTTTTTTTTWWTT
>BCIP01000019.1:367554-556908 GCA_001599995.1 Ambrosiozyma monospora
CYYMAWYYTTTTTTAAAAAATAAAATAAAACCTTTTATAATAAAATTGAAAATTTGAATCAATATTTGTCCGAACCAATTCGACCATTTCATCACTTATAAAATAGCAATAGTCAAAGAATAAGAAGTGATAACATTATACAGCGTGATAATGATCCCATAAACACAAGGTATCCACGTATTCATCTTAAACGCACCACTTTTGTAAATGGCACAAATGAGCAATCCAACCAATGAACCAGAGACGAACGATTGTATTGCTCCAACAAAGATATAGAGGAAGAAGATAGCCAACAAGTTTTTACGTCTTGATATGTAACTTGTCAATYTGAGAACGTTGTTGAACTTTTTTGTGTGGGTGTGGGCGTGGAATCTAGGTGTTGTTGRCATTGGTGTTGCTTGTGGGTTTTGAGAGGTTGATGCTGACGAAGAGGATGTTGAGGTCTGATKGAAGATAGGGCTGTTATTTTTGTTGGTGGAATTGTTGTTGGTTTTGTTCATGTTCCCCATTTGAACTTCTCCTATATCACCATTCACTTGATTGACACTCTTTTCGACATCAGGTGTGTTTGTGTTTGTGTTGGATGATGACCGTCGATACGATTCTTGTTGTTTCTTTCTCTGTCTCAATCCATGTTCTTCTCGTCCTTCCTTCCCATTCACAAACAACCCATCATCCTGACTTTGATCTTGCATCCTCTGTTGTGTTTCATAATCATCAACTTGTCTTTTTCTGTATCTTTGTCTTTGTCTATCCCTTTCAGATTCTTCTTCCAACTGTCGTAAATGATCCAACTTCCAATTTCGTAACCGGGCATTATAATTAAGTGTCTTGTTCTGTGAATAAATCGCAATCAATGCAGCCATGGCATAAAAACCAATCATGAATATCATACTCCATGATACTGTGAATTTCCATATGTCTCTTGTGTAATATAAATAATGGTATTGGGCTTTTCCATCAACYGTGGGCCAGACTAATGATGGGAAATCTGGTGCTTCATAACCTAATGGTGGATCACTGCTTAAAAATGAGGTTCTGTTTCGTTAGTTTCACGTATGTTTTTGTAAGTTTGATTGGTTCTTTGTTGGGCTGATACATACGCCATTTTTATGGTTGGTATTCAATATYGGCTTAGGGTGTTTTAAAGGAATTAAGTATCGTATCTTGAGCATGGTTCTCTGATTCACGTTCATTTGTTTGCACTTCCAACTTCCCTCCGCGCGCTTCAACTTTCCTGTGTTTACATGTACCAGGTACACTTTTAGCTGACTTGACTCCTACTCGATTCTCGAAGTGCTTCTACAGGTAAATAAAATTGGAATCTAAAAAAAAAAAAATGAAAATTGTTTATTTTTGATACACAAGAAAAGCAAAAAAAAAGTTCAGTGATTGCAATAAAGAATTAGAAATGAGTTGAAATAGTAAGTAGTAAAGCTCTTATTATATAAAAACTTGGAGGAAAAGAAATCCAACAAACAATAAAAGAATTCGGTTCTCAGAGTGTTATAGTTGAATAACTTTATAAGCTTCCATTGTCTTTCATCAKGTTGACTATCGTACCAAGAATGAAAAGTCTGGCATCAAGTGCACTGACACTGACATTCTTCATGCTCAAGTCAATGTAGGTATTATTATCAACATTCAATATTCTACTCAATAACAAAGCTGTCAAACATAACACTAATATTCCACAATCAGAGCCATTGATTTGCTGTGGTGTGTACTTATCAGTGATAATTTCGAATTGGAACCCATAAAACATTTCCAATTTTGTCACCAGAGTATGGGATTCCTGATCATTTGCCAGGTACATTGAATCATAAATGAAACATTTTCGATCTTTTGGACAACATAGTATCAAAGACCAATGAGATCCACCTTCAGCCAGTTCCAAATCATCATTATCATTGACGGGTAAAAACACGAAACTTGAATCTTTGATTGGCGGTAACACATCGACTAGCTCTTGGGGGTCCGGATGATGRGCCAATAAGAATGAGAAAGTTGGCATGAGTAACATTATCTGATTAAGATCTGAATCTTTGCAATATTTCATTCTGGYTTTCAAAGTTGGTTTTATTTGAATTCTAGATAGATATTCATAGATAAAACTCAGATTGTTATCATTGAGCCATTCTTCGTCTGTCAAGTTGAATAAATCTTCTCTGTAAACTGTGATATCATAAAATTTCAAAACACGATCAAAGTCTGATTTAGATGCCTCTTTATATAGTTTTTTCAACAAGTCCATTTTCTCACGTATATCCGAAGTGAGATGCAACACATCAAAGTCTTGTTGTTTACCTTGATTCTTTTTCTTGTCACTCTTATTCTTACGTTTCTGTAATCTAGCTTCTTTTCTCTGTTGTTTTGGTGTTTGTTTTGATCKTTTTGTTTTTTTCTTGCCTTTGGGTGTGTAATCTTCATCGTTTGACTCGTCATCTCCTTCTTCTAACATTTGCTGTTTCACTAACTTTGGGTCTTGTGCAGCCAACGCATCTTTACAAATGTTGTTCAAAATATATGCTGATTTGTAATAAGCCTCTTCTTGTCTCAATTCTTCTTCATTAATGTCATTGRTTTTATAATCATAGCTGTAGTCTTCTTCGTCGTCATCATAGTCGTCGTAATCATCATCTAACTTCTTCTCATCTTTGTAGTCTTCATCATCAATCCAGTGTAATTGATCAAATCCATTTGTTATCAATGGGAATTCCAATGTCTTTGGAGGATGGGGTGAGTCTCTTCTTGGATTGCAGAGATAGTAGCCTTTGCTTGAGCTAAATATTGTTTTGATCATTAAGTATATGGCTGTGTGTATTGTTTCGATGGTCCAATACTCCGAAAGAATAGGAGATGAGAAGTGTACTGTGTTTTTTCAAACAATCGATCTGTCAAACTCGATCTGATCTGGCCAGTCCTATCAGGAATCACAATACCAATCTACTAAGCCCAGGCCAGCATCAATACATCACAACACAAACAAAACTTTCACCATGATGGAACAACACTTCATATCTGTCTGTCTCTTTTAAAAAACAAGAAAGCACTTGTTTATTGGAATCTGTGAATGAATAGATCTCAATTGGAGATGACACACTTGTTCATAACTATGGATGCGATGGTTCCTTGTYTTATTTCTGCTTATACGTCTTCAATTAAAGGCCAACAATGGACGGGATCACACAATTGAATTAGCACTTATCAACTTTGGATCTTTTCTATGTGCTTTGAACAGTTATCATGGGCTATCTGGTCTCCGTTCATATTCAAATGGTGCTTGGATCTTGATTCTTGAAATTGAAGTATCCCTAGTCCTCCATTTATTCAACATCTGTTGTGGTCCATATGTACAAGCTAAGCCACTCTGAAGTTTGAACAGTGAATTATCCAAAAAGAAGGGTATTATGATTTAACATATGGTGAAGCAAAAAAAGAATGCCGTCCCCAGGAATCGAACCTGGGTCCTCTCGGCCACAACGAGAAGTACTGACCACTATACTAGAACGGCKGGAAATTTGACCAATCCCAGGCTCGAACTGGGGACTACCTGCGTGTTAAGCAGGTGCCATAACCAACTAGACCAATCGGCCAAATCATAACGGTTAATTTTTATGCTCCATTACACCATCTGTCGGTTAGGTACTCAATTTTTTTATGAGGAAAAAGTATTTGAAACGTTATTGGAGCTAGAACAATTTTTGAAAACCCGTTTTTCTGCAGACCAGGAACAAGGAACAGAGGGATAACAAGGAGCAAATGGGTGACGACAAGGAACAGACGATAGACAAAAAAAGATCTGATGTACAAGGAACAGATGATGGACAAAGAGCAGATGATGGATAAGCAGAAGCAGATGATGGACAAGCAGAAAAGAAGGAACAACCATTCAGATTGAAAGGATGGATGCGATTCCTGTAAGACAAGGTGGMGTCGTTGAAGGATGAAGTATATCATCAATTTCTTGAGGATTACCTGTGATTGGAGTGGCAATGATCGACTGGAAGGGGGTAGTCGACCAGCGATTGAGCTTACTTTACTTCAAAATTTAACTGACAAAGTGTTGTACATTGATCACCAAGAAAAGCATAAATGACGTGTGGCGTCCATCCACAAAAAAACTGGTCACTGACACTGTGCTTCCCTTGGCACTTTGAATTGACATTCGGGTGGTGTTTTAGAAGGGGTTTTCATCATCCAAAATTGACGGTCCATGGACTTGACATTTGACAGCTGAACTGGTTTAATTTATAAGGATTTTCGTGTATAGTGAGACTTTTTAAATACCTGTTAATAYAGATTGAACTAATATAGTTAAAAAGAAAAAACTGCTTAAATTCCTGTATTAAATCATAATTTTACACAATTTTGCAATTTTTGAACGATTTTAAACATTGCTAAAATTTAAATTTTTTTATACAATTTTTTAWTTCCGATCAGCTTTGATTAACTTCTTCATTAATTTGATAGTTTTGTAAGTGTAGGAGTTTACGACTACTTTTTTTTCTACCTAAAACGTCAGATATTTGCAAGGGGGACATGTACAATAGTCCAAGTTTTCTTGAGATTAAGGTCGAATTAAACACCCTGTGATCGTTCTTATAGCCCCGATTGGTCATGAGGCTGTGCTTTATAGTCTTTTGGACTTCAACAAAGACCGCCGTATTGCCTAGCCCTTAATCACCAGACCACGTACAAGCCTGGCTGCTGTGTATGAAATTAAAACGAGTTTAATTTAACTGAAAAGAGAATTAGTAAAAAAAAATATATATATACATCATTTTATGACATTTAAATTCTAATTTAACACCATTACAAAAGCTAATACTTTTTTTACCAAAATAGTATATCTCATTTGGCCCTAGGTTAGTGTACATACTAGTATATATACACTTTTTTTCCACTAAATTAGAAAATGAAGGAAAAAACAGTATATAGAGTGTTTCAACAAATTGAAATTTTCCATTTTATCGCCAATATTATACTTATTGCATGTTACCCTGTTGATTATTATATATCTTTTTTTTGTATTTCAAATTAATATGAGCAATAATTTACCATTTTTCCAGTTTAACATTTATGATTATTACTTTATTTACATCTTTTTTTTTGTCTTTGTGCCTCTATATACCTTTTATTATTTTTACTGCATTCTTCCAGTTTAACATTTATGATTTTACCATTTTATTACTTCATTTACATCTTTGTGCCTCTAGCTTTTATTRTTTCTCATCTAACTCATTTCTTATTTTCTTGAATTAATATAACTTCTCTCATTTTTAGTRAAAAAAAAGAAAAACGTACTACTTTTAAGTTTTTGGGRTGTGTGGAAATTAAATCCAATTCAAATGATCGAGGAAATATGAACGCATCTGCATTGTGGGGACATTTTAGATACGRCTAGCCAATAAAAGACCACATGGACCGGCCATGGGCCAAATTTCCAGTTTTTCAAAACAAAAAGTGGGTAAAATAAAGATATCAAAATTATAAGTCTTAAATATAGCTGGCTAAGAGCTTGAAGAGTTGATGTTATTATTTTTTTATTTCATTTACATGCATCTCTTAAATTATTATTATTATTTTTTTATAGCTTGTTTATGAAATTTGGAGTCCAGTCTGGTGGAAGTTTTTGATGTATATGCTAATTTTCAAAACAGATTGTGGGTATCCTGTATATAGCTGTCCAATTGTTAAAGATGGTATATTTGATGATATCATATAATAAATTTTAGATTGAATTGTTCTAAATAATCAATTATAATTTTTATACACGATCAGATCAGAGACCTATATCCAAGCTTTATGATTCAATTCAAATAATGTCTCTTCTGTACCTTGACCAACAATCTAGATGAACTATATTTCAGAATTAAGTGTGAGATACCGTTTCTATAATTTYACAAGACTATAGAACCGAGTCAATATATATTCAAATATTCCAATTGTTGAACAAAAGTATCTTTTGAAGAAAACATGGAGTCTGATCAAATGAATCCAAAAAATCTATAACTTCAATATGACAACTGTCAAAACTGTAATGCATCACAATATTGTTGACACAAATCACTCAGATAATCCAGTTTAGACTCACTTAAAACGTTAAAGCAAAGATTATCCTTTTGGCCGGGAAACTTGTAAACATCAATCAACTGTTTAATTTTCTCTATACTATGAGTGAACTTTCTAATCAACTCTGATCCAATAACACCTTCTGTCTTACCATCTCTGGCAATATGTTCAATTTCAATTAAAAAACCTTTGAAAGCACCATGTAAGAAACAATTGCATGTTCTCAAYTTGAAAGTTTCGAAACTCTCCGATTCTTCACCTGAACCTGCAGCATCACCATTTGGTAACTTAACAGTCAAAAGATACGAGAATCCACCTTCTCCCTTAATGATCTGCTTCAGACTCCATAAGGATTGTAATTTTTCCAACATCATCTCAAAATCCTCTTCGGTATCATCAGGTAACGAATTACAACATCCATAACTGATATGTCTTAACAATTTCTCTTGATTGATGTCATCATTTGCAGCTGAAGTTGCAACATTATTGCCATCACGGTTGACACCAGCATCAACCTTATTCTGTTGTTGTTGTTGCATCATCATCATTTGCTGTTGTTGCTGTTGCGATCCGTCCATACCAAAAGACAGAGGAAAATCGTAATATTGCTGTTGTCCATAACCATCAGTATCCCCTAATGATCCACCATTCCCACTACCGGTGACAACAGGACTAGGTTTCACACATACTATACTCTTCGTGTTGTTAATGATGCTCACTGTTTGACCACCTTGAAGATAACTCAGTTTCAAATTGTATAGGTACTTGTTGCTTACAGTGTTTGCATTGATGTTATGTGGTTTTGAGTATTTGTTATTCAAATAGATCTTCAATTCAAAGTTCCATGGACCCAGTGATTTTGGAAGTTCGTTGGAGATGGAGTCATGAAATTGAGAGATTGTTGTTGGTGATGCGTCATGTACTAGTAGGACTCTGTGTTGAAATGTGGTGTTTGTTTGTTAGTAATTTTAATTCATCTTATTTTAAGGGTAATAGGAGAGAAACTAACATACGCTGTAACCATTTTGTGATGTTCTAATTGTGGGTTTTGTGGTGTTGTAACTTKTTGCCTTTTCAGTGTGCTTACCCATCGAACTGACAAATGTTCATTGAGATTTGTTCAAATTTGACATGTCGCGTTAAAAGGCCCTTCGCCGTCTTTCACATGTACACCAGTACGACGTACTGTGTACACCAGTTCCCCTTCACTTTTTACCTATAGTGGTGCACAATATAGAGCGGAGTTTTATTGAAAAATGTAGTAAATATATAACTGTGTATAAAATATTCAAATAAGAGAATGAAAATCATATCAAAAAAAGGCAACAAGGGAAAATACAGCWAAGATTAGAGAAACAGGTTAAAGGGAATAGATTTCATGMAAATCTGAGGTAAAGAAGAARGGGAAGAAGGGGAAGAAGGAAAGAGAGAAATGAAATAGAGAAAACCTGGAAAAAGTAAATCGGACAAGATTTTGAATTTGTTCAGAAAATTTAAAACATATTGAAGATTGCAGTAAGCTCAAACATATACTTGTTTTGATGCCTTGAATGTACAAAAAGGAAACGGGGGGGGGGGGGAACAGTTCAGTTGAGAAAATATATTAGAAGAAGTACACCAAAGAGCAAACAATGTTAGGTATATTTATAGATAGTGTTGTGTAAAAGAAAGTCAGTAAGAGCTTGACACTGAACTGGACAATATATAAGGGGAATTGGAAAAGATCAGGTCCGACAGTAAGCAATAGTAGCACAGTTGATAAAACATGTGTTTTGATTTTGGTGATTAAACAATGAATGTATGAAAATGTGAAAACAAAACAGGTGCAATAAAAACAAAAAGAGATGTATGATAATATAAACGGAGTAGTAAGCTAGACTAAACGAGGAAACAGAAACAAAAACACAAAGACAAAGACAGAACAAAATAAAACAAAAAAGCAGGCGAAAGAAGCAAGAAATGATGGAGAAAAAAAAGGTAGTTGGATGAAACAAAGTTAAGATAAAAAGTACAAACGATAAAGAATAACAATCAAATTAACAGAACCAATCCAAGCTAATGCTAGAACTGGCTAAGCAAAGCAGAAGCGTTTTCACTGATAGGCAACTTCGACTCCTGGACAAATTTCTTGAACTCATTACCAACATTGACTGAATCCAACGGCGTATCTTTATTCAACTCATCCATTTCTAAATCATCAAATTCATCATATTCGTCGAATTCATCGTTATCCGATCCATTAGCCGATCCATTCTGTTGTTGGTTATTAGTACCGTTTTCGCTATTTTCGGCGGTCTTGTTAGGACCTAGTTTTTTCAAAAGTGTTAATCTGTGATCTATGGCCTTAGGTAATTTTTCAATTGTTTGTAATAGTTTGTTCAGAACGAATTCGAATTTGTTTTGATCGTTTTTGAAGTTTTCATTTCTGAGAATTTCAATCAATGCCACAATTTGAAGTTTTAGGTCATACACTGTAACCAAAAACTTATCTGAGTTGCTGAACCAAACTTCCAACAATTTGAAGAAATAATCAGCTGATCCGATAATTTGTAAGAATCCATTCAAGTTAGAGTATGTGGCACCCATGACAATGTTCAAAAATTCACGCATCCTGTTGTTGTAAACTTCGATGAGTTCCAGATCACCGTTCTGTATCTTTTGGAAGAATTGTAACACTGGAACCAACAATTGGTTCATATAGTTATTATTTTCTTGCGTGGTTTGATCTCCATTACCCAACTTCAAAACTAGTAAGCTGATCAACTTAAAAAGGAACAAAACTAGATCTTCATCAGCAAAATTTTCACCGTTATCTTCATTCAATAGTTTAACAACGAGTGATATTATCTTACTTTCCTCATTCTTGATGCTTGTCTTTTCTTCTTGTGTTTTCTGTCCAGCGTTGATATTGTTGTTGCTACCGGCCTTGCTGCCRTCTTCTAGGAAAGAGTAAGTTATTATACTTTCGAAATATTCCAAGTAATCCAAAACGTAATCGAATCCAAAGTTTTCAAAACTCTCACAGACCAGATCAAAGATGGACCATGCTTCAGGAACGATACACTTCATAGTGAAATTGAAACTTTCTAGAAGTTCCATCAAATCACTGAGGAAGTTAACCATACAGTTTTCTAAAATGAAACGAATACTAGGCTCAATGGTACCCAACAAAGCATAAGTGAGATCCTTTTGAGAAGTCATAGTGATAATCATTGTGTTCATATTAGTCAAGATAGAAGAAGCTTGATATTCTTTATCCAATTGTTCCTTAGAAACTTTATCATCATTGTTTTGATTAGCTGAAAAATTCATCAATTCTTCAGCAATTCTCAAAAATTGAATGTTCAAATTCTTAGCTAATTGTAAAGCAAATGGTTCCAAATCCTTGGCATACTTCAACACAAAATCATCCATGATCTCATTAATCAAATCAAACTCATTTTCATTGGACAGCACAAGTAATTCAGCCATAATGACAGTGATCTTGGTTCTGAGATTTTGTGAGACAGGCTCATAAGAACAGAGATAACGTAATGCATCAGCAGCTTCAATACGTAATGGCAGTGGCTGTCCTTTGCTGAAACATGTGAGCACATTCATGTAAATATCAGAAAGCAATTGATAATCTTGAAACTTGTAAGTAGCAGTCAACGAAACAGTTTCACAAGCCACGGTTTGTAACCATTTACATGAATCATTGGTCAATTGAGGTAACACAAAGTTACGCATGATATCATCCAATTGTTGAGGACTGTTGACTTGAAGTAATTGGGTCCAGATGTTGGTTAAGATCTTCAAACCAGCTTGGTAAGCGAATGTTTCTTTACCATTGAAAATAGTGTTCAAACTATTTGTAATGATACCAAAGGAATCCGCGAATCTCTTACTAGCCAAAAGATATACGAATTCAATTGATGCTTGATAACCGGTCTTCAGATCATGGTTCAGGTCATAGTATCTTCTTAAGTATTCTTGTGGATCATCTTCAAACAACTCAACGATTTCTTCATTAGCACTCAACATTGGGATAATAAGCAAGTTCATGATCTGTTCTAAACTGGATTGTAAAATGTTTTGCCAAATTTCATCAATCTTCAAAGACTCAGTGATGAATGAAACCAAATAATACTTTGAAGAATTGTTCAATTGTGACATCTTTGAAGGGTTACCAATGACAGGAAAGAATTGTTGTAAGATAGCAGGAACGAAATGTTGAACCAATGATTGTTTGTTAGTGGAAATTCTCAAATGTCTGCTTACTATTCTGTATAAGTTGGCAAGACACCATTTGATACATTTGGCAATTGCTTCATCGTCACCATTTGGATTATCGTATTTGTTAATAATATCCAACATGTGATTGACCCATTTGTTAAGGTTGGATAAGTCTTGTAAATATGGAGGTAAGAAGGTGAATGAGGTATATTTGTAAATTTTCAATATCAAATAGACAGAATTTGGTTTCAAAACATTAGCACTCAATAGTTGTTCTAATAGAGGAAACAACACTTCAGCAACTTTATCAACAAACTGAGCTCTTTGCTCCAAACTATCATACTTATGTTTCTTAGTGATGGTCTTGACGAGTAGTAAATTCTTGTAAACAAACAACTCATCATTTGTTTTTGAGTTATCAGTTAAGTTGGTATAAGTCAGTTGAGACAATTCTTGATCCCAATTAGTACCAGCCGAATCAAAATGGATAATTAAGTCAACTGAATTGACCAATTGTTGTAAGATCAAATTGTTTAGATCATTGGAATTGAACATCGAGTCAATCAAGTTCATCTTGATGGACTGTTTCAAATCATCAGGTAACCAAAGATTACGAATGGATTGAGGAGAATCTTGCTTGATGAACCAACTATTCTTAATCTTATTTTTCACAAATGTGATACTGACCAACTTAACATGATGAGGAATATTTTCTTGCTTCAGTAGTTGTATGGAATCAATTAAAATTGAAGGTTGTTGAATTGAAGTCTCGAGTAAAAAAGACTCAGAAGCCACTCTTGTTGAGTTATCGGGAGAAAGGGTGTTTAGAAAATGTTGGATCAACTCGTTAGACATCTTGAATCAAATAAATTGGGAAAAAGGTAAACAGGGATCGGAGTTTGTATATTGGTAAGTCAGGAGGGAAATCAGACACTAATCAGCGGTGATGGGAAACGGATCTTTGATATCCTTGTTGGAATGAGTATGTCTTTTTGCAGCTTGCAACAGTGCTGGGACAAGAGGCAACAATTGGATATTGGTAATTGACAGAGATTTGAAGAGTTAGTGGTGAAAGGCAGGCAAAGAGGATTATACTCAAGAGTCAAGAGGGYTAGCATAGACAAACAATGGGCACTCCAACACAGACTGTTGACATAGAGAGACCTTCTTCAGTATGGCAGCTAGACAGAGTACACAGTGACTGTACAACAGAGAGAGAGACAGAGAGAGAGACAGAGAGAGAGAGACAGAGTACGTACACTGGGTACTTGCCACTCACTCACTGAGGCCTCACTCACTCAGAATTTGGTGGAAATGTGCAAATTTTCACTCGCTTTGCTAAGCGTTTACGTAAAATCGTCCATCAYTCTATTTTATCGTTAAACTCTCCCCCGGAGATCATGCATGTATGCATGCTTAACATATATTACGTAGAGCAACACGTCGATTTATCGTCCTTCATTTCAAAATTTCATGCATGCAACCTCGACTGGATATATCTAAGGATCAAGGAACAAACTGTAAAATGCATCATATGTATATGCTAATCCTGGACCCTGCCATTCATCTCGGTCTTGCAATTGACGATCACTAGCTGTTTCAGTGTCAGGATAATAAGTAAGAATCAAATTATTAATCAAATATTTTCAACAGTGATCGGCTTGATAAACAGTCAACTTTAAGCTACATTAAGATATTTAGTCTTTAGATCAATAGATGCTTCAAACTATACCCAGTACGTTCATTGCTTGTAAAGATTACTGAAGGAAACGGACGTTGYACACCTCTTTCATTGACCGAAATGAATAGTATTTAATCTCAAGTTGGACTGTTTAGGGCTTATAATGAATTACTGAAGCTTACTCCTCATACTGGGTCACAATTCGGTGCACCATTAAGCTGAAGTGACCAATTGACCTAGCTGACCATGTGTGCAAGCAATTGAGTCCCAGGTACTGACACTTTGATCAATTTCTAGGTAGATTAGTTGTCCGTCCAGCTGTAGATCTCAAATTGAACTTTCCATTTATGTAGCTGAAGAGTTAAATCAGCTTCATGGACCATGAATGAATTGATAAATTCCCAATATATCAAATTTCCTTGCTTGATAAAGTAGATTTTGAACGTTTAATATTGATATAGAATTGTCTTTATCATAATTTATTGAATCCATGATAGTAGTAGTTTTGCAAGGCTGGCATTCTGGAAAWTTGCATGGGGTCTACTAGCGGTCACTTAGCGGGAGAGATGATAAGTTCAAATGTAATTGTTGATTCATGCAGTTGTATGTAGCTGATAAAAACGCCCAAGATCAATAACAGACATGTCTTGGCTTGAAGTTTGAGCATCTTGGTTGAACAAATTGGAAATCGTTGTTCTTGGCYTTTGGATAAAGCTAGAAGATAGAAGTACGTACACAACGTTGTTGTTGATGCAACTTTGAACCGCCAACTTCAATGTGTTCTTTCTTTCCTTCACTTTTTCTGGAAACTCCATGCATGATTTTCATCCAATATGCCCACGGAAACAAACCTTAATTGACAAATAACTGACACTTGTGATCAAATCATGTGGATTTCATACTAGTAGTACCAGTCAGGATATTTTCTTTGACTGATGCTTCTTCAAAATTGTTTCCATGGCTCAGAAGCAATTCACTGTCATCAAATCAATCATGGTCTTCTGGAATCTGGATGTGCCTTTTCATTTCAAGTTCTTTTGCATGAGTATTTGTGAATCATGATGACAAAATTGGATGGCAACTGCTTGATAGCTATCCTGCCATATGGAGTTCAAACAGMTCAAGCACACATCATATCATTCACCAACAACAAGCAACAAGAATAATTACGTCCAAATTCCAACTCCACCGTCAACAACTTCTTCAACAACCGAATAAATTTCAACTGCAAGCGCCCTCTTAGTAAAGTAGAGGCCGAGTGGCTCAACAGTGCCCTAAACCCTTTCTTTTTGTCACGGCATTGCATTAAAGTTCCAGCGTTAGCGGGAATGTGCTGCTGACACGTCTTCCAATATGGCAGAGCTGTATACAGCCTAGATCTATGTACAGCCTAGTAATCGCGAGCCCTTATCAACACTTTTGATATTCTTCTTATCTGTTGCATCGCAAAACTCATCATTCCTACACATAATGGTTCCATCTTTCAGCTCATTGCCACACCGTTTAATTGAACCCTTGAACTTTTTTATAGTTAATTCTGCTATCTATTTGTTATTTGTTCGATATCACAGTCATCGTCATGCAACTCACTATAGTTTAATGCTACATCTTGACAGCATCTTGACAGCTGATTCATCTCACAATCGGTCCTTATATCATGCGTCGCCCTGTCAAACGAGCTACTATTTAAACGTGTTTGATTCCCACATTGTTGTGAATTAGTTTAAACAGTACTTGTCTAGTCGATCCTTTTTCACTTATTACAAACAACTCAAGAGTCAAACAACAAAATTGTCAATCATGAGTGAAAAATCTCCATACCAAGTTGCATCAAGCGAGAAAAAAGTCTCTGATGTTGAAGAATTAGATGTCTCTGCTGGCTCCATCCATTCCAAGCAGATCTACACAGAAACAAAACAAGGTCTTAAGTCAAGACATGTTCAAATTATTGCCCTAGCTGGTGCCATCGGWACAGGTTTATTCGTTGGTTCTGGTGCTGGTTTATCATCATGTGGTCCTGCTGGTTTGTTAACAGGTTAYGCCATCTTATGTATCTTCGTGTGGTTTATCATGAACTTATTATCCGAAATGGTCACTTTCATTCCTCTATCAGGTCAAGTCACAGTCAATGCACTTTGTGAAAGATACACAGGTAACAAATCCATGGGTTTCACTGCTGGTATCAACTTATATTATGCTCAAGCTTTCTTGGTCCCATCTGAAATTTCCGCTGCTGCTTTCGTTATTCAATACTGGAATGATAAAATCAATGTTGCTGCTTGGATCGCTATATTTTGGATTTCTTTAGTGGCTTTGAATTTCTTAGCTGTCCAATTTTTCGGTGAAGTTGAGTTCTGGATTGGTTCCATCAAAGTTATCACCATCACTGGTTTGATTGTCTTAGGTATTGTGTTGTTCTTCGGTGGTGGTCCAAACCAACACGGTGTCTTGGGATTCCATTACTGGAAAGAACCTGGTGCTTTTGCTTTACATTTGGCTTCAAGTAACACAAACACAGCTAGATTCTTGGATGTCTGGACAAGTTTAATTAAAGCTGGTTTTGCTTTCATCATGGGTCCTGAATTGATTGCTTGTGCAGCTGCTGAAGCTCATGCTCCAAGAGTTAACTTGCCAAAGGCTACAAGCAGATTCATCTACAGACTTATCTTCTTCTACTTCATGGGTCCTTTGGTTATTGGTGTGATTATCGCCTACAACGATGATAGATTGATGGGTGCCATCGCTGCTGGTTCTTCTGGTGCTGCCGCTTCTCCATTCGTTATTGGTATCCAAAATGCWGGTATCAAGGTTTTAAACCATATTGTCAACGGCTGTATTTTAACCAGTGCTTATTCTTCTGGTAACTCCTATATCTATGGTTCCTCCAGAACTTTACACTCTATGGCCGTTAAAGGTGATATCCACCATGTTTTTGCCAGATGTACCAAACAAGGTGTCCCATATGTTGCTGTTGGTTTGTCCGCATGTATTGCTTTACTTTCATTCTTGAATGTTTCTTCRGGATCCGCTAAGGTCTTCACTTGGCTTTCTAACTTGTCCACTGTTTCTGGTTTCATTTCTTGGATTTTCATTTCCATTACTTACTTAAGATACAGAAAGGCTTTGGCATACCATGGTGTTGATGACAGAGTTACATTCAGACCACGTTTCCAAATCTTTGGTGCCTATGCTTCCATCATTTTCTTCACCATCCTTTCATTGACCAACGGTTACGCTGTCTTCTTTGATTTCAATGCTCCTGACTTTGTCGCTGCTTACATTACCATCCCAATCATTATTGTTGTGTACATTTGCCACATGCTTTGGTTCAGAAACTTTAGACTATTTTCTCCACCAGAAGAAATCGATTGTGTCACTGGTTTGGATGAAGCTGAAAGACAAGAAAGAGAGTATATTGCGCCTGTTGCTAAGAACTTTTTGGAAAAGATCTGGTTCTGGATTGCTTAAAGAAATCAACCAATTCGTTATATATACTCAAAAATATCCAYGCCTTTACAACTTAGGATATCGACATTTCATCTATTTTCGCATTTGCTGTACTTCTTTGACGGTTATAATTGAATTAAACTGTCTTTATATATACCCATGCACTTCTTTTCTTTCTAGTTCGTTTTTATTTCCTCTTTATATAGCTTTGTATTTTAATTTTTGATAATTTCATTTCTGATTTTAATTGGCCTATACCCTGCTTCCTAATTGGCCCCTACATATACAAAACCCCCAACTTTTTACTCGGTTGCTGGTGGACACTTTCCTAATTATAGTCTAATTCGCACCAATCTGTGATGAGTTTCATTCATTACTTGAAACTTCCCGCGATTGGTTGGTGTGAATAATAAATTGGCTAAAGCTCGAAACTTGATCAGTTGAACGWTGCAGATTGAGTCTTTCATCCATATGAGACAGCTTAGTTTCTTGAAATAGTCACAATCATATCAAAATTATATACAGATCGGATTGCATAAATTATACAAACATCAAAACACAAATAACATGAATCAATATAGCAATGCAAATCATATTCCACAAAAATGAGAATTCTGAATTTTACATGCATGGTTAATGCAAACCAAGAAAAAATCAAGCCACTGCGCAAATAATAACCACAACCACAATTACAGCAAATCATCTAACTAGTGATCTTGGTTCAGAATCACACTTATCAAACTCCACATTTTCTCTTCATCCAGAGCCTTAAAGTTTGCGTCAGAACTAGTTGAGGAAGAGCACAGGACAGTTTCAGATTCAGTTGAACCATCGGCAGAAGACCCAACAGCAACGCCACAGCCAGAGGAGGTGCCAACTTGAGCTTCAACACCAGTCATAGAAGTATTGAGATCCGACTTCGTCTGTTTACCTTCCGTTTTCCCAAATATTTCATTTTCATATTGTTCAATCTGTTTTAACTGTTCCTTGAAAAAAACATTCAAAATCATGCAATTTCTTTTTCATATCTTCTGGGATATAAAAACCATCATTCTTTGACTTTGAGATCCTCACTAATGTATACATTAGGATTTGCTTCAAATATGAACTCATCACAATCTTGGCAACCATTCTATTTTTCCGATCCGATTCGTTATCTTCTTGAAGTCTTTTTCTCAAATCGGATATTTCCTCTTGAGACTTCATAAGGAGATTGTTATAACAAGTCAAGATCAATTCACTCAATGTTTGCCTTTTTAATGATTCTTCGTAAATGTGTTCCAAGTGTCTTGCCTCCGATTCCATTTTCAATTTTTTGGCTTTCTCTTTAGCAACACTGTTTTTTAATTGTTGGTTAGCATTTTCGTACCAAGAGATAATTCTTCCATATTCGTTGATGCAATTGTTGCTTTTATTTTTGATCAAAATATAGGAGTATTAWTAATCTCATTAAATTTGCGTCCGTCTTGGTAATGAGTTTTAGAACGAGTTTTCAGACAGTTGTTTGACTTAGGATTGATCCTTTTCTTTCCTTGGATTTGTTTCTCTTTGCCATGATCCTGTTGGACTTTCAATCAATGATTCTGAAGGTTAATTGAAGCGTTGGATAACCTAATATTGATGTGCTGTGATAGTTGAAGTCAATAGATTATTGTATAGATTATTGTTCACTTTTCTCTGGTTGTGGTTTGTTTGCTCAAAGTTTACAGAAGGCAATTAATTAACGGGTCCAATATTGACTGCTGTCGTTAACGAAAACAGGACGCGCTCGTTAAACTTGAGAAAGTGGTTACAAGTTACAACTGGGAGGGTATTTATCAAAAGGATGAAACGAGCACAKGATCAACTGTCATATACAGAAGCCATCTCGGACCTCGGACCTCGGTGCTCAGGTCAGACCAATGCTGTTACTGACAAACATATAGTTACGCTGCAATTCAATTAGTAAGACACACCACTGTCTCCAAATAGTATGAATTGTGCTGGAAATCCACTTTGATTTATTATTGTGTTTCTTCTACCAAACTCAAAGATCAGCTAAGATATATTGCTTGGTCAAGAATACAGATTACCAATCTACAACATCATTGAATCAACAAAATGTCTTTTGAATCAGCACTATCAATCAAATTTAAATTAAACAACGGTATTGTAGCACCTGCAATTGCACTAGGTACAGCCAGTCCAATGAAAACTCGCCCAAGAGTCAAGGGCGTTGTCAAAGCTGCCGTGAAAGCTGGATATCGACACATTGACACAGCTTGGTTTTGCGAAACCGAACCATAGATTTGTGAAGCATTAGCTGAACTGTTTTTTGAAGGAGTTGTCAAAAGAGAAGACTTGTTCATCACTACCAAAGTTTGGCCTTCAATGTGGAACAATCCGCCCAGATCAGTTGACGAATCATTGAAGAGGTTAGGTTTAGATTACGTTGATTTGGTTTTACAACATTTTCCATTGACTTTCAAGGCTGATGACAATGGAAATTCTCTGATGGACGATGATGGTCAACCAATTTTTGATGACGGTGATTATCTGATTACTTGGAAGAAGTTGATTGAGTTGTATAAGAATGGGGATAAGGTTTGATCCATTGGGGTTTCTAACTATCCCATTAAATACTTGGAAAGATTGTTGAAAGAGACAGACGTTGTTCCACTTGTTAATCAGGTTGAATTGCATCCAAGTTTACCACAAGTTGAACTTGTTAATTTCGGCAAATCCAAAGGTATCATYACAGAAGCTTATTCTCSATTAGGTTCCGGTGGCGCTCCATTATTGAAGTTACCAATTATTCAAWCCATGACTGAGAAGTATGGTGTTTCAGGCGCTGATATTTTAATTAACTACCATGTGAAGTCTGGCAGATTAATTGTTCCAAGATCATTGAACGTTGAAAGAGTGACCAATGGTTACAAAAGTGTTGATTTTTCAGCAGAAGATTTGAAAACTTTGGATCAAGAAGGTATCGACCATCCAAAGAGATACATGAGTTTACGTTTTGCTAAAGTCTTGACTTTGAACACTGGGGCAAGGAGGTTCCTTTCTATTAGAATTGGCTGACCGGTTATGTTCATTTCTAGTGTGACCTACTATATATCATTTTTTATATTAACTTATACCGCATATAACTGATGATTACTAATACTGAACGAAGTCCGAGTAGAGATTTTTATCATCACATGATGGTTGAATAATTTCGAAGATCCAAGATATGGCATGGACAGAGAAATGAAGTCCGAGTGCAGTCAGTTTGGTCACATGTGACGGCCAGCATGCACGCTTTTCCAAAAGACCAATTTGAAGTCCGAATATATATTTGGTGTTCAATTGAGTTGGAATAGAGATCAAGCTCATAGGATCGAAATAACTTATACGAATTCTTTAAAATAAATACACCAAGAGTTGAATATAATATGTCTGACGCGATCACAAAACATTCAAGAAATTCACTTGACACACTCCTACTTAAAAAGCTACTAAATAGGCCGATTTAACGTCCATGGATATTTGTTTTAAAATGCAACTGGTTTTTGTAATTACCATCCATATATGTACAAGCTGATATAAATAACTCTAATTCATATGCATATGTGATCAACAATCAACTACCTCCGGCCCCGAAGTCAGGAATCTGTTGAATTTAAAAAATCTATTTTTTCTCACCACCCAAGTTCTCCAAGTTTTCATCTTCAACAGTACCATCTTTCTGTTGTTGTTCTTGAATGATTTGCATCATCAACTTCATATCTTCAGGTTTGAGTTCAATACCACTGGTTTCAATAGCATTGCTCAATTTTTGCAATCCGGTTCTCACTTCTTCATCCATCATCATCTTAATCATGGCCATCTTAGAAGCCGGTTTATTGACATCGATTAATTGTTTGCTGATGACAATCTCTTGTAATTCTTTCAAAGCATTCACAATTGACTCATGTTTGAAAATTCTGTCTCTCAATGAAATCACTTGAGCTGGATCAACTTGTAATAATCTTGTTGTGGTTTGGAAGGATCTCACTGGGAGTCTTGCTGCTACCGTTGTAGTTGTTTTAAACAATGGTGTAAATGAGAGTGATGATCTTGTGATGATAGTTCTGAACATGGCTGGTTGTTTGTGTGGCAAAGGGTTATAGTTAATGGGTGGTGGTGAAAAGTGGTACACTATAAAACATGTGACGGTGACGTGTGTTCGATCGACTTGAATTTAAGCGAGGTACGGTTTACGATTAGTCTGCCAATCTGCCAATCTGCCAATCTGCCCATATGCCAATCTGGAGCTAAAACATAGCGAACAAACACCTGTACACCATCCGACGAACATCCGAGACACTTTCCACTTTCCACTTTCACTTTCCACTTTATTACTGCGTATGGCTGACATTGGAATTTGGCTGGCTGTTCACCACGTTCACACAAAGCGTTTGGCGGATCGATGTGGATAGAATTGGACAGTGGACTTCCCAGTTCCCCAACTTGAATTATGTACTTTCAATCTCTCTCCACCATTACTCTTATCATTCTTCCCTGATATAAAGACCACCCTGTTCATAAATTGCCATCTTTTCATTTTTCTGCACCTACAATTCCATCACTTCTTCCTGCATCTGTGCTTATTTCCGTTGCCATCTCCATCTCATCAGAGCTAACTGTATCTCTCCAACTTGGCAGAAATTCAACCACTGAACTTTGGACTATTTTCATCACACGCCTTTTTTTCTGGATCAATAATTTTCACGCAAAGAAAAGGAACAACATATCAAAACAGCAACAGTCATGTGTCTTTTCGATTATCCACCAGCAAAACCGGATAATTATGTCGGATTCTGGGGTCCAGTGACAGCAACTATTGACTGGTGTGAAGAAAACTACATTTTTTCTTCATATATTGCAGAATCAGTGAATTCATTCACAAACTTGGCATTCATCCTGTTGGCTTCATTTCACATCTACTCAGCCATCAAGAACAAACATGATCCATTATATATCTTTGTTGCCATCGGATTTGGATTGGTTGGTGTTGGCTCATTCTGGTTCCATATGACTTTGCTTTATCAATACCAAATGGCTGATGAACTACCCATGGTTTATGTCACTGCTTTGCCATTCGGTTATGTGTATGGATGGAACAAACCTAAGTGGATAAGCCGAATTTGGCTGTACGGAACTATGCTTGGTACTGTTTTGTTCACTTACATTTACATCTATTGGTACAGAAACCCAGTATTCCATCAACTGTTCTATGCGTTTTTGAACTTTGGTTTGATTTTCAAATCAATTAGATTGATCAAGGAAAATGTTCCAGTTCAGGCTACTAGAAGATATCTTTACAAGATGTTGGCATTCTCATTTGGTTTATTTGCATTTGGATTCTTCATTTGGAACTGTGATAATATCTTCTGTGGACACTTGATATTTGTCAGAAGAAATTACCTTGGTTTGCCATTTGGTATCTTAACTGAAGGTCATGGTTGGTGGCATATCTTCACTGGATTGGGTATCTACTATTTCATCATCTACAATGAGCTTTTGAGCACCCATATGTTAAAGAGAGCCGACAAATATCAATTGGTTTGGCATGGTCCTTTGGCCGAAGTGAAGTTAGTTGGCAAATTAGATGACGAAGTGCCGGCTACTACAGAAAAAGAACAACCAGATGATAAGAAGACCCAATGAATGATCCGGGAAACTTTTTCATCATGTTTCATTTCCCTATATTGCGCTTATAATTGTTTCTTTCCCCCATTCTTTCATATATATACTTTCATTATAATCGGTAAGTTTACACCATCGCCGCCGTTATTTTATCTTTGTTGCTCCAAATTATACACACAATTCATCAAATTTTTGTGATTTATACAGTTGGTCATCTCTATACAGAATCTACTACTACTACTACTACTACTACTACTACTACCACTACTCCTCCCTCCTTCATTATTTATTATCCACACTCGTACTTTTTTATTTTATTTCAAACATCTTATTTATAGTCACATCAATTTATACCAAACGTTTACTTAACTTTTAAAACTTGTAAGTAATGATTTTTCACCGGGCTAATTCTGAAAGTCTGCGGCCTGTGCCGGAGCCTGGGACGCGTCGCGTATACCAATTTCCATTTTTTTTTTCTCGCGCCTGGTCAGATCGTTGTTGGCAAATTCTTGGGGAGAGTAAAATCTTGTTTACATCTTGACTGACTAATGACTATAGTACGGTATGAGGACTTGTGAAAGGGAACGRCCAAACAACACATTCGTTGCACAAAAACATCGGCCTGCAAAGTACAAGATCAGAACCAAACATGTCTCTGAATTTGAATACACCCTTCAGACCACCAAGATTCAACCATAAACAGGGATCACAGTCAAGACCAGTATCCTCAGCATCAACACTTTCCTCTTCATCAAGACCATCGTCTTCAATCAGAGATAGAAATTCCACTCCTTCCCCATCATCTACTGGTTTCAGCAAACAATCAAACAATGGATCCATTATGAGAACATACAATGTCTTATGGAGGAAGAAAACCCAGAAGAAACACAAACAGTGGGACGGTGATGGTGTGATGAGTTACAACACGCAAACTAGAGCTTCAACGATCAGAGATGAAGATGGGAACTTATTGGCCAAATTATCAAATACAAGCAATTACCTATCAAATGTTGACCTATTCAGTCATGGTAGTTACGAGTTTCAAATTGATAGTGCTATTGATGCTGCTGATGATCCTGTTAGACAAGTGCCCACTACTGCTCCTGCTCATATTCGTCGTCCTTTTAAAGCTCCCCCACCATTTGTTAGCCCCGTTACTAAGAAATCTCCACAACATGTTAATCTGCTGAAAAATAAAAAACAGACAAGAACTACGCCTCAGATCACCTATGATGTTGATGCTGACYTTGACGATATCGAAGAGGGAACACCCTTCACWACCACCACAACAACTTCCATGAAATCAGATCGCTCAGCTAGCCCTGCTGATCACCATAAACGTAGTCCATTATCCAGCAAATACTCCTCCAGAAAAAAACAGAAAGTTGAAGAAATCGAAGATGATGACATAGAGATTGAACTACCCAAACCGATAAAAAACAAACCTTTCCAAACTCCGTTACTGAAACCTCGTTCAGAATTGTTCCGAAATAGCCTGAAATCTAAAAACAAACATGAACCACTATATGATATCACTTCAGAGAACGCGTTCGTTCTTCCAAGACCACCAAATGGTAAAGAAGATAAAATCAGGGATGTTGTTGTTGATCCAGTGTTGGCGAACACTTTAAGACCACACCAGAAGGAAGGTATAAAGTTTCTGTATGAGTGTGTTATGGGTCATAGAGATTTCAAAGGTCAAGGTGCTATATTAGCTGATGAAATGGGTTTAGGTAAAACGTTACAGACGATAACGTTAATCTGGACACTTTGCAGACAAAATCCACATATTGATGAGGGTCCAATAGCCAAGAAAACATTAATTTGTTGCCCTGTTAGTTTGATCACCACTTGGAAGAATGAATTCAAGAAATGGTTGGGTATTAATAAGATTAATGTACTGACTATTGGTGGTAAGAACAAATATTCCAATGATAAGGATGATATTGATGGGTTCGCTAAGACTAACGTTTACCAAGTTCTGATTATGGGGTATGAGAAAATGCAGTCGATGTCTAAGCAGTTAAGAGAGGTTGATTTTGATTTACTTGTCTGTGATGAAGGTCATAGATTGAAGAATAGTAGTAATAAAGTGATGCAGGCGTTGGAAAGTTTCAATATTAAGAGAAGAATTGTTGTTACTGGTACACCAATTCAGAATGATTTACAAGAGTTTTACACAATCATTAATTTCATCAATCCTGGAATATTAGGTGAACAAAAACAATTTCAAAAGGAGTTCGCTAATCCAATTTCAAGATCAAGAGAAGCCAATTGTTCAAATCCTAGAGTCATTGAAAGAGGTGAACAGAAATCCAAGGAGTTGATCAAGTTGACGAAATTGTTCATTTTGAGAAGAACCAACGAGGAAATTGCCAAGTTTTTACCTAAGAAGTCTGATTACATTATTTTCGTGCCTCCAACTAACTTACAATTGGTTTTGTTTGATGTTGTTTCTAAGGCAGATAATTTTGAAGATATCGTTGAAAGTAGAAACATGAATCAATCATTAAAGTTGATCAACACGTTCAGAAAGATTTGTAACTCTCCTTCGATTTTGAAGAATGATACATTTTTCATGGAAGCAACGGGTCCTAAGATGAATGATGCCAATTTCAAGAAAGGGCTAGCTAAGAAAGTGAGAAGTGGTAAGGTTAATTTGTTGGTGAAATTATTGACAAACATCAAACAGATGACAGATGAAAAGGTAGTCATTATCTCAAATTTCACCCAGACTTTAGACGTGCTACAAACCGTGTTAGATTCATTAAACGTTCAATATTCTAGACTTGATGGCTCTACCCCGACAGCAGAAAGAGGAGGCATTATTAAATCGTTCAATGATTCATCAGCTGACAACTGCTTTGCATTTTTATTGAGTGCCAAATCCGGAGGTTGCGGGTTGAACTTAGTTGGAGCATCACGTTTGATATTATTTGACAATGACTGGAACCCTTCAGTTGATTTACAAGCCATGGCTAGAATCCATAGAGATGGACAGAAGAAACCATGTAAGATTTACAGATTGATTACTGCAGGATGCATAGATGAGAARATTTTCCAAAGACAATTGGTGAAGACTAATTTAAGTGATAAGTTTTTGGATGACTCAAGTCACTCAGATGAAGATTTCTTCAATTCTGCGGATTTAAGAGATTTATTTAAAGTGAATGGTGATGTTAAGTGTAATACCCATGATTTGATGAATTGTCAATGTGCTGGAACCGGGAAACAACCAGTTCAGCTGTTTGATGATGACGAAAGTGACGAAGATGGTCCATCTGAGAGACTACAGAAACTAAGTGAAATGCCAAGTTTCGTATCTGCATTCGATTACTCCCAGAATCCAACTGATCTGGATGAGCAATTCAAGAAACAACAGAAACAGATTGGTCGTTGTTTAGCAGGATATCGTCACATAGATCCATTCCAATTGGCTGATGAAGATAGTAGATATAATACAAGTGTTGATGAAGAAACACGTGATGATGAAGTTCTTAATGAGGTGCTTRCTGAACAGAAGTTGATGTCAAGCCCAGGAAATAAGAAGGCTCAGTTGATAAGCTATATCTTTGCTAAGTACTAGAATTCTTGATTTGATTTTATATATGAGCTGATTTGAATATATGATATACCTGCTCTAGCTATGCGTGGTTTAACTTCGCCATGTTTCGAACTGAATTGAGTTATCGTACATGCACGCGTGCGTGTAGGATTCAGCAGCCAGCAGCAATTGTAGGTTAGCTAGCAGATGAGATTGAAATGCACAGAGRAAAGATACACGTATTAAAGTTACACGTCAATTCCGGCCTTCCTGCATGCATGAGATGATGACTGGTTATATTAGTATGTCCTTGATAATTAATTAGATCAAGATTCAAGATATATATATCGAGCAATTACAAGAGTTGCAGGGGATGGTGAAGTYATCGTGAAACGTAATTTATGCGAACAAATTTCCACCTACTTTTAATAAATTTCAATAATATCGAAAAAATAAACCAATAGAAGATGCATGTCAAATCTCAAATCAGCGAAGATGAAACCGTTTTCGATAATAATGAGCGGCTGGGTGGCAATTCTGCACAATACGTCCCTGGCACCGCACACGCACCTGAGCCACAAAATCGCCATCTGAAACCATAAAATTCCAAGAAAAGACCGCCTCAGGCACGCACATACCTCAAAATTCCTTCCAAATGTTTCAACGATGGCAGCTCTGCATACTTAGCATAGATTTTAGGTGGAGATTGTGCGCATACAAATTGTTCACACTCATTGACGAGCATTGGTGAAACAACAATTCCGTGTTATAAGTGTTTGGTTTCTGCACCTGGCCATATCCTATTGTTGTCTAACTTGTCTTTTCCACTTTCCCTGTTTTTCTCTTTTCAATTAATTTGTCATTTCAACTGCTTGCTTACTGAACCTACTGTCCTTTCTTTTCAATTCCATCCTTTCCTTCCGGTTATCTGAAAGACTAACTCACCATGTCGGCCTCTACAGATTCATCAACYATGTCTTCTGCCACTGCCTCAGCACATTCCAACATTCCAGCCATTACAGCTTCCTCCGTTTCTTCTGAACCTGACAAATCAAACGCAAACGTTGACAAGAGTAAACTTAATGTATCATCTGCAAACAGCACTGCCACTCCTGTAATTACAACTCAAACGATTTCACAGAAAAGACCACGCAAGATGAAACCATCCAATTTAGATTTCACTAAACTGAATTCTCCTTCTGCCAACTTATACACCGTTCTCTCTCCTGGATTACCTCCAATGGATGCCAAATCAACTTCCAAAGTGTTACTCTCAAGAGATATCGAACTCCAACAAAAGAGATTGATCAACGAAAGAAAAGGACTATCCACTCCAAATTCTTCATGTTCTTCCAGCTCCATGTCTGCCAATTCAGCCCAATCATCGAGACACCCTGCCACTCTGTCTGAATTAGACCTCAGTTCGACAGCTGACAACAACAATAATGCCAATACTGCCAATGGAAGTGCTAACCCTTCGAAACATTCCAGTCCAGCCTCGTCTCCTTTGCCTCAGAATAAGAGATTTAAGAGATCAAGACCACCTAAACCATTGAACATACCAACTAACCCAGCAGCCAGACGTCTTATACCACCAGCTATGATGTCTGCTCCATTGAGAGGAGGATTGGCCGGTGGCCACTTAGCAGCATCACATCACCAACTACCGTACCCATACCAGCCTCAAGTGTTGGTGTCTGCCACGGCAGCTCAGTTCCCTCAGCCTGTGATGGTTGGTACTCCTATTGTTCAGATCCCTGTACACCCTAGTGCTTTGGTTCAACAACAACAGCAACAGTTAATTCATTCTAGAGTCGCTGCTAGAGGTCGTAACAAGCAGTTTAAAGTCACAGTTGACGACGATGGAAAATTCTCTATAAAACAACAGCAGCAGCAACAGCAGCTACAACAACAACCACAACCACAATTCATACAACAGCCTTTCCAACAGGGTGGGTTTTATCAAGTGCCTATGTCTGCCACTAGACCAGTTGCTCGTGCGAATGGAGGAGATAACTCTACAAATGGAAGCGGTAAGAACGGTCACTCATATTCAATGGTGTATTCTTCAATACGAGAAGTTCCAATTGAACGTACACCAATTACTGATGTGTATCTTGAAGATGTCAAAGATGCTCCGGCTCCAACTACAGCAACAAGCAATGATGACCAGGACAAAAYCAATAACAGTGAAGCCAGTAATAGTGACACGACATCAAAGAAAGATCAACCTTTACCAAGCTCAGCCACATCAGCTAGTTCAGTGACGGCCACCAATACTCCTATGAACGAGAAGAATGAAGATGAAGACGATGAAGATGATGTTGAATCGTGTGCCATTGAAGATGAGTTGGCTTCACCTCCCAAGACACAATCCAAGACGAATTCCGCGATACCCTCAGCCAAACCTAATACACCTGTTGTTAACGATAAAACGTCTCAACAACAACAGGAAACTAAGGGCATTCAACCTGTGATGATCAAACTTGGTGATTGTGTGTATAGTTTTGATGGAGTCCTTTCGAAGGAGAAGTTTGTGGAGGCGATGTCATTTGTGTACGACAGCCACGTGAAGGGGGTCAGCTGACCAACGTTGCATTCCTTTGGGCCATTTCCAGGGCTGTGCTAAAAGTTTCAGGCTGTTTTTTTTTTGATTTTTGTGCGTTTTGACTTTTTTGTGTGTGTTTTCCAGTAATTTTCCTGTGTGTTTCCTTTTTCTTTTCTGCTAGTTTTTACCCTCTTTTTTTGCCCCTTTTTGATTTTCTTTTATTCTTACATCTTACATCTCTCCCCAACTTCTACACTTTCCTTCCACTTTGTATACCATATATGTTATCCGCTTCTTTAATAGCATCCCGTCATTTACCATATCGTCTGCCTCGGTGTAGGTTCACCTCCACTTCAAAGTGGAGCAGCTTTCCCATTACCGGGTCCGGTACAACGCTCACAGCAACAGCTCCACTCGCAAGACCAACACTAACAGCACTAAGGACACCAACAACAACATCATCCACATCATTCATATTTAAAAAAAACTTCTCAACAACACCAGCAGAGACCTCGAGTCCAGATAGAATACGCCAGGTTTTCGACGACAGCCAATTTTGGCGTGAATTTAACGGATCACCAACATCAAATTCTCATTTTTTCAACTATAAATCCAATTCAGTTGGACTATTTCAAAATCCATATTTGAAGAGACCTTCAGGAGTGCAAGATTTCTCCAGAGAGTCATTARAGAAAGCCAAACAGTTAACACAAGCTATAATTGAAGATGATTCACCTGAAGGATTAGTGAACTACATTAGAAACTTGGACAGATTGAGTGATATCCTATGTCGAGTCATTGACCTGTGTGAGTTCATCCGTGTTGTTCACCCAAACAAATCATTCGTCAATGCAGCTCAGRCATGCCATGAAGAGATGTTCCAGTTCATGAAYATCCTTAACACATCCAAAGAATTATACGATAAGTTACACAGAGTCTTACACACACCGGAGATAAAGAACCAATTATCTGCTGAAGAGATCGCCGTTGGGGAACTACTTTACTCAGATTTCAAGAAGTCTGGTATTGATATGGATGATCAGACAAGACAGGCTTTCGTTGAATTGTCCCAGAATATCGCTCTGTTGGGTCAATCATTCAATAATGGAGTCACTGACCCAGTGCAAGATTTCGTCATCATTGAGAAGGACAAGTTGAAAGAAGGCGATATTTCGAAATATTACAAGGATTTGGTGTCTTATGACAGAGACGGCAATTTGAAAGTCCCAATTTATGGTCGTGTTCCATTGGAATTGTTGCGTAGTTGTCCCAACCAATTTGTCAGAAAGGAGTTATGGCGTGCATTACATTCCTCACCGGATTACCAAATTGAATATTTACAAGCTTTGTTGAAACAAAGAGGTCTATTGGCTCGTTTACTGGGAAGTAAAAGTTTCAGTGAGTATCAGCTAGTTGAAAAAATGGCTAAGTCTCCAGAGAACGTGATGAGTTTTTTGAAGAATTTACTGATTAGAGTTGCTCCTGGAGTTGTTGCTGAGACTAGATCATTGTACAAGTTTTCTCCTTCGTTTGATAAAGATGCAAAGCCTCCAACTGATGTCGAGTTGGCTGAATTGGTTCATCCTTGGGATAGAGACTATCTAGTCACTTTGTCTTTGATGAAACGAAGATCAGTTAATTTGGAAGACATCTCTTCTTATTTCTCAGTTGGTACCGTGGTTCAAGGTCTTTCCAATTTGTTCAAGTCCATATATGGAATCCATCTCAATCCTGTGAAATGCAAACCTGGTGAAACATGGTCTAACGATGTTAGAAAATTTGAAGTTGTCAGTGAAGATGAAGGTATAGTCGGCATCATTTACTTGGACTTGTTCTACAGAGAACGTAAGACTCATAATCCTGCTCATTTTACAGTGTGCTGTTCAAGAAAAATCTATCCCGAGGAACTGAACCCAAAGGATCCATTCAAGTTATCCTTAGATTCGATCCAGACTAATGAATCCGTCAATGGTGAGATCTTCCAATTACCTTTGATCTCCTTAGTTTGTAACTTTGTCCCTGATTACTCCTCAAGATCCAACAAAAACGTCAAGACTTTACTCACATTAGATCAAGTTGAGACTTTATTTCACGAGATGGGTCACGCAATGCATTCAATGCTGGGAAGAAGCAACTTGCATAACGTTAGTGGTACCCGTTGTTCCACCGATTTCGTCGAATTGCCATCCATTTTAATGGAGCATTTCGCTAAGGATCCAAGAGTGCTATTATCATTCGCCAAACATCATGAAACTGGTGAGCCTTTACCATTACAATTACTCAAGAAACACCAAGAAGACAATGACGCAATGTGCAACAGTGAAACATTCAGTCAAATCAAGATGGCTATCCTAGATCAACAATTACATTCAGACGTTGTMTTTGATCCTAACTTTGATGTTGTTCAAATATGGCATGATTTAGAGAAACAATTGCAGTTCTATAATGACTCTATTTCTAACTGGCCTGGTAAATTCGGTCATTTGTTCTCATATGGTTCCGTTTACTATTCTTATTTGTTCGATAGAGCCATCGCTGCTAATATCTGGGAGCATTTGTTTAAARAAAACCCATTGGATAGAGCCAGTGGTGAGAAATTCAAGAATCATGTTTTGAAGTGGGGTGGTTCGAAAGACCCTTGGGAGTTGATTGCTAATGCTTTGGATAAACCGGAATTGAAAGGTGGTGATGCTAAGGCTATGGAGTTTATTGGTGACGTGAAAGATCTTTGATTAGATTTGATTGATATTTAGATTCAGTTCTTATATGTGACTTGTTCATCTACACTTGCATTGGTTTTTTTTTTTTTAGTTGGTACCCTGTTGTTTTACGTGTTTTTATTTATTCGAGTTACGCCTCTTTCTTGCGCACATATTCCTAACTTTTTTTTCTTTTTCTCTCAATTTACTATTGTTTAGTTGAAGTTATGATTTTCAACTTATATTTTCCTACCTATATATTAGTTTTTTTATGAAAAGTTTCAGGCATTGGTTTGTACATAGGCCTTTATAAGTTTTATCTCACAAATTTCCACTCTCCGGGCTGTGCAACAGTTGAGTAGCGATTGGGCGTAGGTTCTCGAATATCGAAACGAACGACAAATCGATAAAGGCAAAAGAGATTTGAGAAGATGTTGGGACGTTCACATGAGCGGATCCCAGATATTGATGAAACCATTTGAAAAGACAGCACTAGGTCGCATTACAAAACATATCTATACACAGAAAGACCCGTTTCAAAATGACAGAAATAAAGATCATTATCAAGTATGTTTCCCATGAAAAAATAAGCTGACATTTGGAACCCTTGTTTAGGGATTACACCTGTCATCTACGGAGTTTGATTTATCATCATTCACAAGATTGAATCTGGATTACTAACTTTTTTCATCATGAACACCATTTGACGTTCTTTAACTATTTGACAGATCAGCTGGAGATAAGAAACATGAAGTCACGGTAGACGTTTCCAAAACAATYGCCGAATTCAAAGCTCAGTTAGCCACGGAAGTTGACATTCCTKCCGAGAGACAAAGATTGATTTACTCAGGTAAAGTGTTGAAAGATGCTGACACAGTTGAGTCATACAAAATTCAAGATGGCCACACAATACATTTAGTGAAAGGTGCTGCTCCTAAGTCATCTACACCAGCAGCTGCAGCAGCTTCATCAACAGCTTCAGGATCCACATCTACCACATCCTCTAGTGCAGGAACAACACCAAGCAACATTGCAGCAGGTCAAGGTTCATTCAACCCATTGGCTGGTCTCACAGGTGCCAGATATGCCGGCTACAACGTGCCAATGCCATCAATGGAACAACTAGGATTTGGAGCCGATGGAATGCAACTACCATCTGAAAAYCAAATGGAACAAATGATGGAATCTCCAATGTTTCAAGAATCCATGAGAGCCATGCTTTCAGATCCACAAATGCTGGATTATTTGATTCAGCAGTCTCCTCAATTAAGAGCAATGGGCCCAGGTGCTAGAGAAATGCTACAAAGTGAATATTTTAGAAACATGTTGACTAACCCTCAGATGATGAGACAAATGATGCAATTGCAAAGAGCCATGGGTGGTATGGGCGGAATGGGTGGTTTTGGCAGTGATGCCGCTAGTGCTTTCCCTGCCCCTGGAAATCCAAATGCCACTACTGCTTCTACTACAGCCCCAGCTTCAAATACTACAACTTCAAACACTGATAGTTCATCAACCACAATCCCAGCCACTGGTGCCACTGGTGCCGCCGCTGCTGGTTCAGGTGCTGCTGCTGCCAACCCATTTGCCGCATTATTAGGTGGAGCTGGTGCAGGTGCTGGTTTGGGAGGACTTGGAGGAGCCGGAGGTGCTGCTGGTGCCAATCCATTTTTAAATCCTGCTTTGATGCAATTTTTAGGCGGTGCGGGTGCTGGTACTGGATTACCTACTGCTCAACCACCACACCATGATAACAGACCACCTGAAGAAGTGTATGAGACTCAACTTAGACAACTGAATGACATGGGATTCTTCGATTTCGATCGTAACGTTGCTGCTTTGAGAAGAAGTGGTGGGTCCGTTGAAGGTGCCATTGAAGCTTTGTTGAATGGTTCTGTTTAGTTTTGATTTTAGTTAAAATATTTGCTGCTTGTTTTATCTTTTAATTTTTTCTTTTTAATAAAGTAAATTGTACGTTACAACTTACAAGTAATGTTCACTAGGAAATGGAAATGCTTCTAATTTCTATACATGTACACAAAAAGACAAGTTAGATYAGTCATGCAGCTAAATCATCCAAATATCTCAAGCTGAGTTTGCAAGATGAAACTCTTCAAGTTTCAGCTTAATGAACTTGTAATTGTTTGTTAACAATTGGTTAACAGCRCCTTGCTGTTGTCTCTTAAACTGATCATTTTCAACGACATCACCAATCTCTTCAATACTCTTAACGATCCATTTCTCTTGGATAAACTCACGAGCCAGATTTTCATCTCTCAACAACAATCCAATTGTCTTTGATTTCTCAGAAATCAAATCAACTTCCATTCTTTCCATTCTACAACTATCCAGTTGTTTCAGGATCGTATGGATCTGATCAATAACCTTTTCTGTTGATAACGACAAATTCAAGATCAGATAATTGATCAAATTTAGTCCACAGAGATTGATAGGCTTGTAATTGGAATAATTGACAGGCTGTGAAGAGATGAACTCGTACATTTGAGCCAATTGAGCATCTGTCATTTGTAACTTGTTGGTTTGTAAACTCGTCAAGTACTTCGAAATAGTAAKTAAAGTCAATGGATTGATTAAAAGACCACCTGATGATGCCAACCCTGATATAAACTTGGTAATTTCAAATTGATTTGCAACTTGTTCAATGGCTAAAAGCTTGTTCAATAACGCTATAGCTTGGATTAAAACTTTGGCTTTCTTAGATGACACATTGCTGTTGGAACTTGTAGTGAAGACACTAAGCAAGTCTTGAATGTAAGTGTTGAAGAAAGATCCATTGTCGACTGTGCATAGGGTATTGTACAATGCATCACGCTGTGTTTGTGACATGATGTAGTTGTTTAACATCACGTAAACTATGAAATTCACACTGGACATCTGGTCTTGTTTGTTCTTAGCTGGTGTTGGCTCTTCTAGTAGTTCAAGATACGTTGGGATATCCGCATTTGCATTTCCTGAATTAGAAGAGATGTTCATTGCTATGTAAATGGATTTTTCCCATACTGACATGTCATCGTTTCCTATAGATGAAACGATTTCTTCTCCATCTTCATCTTTTTCCTCTAGCCAAAGTTGTGAATTATCGTTTTTGGTAGCTTTGAGTAGTTTGATGAGTGGGTGAACCAACGATTGAGATTGTTCATTTGTAAGTTTGAAAGATTCGGATTTTGTAGCTTGTTCAAGAATGTAGATAAATGTTTTGGACGCCAACGGGAGATCATCGGTTGTATGTTTAGAGAGTGCATCATTGACTGTTTCAAGCACTAATTCAATCCATTGAAATCTAACTGAGTCACCATCTTGTTCATTCTGCTGTTCTTGTTTTTCAGGTAGGATCAAATCAGTTATCAATTCAGAAGCCAAATCATTATCCTGTTGATCCTCTCTAGCTAGTAACTTAATCAATGACTTGAGAATACATGCTTCTTCGAAATTAACCACAAATGAAACAGCATCTGGCATATCCAAAGTAAAGTTTGTCAGAAAATGCAAAGTGAAAGTCAACAATAACTCATCATCATCATTATCAGGAAAACTGATAATGTCGTTCAATTTCTGGAAAAAGCTCTGCTTGGATGAATACTGTGAAACATAAACGGACTCTCTATTAGCAGGCGTATCGGCAATACAATTCACCAAAGCTCGAAGCACCTGAGGTTTCAAATCATTTGTGGTTGAGAGGAATAGTGGGATCAATTTAGTTGGGATAAGTTGTTGGAGGCGTTCATCTTGTCTGTTGGATGGATCTCTTAAGAGCACAGCTATTTCGTTCAATGTTTCTGACTTTCCCTCGTCTTCTTGTGTTGCCTTGTCGATCAAAGTGATGACTTGGTCTCTTTCATTAATATGCATTGTATTTGGTTGTTTTTGACTTATTTGTTGGTCATTTTGTGGGTTTCTTTGGCTGCAAAGTACTTGATTTTACAGATCTTCCAAATATTTCAACGGTGAATGTTGGGGGTATGTGGCGGTACATTTCTAAAGAGCCATCAGTGGCGGTACAGTCTGGCAAGCTTATCAATTTGATTCAGTTAATTGCTGTAAGTTCTGGATTTATGGCAATGGAACCGGGAAAAGCATGAAAAACAAAGCATTAGCTAAATTAAATTTTGGAAAACACTTGGGTAGGTTTTGGAAGGAAAGAAGAGTATGTTCATTGGCAATTATAAGTTGTATAACTTTCAATTGACTTTCAAATCTGAAGTATTCTGGTGTGTGGCAGTACTTTCTGATATTAAGTAAGGCGGTACGCCACACACCAGATCCTCCACGTGGCAGTACCTTCCGGATCAACGAACGCGAGAGAAAAATGGTCAGCTCATCTCCGTTCACTGTATCATGTGTATGAGTATGTGTATGTGTATGTGTATGAGTATGTGTGTTGCGTAACATAACAACAGTGCGTAACATAACGTAGGCCGACTGTTTTGACTTGCTCTCACTCTCTCTCTCTGGCTCCACAGCCTTGGCTTTTGGCCTTCACGGTTCACCCCTGTCTTAGCTATATATTCTGGTCAGACTTACCACTTGGGCCTATCTGATTGGCTTTTCCAACAGATTCACTCATATATAGTGCAGATGCAGCCATTACCCCTCTTGGTTGACTATCTTCTTCCTTAAATTACACCATGACAAGCTCCCCAGACAAACAACAACAGCAACAGAATCAGAAACAGCAAGACTCCCAAATATCAGACAACAATATGCTACAGCCAACACCACAGCGTATGGAGCGGTCCGTGTCTCCCCTGTCTGCTCCTCCAATGACTGCTTCAACTTCGACAGGCAGCACCAAGAATGTTCAATTCAGTGAAACAGTGCTTCAATATAACAACAACGAATCAGCCATTGTCACTTCAGATGAGGATAACGATGGGCAATTAGACAATGTCGCTGAAGACGCAGCTAATTTTGCTAACTTCAAATCCCATTTGATGAATTATAAGCTGACCCCTACTTCCAGCATTGATGGTTCCACCAATGGTAACAACAAATCTACAAACCATTCATTATCCTCATTGGATTCTTTTTTCAATTCAAGACCGTTAAGTGATACTCCGATAATGAGTGCGTATGCTTCTCCGAACGCCCTGTCCCCTATGAATCTCAGTGAGGACGAGGACAAAAATGAGGAGGAGTACGATGAGAGCGGAGGAGCGGGTCAAAGTCATCCCGATTCCCTTAAACATGCCGAGCAGATKATTTTGGAAAGACAAACGAAATCAAACACAGATTTGAACAAGATCATTCCTTCTTTCACAGTTCAAGAAGAGCCGGGATCTCCGAAAATCCCATTGCCGAAATACAAGACAACCTTGGATATTCCAGGTCAAACAGCATCGAAGCAATCACCCGATGGATTCGTCGTTAATAGAAGTGAAAGAGTCGTGGTTGTTATGATTGGATTACCTGCTAGAGGTAAATCTTTTTTAGCCAATAAATTGGTGAGATATTTAAACTGGCTGCAAATCAAAGCTAGAATTTTCAACGTTGGTGCCACCCGTCGTGCCAAATCTGCCAATATCGGACCCGAAAAATCTCCTTTGCCCGATGCTAGTTCAAAGGGTAATTCTCCTGCTGATACAAGATCAACTACTCCGGATAATGAAAAGGAAAAGGAAAAGCAAAAGGAAAATATTTTAAGTCCAACGGCTATATCAAGTGCTGTTAATACAGCTGCTGCCTCAAGTGAAACCTCCAAAACTGCCACTCCTGTACAAGACGCTAGCTTTTTCTCACCAGATAACAAATCTAGCATAGCATTACGTGAAGAATGGGCCAAGGAGACATTAGAAAACCTATTGGATTATTTGTTAGAAGGCGATGGATGTGTTGGTGTGTTTGATGCCACAAATACTACAATTGCCAGAAGAAAGATGGTTTTGGATACGATTAGAAAAAGATCAAAAGGTCAATTGAAAGTGTTGTTCTTGGAGAGTATTTGCAATGATGCCAATTTGATTGATGATAACGTTCATTTGAAATTACAAGGACCGGATTATAAGAAGATGGACCCTGATTTGGCGTTGAAGGATTTCTACGGTAGATTGAGAAACTATGAGAAGGCATATCAGACCATTTCTAAAGAAGAAGAGATGACTAGAGAGTTCCAGTATATTCAGATGATTGATGTTGGTAGAAAGATGATCACTTGTAATATCAAGGGTTTCTTGGCATCTCAGATCATTTACTATTTCTTGAATTTCAATTTGTCGGATAGATTGATTTTCATTTCTAGACATGGTGAATCTACCGATAACGTGGCTGGTAGAATTGGTGGTGATGCTCCATTGACTYCACGTGGACGTAAGTTTGCCAAAGCCTTGGCTAAATTCATGGAATATAAGAAAAATGATTTCAGAATCAAACAGTTGAAAAAATTTGAAGAGAAACTGACCATGAAACATTTTGAAAATAGAGATAAGACACCACCAGATGAACCATCGTTCAGTGTGTTCACCTCGATGTTGCAAAGAAGTGTACAAAGTTCTGAATATTTCCATGAGAATATCTTTGATGTGAAACAAATGAGAATGTTGGATGAATTGGGAAGCGGAAAATTCGATTCAATGACATATGAAGAGATCCAAGAACAAAATCCCGATGAGTTTTATGCTAGAATTAAAAATAAGATGTCGTATAGGTACCCTGGTGTTGGAGGGGAATCATATCTGGATGTGATTAATAGATTGAAACCTATCATTTCAGAACTGGAAAGAACAGAAAACCATCTTCTGATAATCACACATCGTGTCGTTGCACGTATCTTAATTGCCTATTTCTTAAACTTGAAAAGAGACGCAATCGGTGAATTGGATGTCCCATTACATACAGTCTACATGTTTGAACCTAATCCATTTGGAGTTGAATGGAAACTGTATGAATTCGATGAGAAGAAAGACTGGTTCAATGAAATTGACCCTGAACAATTGGAAAACTCAAAGAAAGTCAAACAAGTGGGTGTCACTTTCAGAGAAAGAAAATACTCAGTTGTTCCAACTGCTCCCAAGAGACATTCATCAACTTCACACGGTGCTACATACTCCCAACAAATCAGATCTCAACTGTTGGCAACCATCGACTCCCCTGCATCAAGTGGTTCAAACAGTCCAGTCATAGGCGCTTCTACGGGTTCCTCGGGCTCTACACTCACAGGCGGTTCATTTTTAGGACAACAGCATAACAGCAGATATATCAATGCCAGAACAGCACATTATAGAGGTGGTAAGCGTGGAATKCCAGGTAAATCCCGCGTTCATCATCATTCTGCAAACTCTGATACTATGTTGACTCCACTGTTAAGAAATAATGTCAATTTGAGTCATCCTAATTCTACTAGAGCAGAGGAGGATGTTGAGTTGTCTCAGTTGTTGGACGAGAAGTTGGCTAGTTTGGAGACTGATACTGACAATAGTTCCTCTGTTTAATATGGTTGATTATTGACAAACAAAAATTCAATACACTATTCTCACTTATGGCATCATCTTTTTTGATTATTTTTTTGTGTTAATTTGTTTTTAACTCTTATTTTTGTTTATAGTGAAATTCTTTTGGCCTCTGCAATTTTGTATGCAGAAGTACGCTGGCCGCAGTTCGTTCGATGATACATATTTATATTTTCGGGTCTTCAATCTTAATTGGATTACCTCCCACACATGCATTATTGTTTTCAAGAAATTGTTTCAATTTAACATAGCTGGTATATGTTTCTTCAGCTATACAATTTTCCAGTTAGGTGAATATTTAATAATTAAACTGGGCCCAACTGTGTAACGTGTTTCACGGTAATAATCACAAAAACCTCGTGAAACTATCATCRACTCTTCTCAGTAACTGATTATACTCACGAGTTCCCACCTCTTTGAACCTAATGTCATACAACAAACAAATCATCATCTTAGCAGTAATAGGGAAATTCACTGGGGCAATGCCAATACATATAGCTCACTTTTGCCTTTCCATCCTTTAGAAAAATCGCCWTTCTTGGATCAATCTCAAATTTGAAAAGCCAATAATCCGTGGGGAGAAGAACGATTWRTTTGATAAGTGATTGTGTTTTTAAACTTCAAATTCAAAATAGCTCTGGGGTCCTCTGGCAAGTGGCAACTAAATCTTGAATATAATGGCGCGCCACTGAGGCTGGGCAGCTTCAGACTTCAGTGCGACACTAAAAAACATCTGGATTCTGAAGCGCTGAAGACGAAGATGAAGCTGAAGATGAAGCTGAAGCCTGAGGGACGTAAACTCGAGTCCACAGAAAACACTATGAACTTTGAAGTCACCACTGGCTCCATCAAAAAGACACTTTCCCTTCTTTACCAGCAATATCCACAGGTGTCATCACCAGCCCTGAGCCACCACCATCTTGACGATTTCACAGCAGAAACACCCAAATAATAAGCGGTCCCGTCCTTTGAAAAAGCGTCTGGAGTTCAAACAGCACAAGCCAGGTGAAGAAGGAACGATTCGCAGCTCTTCTGAACCAAATACAACCAAGAAGAAACAGCATACTCCCCGTCATTTCCCTTCCATCTCACATATCAAACATATCTTTTCAACTAATAATAATAGTAAGATGCCTGGTGAACAAGTGGATGGATGTCTGACTGCCACTGAGCAGCAGGATTCTGAAGAACAGCAACAGATTAACAAGATTCAAGCAAAGGCCACAACGACCGCAACATCCCCAAAAAAGGAGCAACAACAGCTGCCCAATTTTCAAAAAAGAACCATCTTCTCTCCAAAGAGTCCACTATCTCCAATTGAAACGAATAAGAATACTTCCTCTGGAAATGGAGATACAAAGTCCAAATTATCATTAGCTTTGAAACAAGCCTCTGAAAAGCAAACTTTGGTCGATCCGCATGAACTTCATTTCTTCGCCCAAGATGCCGAAATTTCAAAAGAGGTGGATTCTAAACTAATTCACCATCTTTCTGCAGATGAATTAATTCAAGGAACTTCATCATCTATACATGATACATTAGAAAACCTTCAAAAAGTACCGAAATCCTCTGGCCAATTCCCGAAGTCCTTACAACAACAACATAGTTCTCAAACATCCATCCCTCAATATAAGAGTGACAAATATGTCCCAAAACCTTCATTGAATCCACAGGCCATCGGTACTGCCGTCAAACAATTATCCATATCGGATAATACACATCCTCTTCATTACAAACATTACACTGGTAGTCTCAACAGTAATGGTGAAGTTGAGAATGGCTTCTCTGATGATGATGAAATGTTGGATTCTGATGAAGAAGTCGACCCAAATAACGAAGAAGATCAAAGTGATTATGTGCCAGGAGGATATCATCCTGCATATTTAGGTGAATATTATAAAGACAAAAAATACGTTTTGGTGAGAAAGTTAGGATGGGGACATTTCTCAACTGTTTGGTTAGCTAAAGATTTGCAGGAGAACAAGCACGTTGCTATGAAAATTGTGAGAAGTGCTAAAAACTATAGGGAAACTGCCATTGATGAAATCAAACTGTTATCCAAGATCAACCATACGGATAAAGATCATCCGGGTCATGCACATTTGATTAAACTTTTGGATTATTTCGATCATCACGGTGTCAATGGTGTTCATATTTGTATGGTTTTTGAAGTGTTGGGAGAAAACTTGTTGAGTTTAATAAGAAGATACAAACACAAGGGTCTGCCTATCAAATTTGTGAAACAAATARCCAAACAAATGTTACTTGCCATTGATTTCTTACATCGTCAATGTGGTATAATTCATACTGATATCAAACCAGAGAATATATTATTGGAGATTGAAGATGTTGAAAGATTGGTGAATTATCTTGAAGAATCACAACGAGAAAGACGACTTTTAAGGAAAGTTTCCAGCAGAATTCAAAGTGGCACATATGATCCAAATTCAGATGAACCAATCACGATAACCCAGGAAAACATACCTTTCAGAAAGAGTAGATTTGGTAAACGAAGCCTTTCAGTGATTACTGGCTCTCAGCCTTTACCATCTCCATTAAGATCAAGATCCAATTCTTTTTACCAATCACCTCTGCACAAGTCTGCATTACTGAATAATAGTTCCACTTATCTGGATGGTCAAGACTCACCAATTGGCATGGGGATGCGCAATTTCAATCTAGGCCGTAATGGTTCAAGTTCATTGTCTGCTTCTGTCTCGATATCTGCAAAGACCTCATTTCAGGATCTACAATCGATGATGACTAAAAATAGTGTTTCTGAGAAGGCTTTGTTTTCGATTGATCCACCAAATGATGATGAGATTGAAGATGAAGATATAATCAAAGTGAAGATTGCTGATTTAGGTAATGCATGTTGGGTGTATCGCCATTTCACTGATGATATTCAAACAAGACAGTACAGATCCCCTGAAGTGATTCTAGGTTCTCATTGGGGTTGTTCAGCTGATATTTGGTCYGTTGGTTGTCTTGTGTTTGAGTTATTAACCGGTGATTATTTATTCGATCCAACTGAAGGACCAACATTCTCCAAAAATGATGATCATTTGGCCCAAATCATTGAATTGGTTGGACCTATACCAAAGAGAATCATTGAACAGAGTTATCATGGAAGACGGTACTTCCATTCTGATTTGAAAACATTGAGACAAATCAAAAATTTGAAACCTTGGCCATTAACCAATGTTCTAATGGAGAAGTATAAGTTTAGTGAGACTGATTCTAGAGAAATCAATGATTTCTTGAAAGGTATGCTTATCACAGACCCTAAATTGAGAATGGATGCCGCTGGGTTGTCCAATCATTACTGGCTTAACGATTGTCGTGTTGATGGATATATCGATAGAGAACCTGGCACCAGAGGTGAAGATATTGGAGCTGGTTGGTATAGAGAGATCAGAAAACATAAGGAGCATCATCATAGTCACCAGCAACAACAAGCAACTACTAATCTTAAACAGTCTCAACAGCTACAACCTCAGCAGGTGCAGACACAAGTCCAGCCAACTGCACACTGAAGACTATCAGTTTTTATTTATCTTACATTTTTCTTTTGTTTTTTTCTCGTTTTGTATTATTTTTAATCATCTGTCATTGTTTTTGTTGTTTTTTTATTTCCATGGCATATCTGCTATTTTCTTTGCTTTTTTGCAACTTTGCTCCCCGTTTCTGAATGTGTTTGCTCCAGTATTTGAACGTTTTTCTTTTGTTGATTTGTTCTTCAAGGTTTTTTACTTTTTTATATGTTTTAATGCATTAACTGCTGTATACACTTTTGTAATATATCGATCATAACAAAATCTAGTCGTTGAATTGTAACTCTCTACTAATTAATCTAATTAAAAATGAATTTGAAAATCTATGCAATTGCGTATCATTCTTGTCTAACACCCTTGACGACAATTGGAATCATTCCGGCTGTAGAAATACCAAAGGCCCTGTGTCCAGTAGCCGTCAAGAAGGCTCTGACTTGCCCAGAATGGGTAGCACTGTAGATGATTTCATCAGGATATTGGTCAAAGAGCTGTTGTAAGAAAGCATTTGTTCTCAATGCTTGTTCAGGCAACTGTTCTCTCCAATCATCCTTGTAGTAAATATCTTCTTCAGCAAACCCATCCTCGATTTCAAATCCATATGGAGCAGATCTTTCAACAATGACACTTTTTGGGGATCTTTTATCACACAAATGTTCACCAATGGTCTCTCTAATATTTTCAGAAATTAAAGGATGAGCTCTTTTCTTGGCCAGCAACTTTGACTCATCCTCTCCATCTTTACAAACTGCAATACCATCCCATGTTCTAATCAAAGTTTGGATGGATCTGGTGAATGGACTGCTGAAAAACTTGGTTGGAATTGGGGCGCCGTTTTCGGTGATCTGGTTTCTCCATTGTCTGTTCAATAAGTCGGCTTGAGCTTCACCTTTCTTGGTTAAGAATGGGTCAGGACCCCACTTTAAGTAAGTGCCATCTTCCAATGTTGTACCGGTCAATTTTGAATAATGGTCATCCCAAGCTTTCAAACCAAAATGAGCAACAGCAACGTTATGGTTTCCTTGTCCGTGTCTTGCACAGAACAACAATTTGTAAACTTCATTATCTGGGGATTGTTCATTCAATTTGTGTAAATCTTTGATGAGAGTTTCCCAAGATGACTTAGCCAAACCAAAGTTCTCTTCGATGAACTCGAATCCTCTGTCATCCAACTTTGGATCAGATTGCTTGAAGAAACCTTGAACGATGGAGAAAGTCCATGGTCTCAACAATTTTCCAGTTTCAGGGTCTTTTTGCAATCTTTTTTTCTGAATGAGTGCATTGTATTCATCCACCAAGTGCATGTTGGCATGAGCATCAACAACATCTTCAGGGTTCAAATGGATCAATTTCTTTTCATCTTCGTTTAAGACAGTCATTTTGAATCTGGGAAAGCGGAGTTCTTGATTTGAAAGTGAATAAAGAGCTGAAACCAGGAATATCAGAGAACAAGCTGTAAATATGAGGTTTATGAGTCCCTTTGTCAAGCTAGGATASTTTGTGATGTGTTTAATGGTAGGAATCATGGTATAAGAAGGCCAGGTATAAACCGTATCGTCATCAATTTCAACAAGTTTCGGAGCACAAACGTGGTGGGTGGTATAGATTGTGTACAGCCACATCTGKGTGGTGAGCCACGAATCGGAATCACATCATCAGCAGATGCGTGGCGCACCGTTTTCTCTACGACCATCAGTCAGTCAGTCAGAATCGACCAAATTGGGCAAAAAGTAAACAACAGAACCGAGAAGACTCCATCTCAAAACTTGCAACTTCGTTTCATCTTGTTGGGGAAAACAAACATTTTCAACCTTTAAAACTGGACCATTCTTTTCTCATTTTCAAAGACATCTTTTTATCCAACTTTTATAGATCGTCATCACATTAAACAACTACAACACAACAGCAAATATGTCGTCATTTCTGCAGAGTCATTTCAATCCATCAGCTATTCCAACTATCAGATCAACAAGAGCTTTCAAGAGAAATCCTGATTCTCAACCATCTTCTCCATCCAAACAACAACAGCAATRCTTTTATCAACAACAATCTCACCAACAATATCAAACACAGCAGGTAGGCAACCATAGAGACATACGTACATATGCCGAACAAACATTGGGATCCGGATCAGCTTTAGCTCAAGCCGTCAAGTTGCCAAAAGATGAAGATGTTAACGAATGGATGGCTGTTCATGTTGTTGATTTTTAYAACCAAATCAACATGTTGTATGGTACAATTACAGAATTTTGTTCCCCTGTCACATGTCCAAGAATGATTGCCACCCAAGAATACGAATACCTTTGGCAAGATCCAATGAACAGAAGCGGTAAGCAACCCGTGTCAATGTCCGCCCCTGGTTATGTTGAATCATTAATGGTTTGGATTCAAGGTTTCTTGGATGATGATTCAATCTTCCCTACTAAGATGGGTGTTCCTTTCCCAAAACAATTTTCCGCTTTGGTTAGAACTATAATGAAGAGATTATTTAGAGTTTATGCTCATATTTACTGTCACCATTTCGATGAAATCAATGAACTAGGTTTACAAACTCATTTGAATACTTCTTTGAAGCATTTCGTGTTGTTCTGCAATGAATTCAACTTGTTGACGCGTAATGACTACGGTCCATTGGATGAATTGGTCATCAAGATGACTGAGGATAACAGCAAACAAATGTAATTGATTTGCACTTGAACTTGTTGTCTGGTTTTTTTTGTGTTTATACAGAGTCTTTGCATTTTCATTATTTTGGTTTTTAATCGTGGTTTCATTTTCCTTAGTCACCAACCTCATCATAAACTTGTCTGGATTTGAGGCTAGATCTGTCTCTTCAGCTTCTTTTAATTGTTGTTGTTTTTGCTAATATTGCACATCTCTTTTCGTTTCTGTTCAAATTGGGGTGTTGATCTTTGCACAATCCAATATACCCCTGGGAAATTTAATCAATGGTCATTCTTTATCACACATTATCTCGTTAGTTTTTGAATTTGAGTCTGCTTTTCTTTTTCTCTTCATTTTAATATTCGTTATACTTCTGAGTATAGGTTTCAAATCCGTAGTTGTAGTGTTTACTTGATTAAATATTTTGCGTTCTATAAATGGTTGGCCTCTACTCTATTTGGCCCTTGTTCAAATATTTATGTCTCAGCAAAATTCCGCATGAGCTTGAAAATGTTCACAAAACCAGTCTGGCACGTCATATCTTGCGTTCCTGGCGCATCATTTAATGGTCTTATATCCATGTGTCATATAAATGGTTGTCTGAACATCATCTTCCAGTTTGAAGAAACTACATCATACATGAGTTTTGAATCTTGACCCTTAACACAAATGAGGAAACTCTCAAAAAGAATATGATCAACACTGCAAAAGAAATCGAATCTGGAATAAATCGAATTGTGAGGCAGCATCCAGCAAATTCGAAGAAAGTTCCTTAATTTGGGGATGCTTTGGCTCTTTGAATGACCCCCATTCTGTTGGGTCTGTTTCAARCTTTCATACTCACATCAACAACTTTGCCTACATTTCCAACTTCATGATTTGAAACATGGTGCTGATATTGGTAATCTGAATTATATCATCGGGTTCAAATTCACTTGCAATTATCAACTATCATATCCCCCTTTCAAGCTCTTATAAGATTTTACATGGTTTAAGCTTCTTCAGCCCACCAACATCAACATTAACAACAATTCATCCCATCACCCGCCTTCTATTCCAACTTCATTATTAGTATCACAACATATCCTTTGAATACCAACCAACTACCATATTATTACCGAAAACAAAAAAAGTTCTGAAATGTCTTGTTCGATTGAACCCAACACTACTGGGTTTCAGGAAGCCATCATGAAAATGAAACCAACATCAAAAAAGTTAAAGCCAACTCCAACTCCAGCAACATCACCGATCACATTGAAGACTGTCAATAGTACAGCTAGCAGCAGTACTAAAGTTGATAGTATAATCGACTTTCAACCAGTTATTCAGCATCCATCAATGAAGGTTCCACATACACCACCTCAAGCTTCGAATCCTCCACGGACACCAACTATGTCATATAATCCACCACATACCCCAGAGTTCTCTCGGTACTCGTCGCCAAGAACACCAACTGAAACCTTGGCACCCAAATCTAATTCAGTTCATTGTGTCCAAACTAAGAAGAACTATCAGGAAGTTTCTCCAAGATACCGTAATTCAAACAATCCTGATGTTGAATCTATCCAAGAGTCACAGTCCATCCAAGCTTCTGTTGAACAGGCTTCTTATCCCTCGCCCGAATCCATAGCTATCATCGCTGCCCAAGTAGCAACACAAAAAGGTCATGAACCATATTTGGATTATATCTACTGTGATGAAAAGGGTACATATCGCTACAGAGATGTTTATCATCCTCATATGTTTTGGTTCAAAATCAAAACTATCATTTCCAAATGGTGCAGAGAAGATAGAGAAAGACGGATACCATATAGTGTAATCGACCGCTCCTATTGATACCAGACCTAATGCCTTTTCTTTAAATTTGTGTTGTGAAGCTTATAATAAGATCCAACTTTGTGCTTTTGTATTTGTTTTCCCGTTCCATTTACTTGCAGTCAATTTAATCAATATATCAAACTCTCAATCAAGTTATCACAAGCATCACTGAGTCGAACTAGCGATATTGATATATTGCTGTTCTTGGTTTTCGAGTTTCATAATGCTAATTTTCCGGTTTATTCATGTGTATAAATATAAACATAAAAAAAAGGAAATRTAATAAAGTTTTTTTACCAGAAAAAACTAAAGAGTACTATCTGTAGCAATTATCTAATTAGATCAATCATTTTGATGTTTCAAACCACAATAGAAGAAATAACCAAATGCACCTTCACCTTCTGCTTTGAAAGTGATGGTGCAGCCTTTCTTGAAATAGTAAACATCACCTCTCTTTGGCTTTGTAACCTTACCTTCTTCATCAGTAATGGTGAAATCACCTTTAACTTCTAAAACGACCTTCATTTCATCGAAACCATAAGTGAAAACCAATTCTTCGCCGGCTACTTGCTTGTAAAAACCGGATGATATTTGAGTTTTAGGAGGAGCATCAGCATCTAAAATGTCTTCCAAATAAGAAGTTGGACCGATTTTGGCTGGTAGGACATCGTAACCTTTATCTTTTGGAATAATTGTCATAGGCATCTTGAATGGTGTTTTTTGTTGAAATTGTATGTATGTCAATGGGTAGAAATTAATTCTTGATAGATAACCAGAGATTCGATAAACATGATCATCAATTGCTGGTGTGAAGAGATATTTMAAAGTATTTAAATGAACTTCAACAGAAGAGTTGGTTCAACAGTACGTACACATGGACTGGTGAATTTTTACCCAAAATGGACAGAATCTCCCGCCAGCGTAAATGAGTSGCTTCAGTGCCAACTGCCAAGTGGTGCTGCGCGCAAATTCAAGAGGGACTGACTATACAGCTGCTCATGGACCTGCTACTTTCGATAGCCTTTATCTTACCCCTAATATGCATTTATGATTTACCCCACACTTCGGCCAGCTAATCCTTGATTTTTAGTAAGCGTGCCACTGACGATAACTGCAACGGTCCGTTGGAGTTGGCAAGTTTGAAATCAATCAAATCAGGTCCTTCAATCACCATGTCCCTGAGCTCTCAATATATCTATCTTGAATTGCATATATAGYCATATTAGTCATCTTGAATAGATTTCTGGATTTCAAATCAATATACTTGKCTCAAAATTCAAATGATCATAGCTGGACTGAAAATTTCGTTCTCCCTATCCATATTAGTCATATCGATTGGGTATCTGGATTTTAAATCAAAACTAGCTTGAAGTTTTGATATACGTACGCTGATAGGGAATTAAGAAGTCGTCATCTCTATAACCTAATTAGTCATCTCGACTAGATAACTGGAATAACATAATTATCCAYGTTCTTTAAAAAATACCGACGGAGATCAATACTAGCTTTAAGCGAGATCGATGCTGTTTGTAGGGCCCTGGATATGTTTGCCTAATCCGGCAATTATTTGTTCTTCACGTAAGCGCATACATCATTTCATTTCGAATAACCAATAACCTATTTAAATGTCATCAATTCCAATGTAGTTTAGGATTCAAGCTTAAGTTAACATTCTTTTATAGCTCAACATCACTTAACCCTTCCATCACTCCATAACATAACACAGAATCACTACAATGCCTTTAYTTTACGCTCCATCTACTGAAAACGGTTTCACCGTCAAGCCAAATGCTATTCCAGCACCAGGTAACAATGCTTTTTTGTCTGATACATTCACATCAGATGCTCCAAAAGAAGAACAAATCTCTGCTGGATTTTATAGACAAGAAGCTGGTGAAGAATTGGTTTACACTTATACTTATGACGAGATGAAGGTTAACTTAGAAGTGCATGGTAAGTTCACTGTCAGTGATGAAACTGGATTTTCCAAAGTGATTCAACCTGGTGACACTTTCTATTTCAAGAAGGGATGTACTATCACTTTCAAAGTTGAAGGTACTTCCACCGTTCCTGCTGAAGAGGCTTATGCTTTGAACTGGTTCTGTGGGTTAAGACCAGCTGATGGTGCTTGATTTTGATCTTGATGGATGCTTCAATGATGAATTGCTGATATTAGAGGTTTGAACAGTTTAAATCTTCAGTTTTTGAAAGGTTTCGTCTTTTTTATATGTGATTCGAAGAGTGGAGTTGCTGGAACAGCTCAATCTTTTTGATATAGATACTTGTTTTTGTGTCTCTTTCTTCTATGCGTATAATCTAAAATTTAGTCATTATTTATCTCAAACTGTTTTGTAGCATATTTTATAGTAGTGTTGTTGTTGTYGATCTATGTGAAGTAACAGGAACTAGGTGATTGATTTGGAAGTGTATGTCGGTGTGTGTTATCTGAAATCTGGTCACATTGCCCAAAGGCCTCAGGCTACGATTGTTCGCTGCTGGACAAACCGTGGACCACGTTAATTTTTTGCGGACCGAACCACCTAAACAAATTTTGACTACTGTTTTCTTTATAAAGCATCCCATCTCCACAACCACATGTGTTCCTTACTCCCCATCAAAATTATCAGAAACCTACTGTTTTKATCATACTTTAGAGGAAGCCACATCCTATAAAAGAAATCGTGAAAATAATTGACATTCCCATGGTGAACGTTGAACGAGCAGAGCCCAGAACCGGGGCACTAAAGCTTTCACAAATCTGCAAACTGAAGTGCATGCAAAACTCACATTTGATCAATGACATTGGAAGTGCCCCATACCATCTAGTCGAACCTATATTGARAAAGAAGTCAGCTAAGTCACTCAAGGTTATTGAATCCAACTCTCCACAGATAATTCCTCACTCTGACCCCCTTTGGAAAAGCTTGATTGAAAGGGATTTTAGCGATAGGCCATCGGAAARAACAAGCATCAAGAAAGGCAAACAAACTAGGGTACAGTCCAGAGAGTTGTATGACATATATTCAAAGGAAAGAGAAGAACAACGAAACAAAGCTGCTGCTAAGTTGAGGCTCCTAAATAAGAGTTTGAGTATGGAGAAGAATAAGACAAAGGTGAAGGCATTGAATCATATTGTGATTCCAACAACCAACAAAAAGGCACAACAACGAGAAGTCGTCAATGGAGGTTTCAAGAGTTCGTTATTACAAAAAGCTAAACATCAGAATAGAATGCGAGCGCAATTCATGAGTCAAAGTCAGAAAAACGATAGAAGACGAACAGCATCATTAAATCAAGTCAATTCATCTAATGCTGGTTTGGGACCCGGACGTATGTCACTGAAACAGATCACCAAAGTTACRCCTGCTCAACTATCATCATACAATTTGAAACGATCATTTTCCCAGAGATCACCATCTCCTCCAATACCTCATCCTGGGCCACGAACTGAACCAGCATCGGGTTCACCGCCACCGAGAAAACCTGTTGATCTTTCCAGACCATCACACAATTCAGCAATTTCTCCTTCCCTCTCATCATTTAATTCGTCTTCAAAATCACCTTCTTTACCAACTAAGAGACAACGACTCGACTCTAGTACTGAAAATGTGACTACGGCTGACGAAAAGCCCAGAAAGTCAAGCGTATATATCTATAGATCTTAGTTCTTTTCTATATTATGACTTATTCTCTTCTCATGATTTATTTCTTGCTATTGGCGTTGTTTCAACTCGTTGTTAACATTTTATCGTCTTCGTTTTTTTTTTTTGTACTTCTTTCGTTCGGTATATAATAGATATTATTACAATTAAGTTTCATTGAAGTAAAATACATAGGAGGTGAAAGGCTATATCTTTTGTTTCTTGGCTGCAACTTTGGCCTTTTCTCTTTCCAATAAATCTGATTTTCTCTTTCCGTGAGTGTATCCAGAAGCATCCATCTTTGAATTTGAACCACCAGCTTTACTCTTATCATCAGCAGAGACTCTGGATTCTAATTTATTATCAATCAATCCATCGTCACCAGAAATAACAACGGTTTGTTTGAAGCTCTTCACGCGTAATCTTCCGTTCAATAGTACCTTAGAACTCCAATCTTTGAATAACAGTGAAGCTCTGGAATTGTCTAAACCAATCACACAAAGTAAGTTGACAACATCATGATAACTTCTCACAAAATGTAAATGATCGATATCTAACCCAGAAGAGCACACCATACCTCTTGATCTGGATGCTCTAATTAACTGTCTGATGTTGGAGATAGTCATTGCTCTTGTGCCTGAACTAATCAAATCGTTGTATTTGAATTCGAAGTATATACCTTTTTCAACAGCTGAGCAGACGGTCTTATGTTTCATATAACAAGGTAATCTATTGGCCATATCCATTGAAATCAAATCGAGATCCAAATTTGAAATAGCTGTCTGTAAAACTTTCTCATTTGTTGGTTCAATTGTAACCAAATCAAACACTTGTTGAAATTTAGCAATGTGTTGAAATTGAGATGTATCATTTGCAATCACCGTTATTCTTGTGAAAATCTTTAAACGTTCTTCAAATTCTTTAAATTGTGTCACATCTATTGGATTCAATTCATTGATGTTGTTTGGTATTTTTTTCACCAGTTGTGGACTGTATCGAAAATTCAAAGCAACGTGTGTATATCCAAGATGTTCCAGCGTTGACAATCCACATTTTAGTTTTGTGAGATCTTTCTCRGTTATTCTTGTTGTGAAATCAGACACTGGATAAATGACATTCAGATCGCAGATCATGATATTGAGGAAATTGATTGTGGAGTATTTGTTTGATCTGTTCTTTTTCTCATAATGAAGAAGATGGTTTCAAGAAATACATCAACCGTCAAAATTTCTTCAGCAAAAAAATGAAGTTACACAGCCTTGATATTTGTATGAAACTTCAAGTTGAAGCTGATCAACAGTACGTACATAGCTATGGATATCCACTACTCATCAGCCATTACTAATATGGTGTTGTTTTGCTTCAATTCTAATCAAAAGATGAAAAGTTTCAAATTTACTAGAAAATTCCAAAAGTTAGGCCGATGACCACAATTTGATAGAAACTTGATTACTAACTGAGGTGGATTTTGTGAGCACAGCCTTGAACCTCCACGATGGCAAATGTTGATAAAGGGCGAATCTGGTATAAATAAACGGACATGTCATCAAAGTCTTATTCCAGTTCAAGCAAAAAATCTTACAAGCTCACCAAACACCAACAAGCCATCAATTAGATCCGCATAGAAACACACAGACACAATCATGACAACCATCAAGAACAAAGATGATACACTAATGGATATTGGTTCCCATTGCATTGTTTGCCGAAAGCTCGATTTCTTACCATTCAAGTGTCCCAAGTGCAATGTTTCATACTGTTCCGACCATAGATTAGATTTCAATGAACATGTTTGCAAAGTCGATGATATTAAGAAAACAAATACAACTTCACAAGGACAGCTACCCACAGCAGCTAGTGTTTTCCCTAACTTGGGTGAGATCAGAAAACAGGCTCAACTCGAACATAGTATGAAGAATGCTACTTTGTTTGASAGCAATAACAAGAGTGGAGGTCACAAACTAGGGACGTCAAGTGGTGTTGGTACCAAGGCCACGAGTATAGCATCGAAACTGATTGCTAATGCTTCAATTGATGAGTCTGCAAATCAAGCACTTCAGAAATTAAAGAAGTTTTTGACCGTGTCTAAAAAGAAAACATCATCTAGTTCATCATCGAGTAAATTCAAACTTAGTTTTGGATCTAGCTCATCGTCATCAGGAAGTATAGGTAAGAAACCAAAGAAGAAGTCACCTGCTCAGAAGATGATTGAAATCTCAAAGTTGAAACAACAAGCTAAGGGAAGTGTCAAGATATCACAGTCAGAAAGGGTTTACATTTATTGCCAGTATATTCCAAGTGATATAGCAAAATGGACAAATAAGAGTGGGAAGTTTGCTGAACCTAAGCCTTTGTTTGTCAGTAAAGCATGGCCAGTTGGTAGATTGTTAGATAATGTTTGTGAATTGATGAAGATCAAAAACAATAATGATAAAAGTTCCACCACCAGGGATAAAAAATTGTACATTTTCAGAAATTTGAGAGATGATGAAATTGAAAAGGCTGGTGATGATGYTGAAATGTTCAAGTTTATTCCTTATTCGGGAAGAGTTGTTAAGGAGATTCAGGATGGTGATTATGTTTATGTTGTTAGAGGTGCAACAAACGTTTCGTTATAAATTGGCAGTGATTATTCTAGGCGATCAGATCATAGGTGATCTTGGTTGCTATGCTCTTTTTTCTTTCTAAAGACCCAAATTGGTCTCTTTTTAATACACTTTGTTTACATTCACACTCATAACTTTTCAGTAATGATCAGTCATCTATGTATTTAACACGTATTCACCAATCGACAGACGAAGCGCCTACCTAAAAAAAATCCTTTCGCACAGATCTCGATGTTCTGTCAGAGTATTTTTTTTTCAGTCTCTTTAAATAAATTGAGAGAAGACAGAATAAAAACATTCAAAAATAAACAGAAAATGGTAATTCAAGTTCGACCGACCCACTGACTGATCGATCGATCCTMARAAAACAACCTTTGATCTGGAGCGGCGGCGGTGAAAACGTACCTGTTCTAGAAACGGAACCAACTCTTCCAAAACCTCCGAAAATTCGACCCAAATCGTCAAAACTGAAGAGTCAACATTGACAAAAAGCTTCCATACATATTCCGGCAGGAGAAGTCACATGACCTTGCGCGACCCGGCATGGCCTGACAGATCGTTTGGTGCAGGTGGCCCGTGGGATCTGGAGCTGGAATTGCTAGAATTGCTAGTAGGCGCAGATGTGAAAATTTTTTCTTGGGAGAGGAGTTAGTCATGAGAGGAGTTAGTCATCAGTCAAATTTTCCATTTTTTCAAGTTTTGTGGAAACAAATAAAAAAAACATCCCACTGACTCTTTATGAGCCGCACCATCTCGGTTAATGAATAATGTGAAGACGTAAGAGCGGCTCGGCCAGACACAACTACCGTGGGCCTGTGTGAWACTGAACCCACTTGGTGATCTCTGTTTCAGACCTCTATATCCCACAGCAAATTTGGATTGACTCAGCTAGAACAACTCGTATATATGAACAACATCAACACAGCTCATTTATATGCATCTGGTAATCTGTTGTTTGTTTGTTTGTTTGTTTGTTTGTTTGTTTGTTTGTTTGTTTATATGTTTGTTTGTGAATTGTTTTATTTCAAACATCATTTCTTAATTGTTGTGGCTGTCGCAAATAGTTCCAGCTCAACGTAATTTGAATGAGGATTTATCGGGTGCACCACGTGTGTTTTTGAAAACATGACCATATACTGTTTCTAGTCTAACGTACGTCCGTTGTACGTGGTGAAAAAWTTTTAAAGCTATAGCTTGACACATCATCGAACAAATTACTAATTAGAACTGCCTTCATGACCTGATCATCAACTACTACACTCTTGCTATAACCGACGTACGTTGGGTGGTACGTATGGAGATACAACAGGCTGATTTGAAAGGTTRGGGATCTGAAAAATGACTATATAGGTAACCAAAAAAAATTTAACTCAATCATCATCTTCATGTTGTTAAAAACCCCATAAAGTCACCACTTAAATAGCTGGTTAAAAGTGGAMTGGTTCCAGATTGGGTTTTTTAAATTTTTGAATTTTTTTTTTTTTTTTTCTTTTCAGAGATATCGATAAGCACTGTGGCCGGCCCTATCAAGTAGAGCGTAAGCGCTCCGTTCACAGGCCTCCGGCGCTAAACTTTTTTAGCGCTTAATAGAAATCAAGAATCAGGGTCATTAAGGCAGCATCTGTTATCTCCCTATTTTCGACCCTTATATCATGCAGCTAGGCTTATAATATCTCGAATCAAATAACTCACKTTTTCTCGATTATCAACACTAAGTGGGGTTCAATTACCCATGTGTGGTTTTTGGAGAGTAGGAGGGCCTACATGACTAGCTGAAACGTCAGGTACTATAGGCCAGTGATCAGGATCCTCATTAAGATAGCGCCGGTGATGAAAAGGGGGGATCGAGCTTAAGATTCAAGCGGCACAGAGATTTGAAAAAATTATTTGCTGTTCAAGTCTGTCTCCTGACAATTGTTTTGAATCGTCTTAATTGATTCTTTTTTTTTTGAATGATGCCTATATGAAAAGAAGAAAATTGTTGTTAGAACTTGATAGAGTGGAGAAGAACGTCAAGATAGCTGAARATTTGATCAAAAAATGAACTACCGATCCATCGGACCATCACCGCCTTGGAACGAATCTTAAAGGGATGTTCTGTGCTATTAGTTCTTAATTCWTCTTCACGCAAAACAACTKTYRATGCCTACTGAATCTCAGGGAAGTCATTCTGATCACAACCATGTGAGCTTGCTTGCTTGAGCTAGATCTAAATTAAGACKTACACGTACGTATACGTACGTTCAATGGATCTAGCTATTTCTGGGYACAGTGGAGAATCKTCAAAGTAGTTTTCCATRATTTTTGCCATATTAGCATGATTAAATTTAAAAAGACACAAAATTAGTGATCATCTTATCATGGGTTGGARCTTCTTGGGTGTAATCTAAAGAACAGAACAGAATATGAGCAACATCATTGCAATATTTTAAAATTTATATAGGGACTCTTTATAAATCTAAAGCTTTCTCTTTTACAAAAACCTAATCTTGAACTGGATCATGATTGATGATATATGAAGATATCTCATCATAATATGCCACTATATGTGCGTCTAGAATTATGAGAGAAAGATATTCAGTTTTGACGATATGTACTACATTTCAAATAATACTGGAATTGTGAAATCTTGCACAACCATGCAATTCATGGCCCTAACCATAATCAATTTTTTTCTTCGTCGATCAATATAGCTTGTTGTGTGCATGTTTTAATTTGTTCGACTATCGAACAATCTGGCTAATATGAAGGAAATTTGGTCTGAACTTCGAGATTTTTGTAGTTTTTTGGTTAATTTTTTTTTGTTTGATTTTTTTTGGTTTTATAAAAAAACAAATATCCAGGTTCTTTAACTTTTTGCTTCCCACAAATCCATCTCATGTTAGGCTGAAAAAGCGGCTAGAGATAAAATTGCCTAAATCTGATGAATCTAGCTGTAATGTCAATGCGGGTTTCCTTCTTCGTTTAAATATCTTGAGCCAAGGATCGTGATAACACCACTTTCTCATCTCATCTGCAACGTGGACATAGAAGTGCATATTGTGGAAAGTTCTATATACCATGACAATATCTTATAATCTATATGAACCACAGTTTATTATTTATACTAGTACGTGGCCAGAATAAAAGTAGTGGGCTGATCCGGTGGGTATATGGCCGGATGGGGCAAACAATTACTTCAATTCGGGAGCCGATATAATAAATTCTCTTGCGGAGTACCTTTCCCGAACATTTAATTGATGCAATCAAACTATAAAATTGGCGTTTATATACATGATAGCTCTATATATATATATATATATATGAAAATTATAATTAAATTTAAAATTACATGTGCATTTATGAAATGTATTGAATTTTTATTTTTCAAAATTATATGTGCAGAATTAAAGAATCTGAACTAAATTCCCTTTTTTTCAACGAAATATTGGCAATTTAATCTGAATTATAATTTACATGCAGAACATATATATATTTGAATTTGATATATATCATTAAAGGTCAGGCGAAACCTCCAGTAACTTTTTTCGTTTAAGTAAATATTCTCCAAAAATTCATTATAATTAATGTTACGCTTTGAAAAAAAAAAAAATTAGTATTATACGTAGATACATTATACAATGAAGTATTTGATTTTTAGCTAGCTTTATATTTTTTTTACCAAAAAGTATCTTTTTTTACCAAAATATATTATAATTTCAATTCGAATTACTGAATTTTAGTTTGTAACAATATTGGTAGTCAGAATTTTTTWTTTTTTTTCATTTTTTACTATTTTAGTAAACAAAATTAAAAAAAAAATTATATCCATTCAAGAAATTGACAATTAATGTTACAAGTATATGCATGCACATGAAGARAAAAAGGATTTGAAATTTTAAATGATCTCCACATCGTTATTTTTTTCTTTTTTTTTKATAWATTTGTTTACTAATCTAACTAGTTTTTCATATATATATATATTGAAAGAAAMTCTATATATTAATTTTCTGTACAATATAACAGTATAATATCGATAGTGGCAGTTTCAAAACAAGTAACTAATTCATTAACTCTTAGACTTTGAATTTAATTTGAGTTTTCTATAACAATTGTACTAATATTTATGTTTATAAATCAAATTAAAATTGTATATAAACTCAATATTGGTGGTCTTCTGTCGGTTATACCTRTATATATCGATTTTTTTTCGGTGATGTTACACTTTGTTTTTTTATTAAGAACACATCTTTCCTAGGTGGCTTATGATTTAATTCAAATGAAATAATATATTGATTACCCTTATTAGTTTAATTTATAAAAGTGTATTGAAATATTAGATAAATTTATTTTGAAATTTGACATAGAAAAACACTCAATGATTACAAAAAATACAAAAACCTTGCCAAATTAACAGAACTCTAAAGAAAAGGAAAATTATATGTAATATAACTTATAAGTATTAAAATTTATTCAAAACTTATATATATATATATACCGAGCTTGTATATAACCTACAACACAAATTTGAACAAGTGCACGTGCAATTTCTTTTTTYGTGAATTCAGAATATGCAACTTCAAAAAAAAAAAAAAAAATCGAAGTTGGATTCACAGTTTTAACTTTCATAATTTTTATATTAATTTTTATAACTTTTATAAACGTCGTTAAATTATGAATTAATTAATTATCTAAAAAACTACAATTAAGATTTTGGTCAAAAGTCACAAGTGATATAATTTAATCCTAACCTATACCTTTTTTACAACTTAAACACATATATGTAACTAGTACGTATCCCAAAAATTTTAAGCTGCTTACTTTTAATTTTTTTGTTAAAAAAATACATAGATGTCGACGTTACGGTACTAATCTTTTTTAAATTTTTACGTTTTCCATTATTACATTTTTTCGGTACGTTCTAAAAAAAAAGAGAATTTGATCGAACATATTTAGGCTATATAGCCGGAATCACACATTATTATAGATGTTCTCAAACCCGTTTTCGGAGGTCAGACAAACTTCGATTAATATATAAAACATTTATTTGTTCAAATTAGCTCATTCTCGAAGTTGTGAATCAWGTTTTAACAAAAAAACAAATAAAGAATTAATGTGTACATTCAAAAGTTTCGAAAACTGGAAACTTAACAATACTGTAAAAAACACACACCAAATTCATTCTCTGGGCTAGCTATAGTACACGGATGCATGTACAAAAAATTATTTTAAATTTCCAAAGTCTACGGGAATCAAAAATTTGATATATAAACCAAAAGTATTGTCAGAATACCGCACTCAATGTATGGGGTAATTCTTGCACTCAGTGTGCACTACCGCGCCCCTCCACCAGCCCCCACATATACACAGTTCTTAATTATCTATGCAGCAGCCCAGGCTGTACGACTCGTACTATCGATGTAGATCAGCAATATGATAGGCTCTGATTCCCCACACAKATTTAAACAGAATTTAAAAATAATCAGTATTACCAGATTAAGACATGATCAATATAAAAAAAAAGATCACGCAGCTCAATCGAGGCATACATATATGTTTAACTCTCATGAGCTTGACCGATGTCTAGACTTTATGCAATTTTACARTAGAGACTAAAACCATGACCATGTAAATATAATTCAAATTCGAAATTGAGTTTAACCAAAATGTACTACTTTAACGTCTTATATAARAGATATAAGAATGATTTGTATATAGCCTTATATAGCTGAAGTACAAATCGAAGAAAATGTATGAGAGTCAAAATTAGATATATCCATAGCCATGAGAGCTGCATGCCATAAACATATTTTATTAATTATATAGCAACAATTTTTATGAATTATCACTGAATATCCAAATTTTGAATTTATTGGAATTTGGCAAATATTGAATGAACTATTTTGCTACAATTTTATGAATATTATTCTGACCATGCATGGAAGCTGTGGTCACTGGTATTTGAACAACAAGTAATGCCTTTTAAAATACACAGYTCCTATCGATTAACATCTATTTAAACCCATTAGCACCAGAAAGGGAAATACAGAAAGCTGAAAATTGTTTCAATCGGCAATATGGAAGACCCTATAAAATTTCTAAATTACTACCATCCAACCGATACATAAGATAGATCACCACATTTTATTGACACAGCACCAGCTTCGATACACTGTCAAAATGATCAACGTTTGACCATGACCGTTAAACACCACACTTTCTGCCTTATCATTTGCTAAAATTGGCTAAATTGTTCGAGGATGATGAACTAGCTCGATCGGTAGAAACGAGACTTCAAATGGTAGTTCTATGCTTTAACTTAAATAACCAACTGACACCATGCACGTAGTTTAACTTCAAAAGCWTGTCAGGGCATGATTTAAGATAACATTTTTGAAATCCGAACACAGGCACAAACCAAACACACACCACGTATAGACCAATTGGACACCACACCAAACTCAAAGARATCCGGATCTGAACTTTTCACTTCTATATTTGACAATTTTTGCTCAATGTTAATTCAAAATCAAGCATATATGCATGTGCTGATACCAGGATGTAAGTACACACATGTACCCAATTGAAATGCAATCAAACGGTTAAGGTACATACGTCATGACGTATCCCCGGGGGAATTKGTCATTGTAAATTCCAAACAAACTGCTTATAATAAAGAAGGGATATTATCATCTAAAAGAAGAAACGTACGTACAGCAAATTGCATAAATGATGAATGAGATAACAACTGTACTTAGGCTATACTCTTTTGATGACCCATGTAGTTGGAGAATATGTGATTTGAATTTGAGCAAAATTTCATGATCGGGTTGTAGCTAACTGGAAACAACCCAAAGTTCAAAGCTTCTCCTCCTTCTTATCTTTACTGAGCAGCGAAACTAACCATATATTAAACACCTATGAGGAGGTTATGGGTACCATGGACACAACACACACCGTACCATAATAGGACAAGAGAACACATGGGCCGTGTACATATGTAAACGACAACCAATTGTGGACATTCAAAATTTTCGTTTTTGGTCATTTTTCCCAATTATTTTGTTTATTTTAGTGTTTTTAAGAAAATGAAGGAGCTAGTTGGTTATGCACATGTTAGTTTTTGTTTTGTTCRTTATCGGTCATTAGACTGTAATATAATGGAAAAAATGTGTGAAAAAGAAGAAAATTCAAAAAATTGATGGGTAATTCATTGCAGTGTTGATGGATGGAGGAGTTGTTGAAATTTTGATTCGAGAACTGTGTGTACTGTGCATTGTGAGTGCAGCCAATTTGAAAACATGGTTTATRTAGTAAATCCGTATATGACATTTGTTTATGGTCCCACATATGTGGAGACATTAATGTTCTCGTTCTCGATCAAYGATGCAATACCAAAAACTAAGAGCTCCGGGAAAGTAATATGAAGCAGGTCGGTAAAAACCATATGGATAGTGTGGTGCTCGATCCAAAAGTTTCTTCGAGATCAAATAAAACTGCTGATCTCGATCTGATCGTGGAGAAGTTGATTGTAGAAAGTGCATGTGTACTGTGGTGTAGTGATGAAGATGACAGTATTGTATTGTGTTGCGTTCTGGATTGTATCGGTGCTGTTTCACTGCAATATCATGAATTATAGACACGTTGAGTGGAGGCCGGTGGATTGTGCACACCATGAGGGTGGCTTTAGTCCATTTGCAGTAGCTAACTTTCAATTGATGGGAGTTTGAAAAGATAACCACATGCAGCTGTAAGTTGTAACGTACTGACATTAAGCCTGATCATTTCAGTACAATTATCCACATCAGGACATTTGGAATTCCATTGATCAGCTTCAAGGCTTGAAATTCTATCAATTCGTCAATATCGGTAAAACACAGACATGTGATGAAATGTTCTCTCGCTAGTTGTATCAAAAGGTGGGTGGAATTAAATATGGGTTGTTCATTAGATAGATAGTGCACGTTCACCAGGAAAATTTCAATTGTGTAGATAAGGAAAACTGGAACATATGSATGGATCACAGCCCTATAATTTCTATAGCTTCTGTATTCAACATAGCCAGCCATCATATTGTCACTTTCAAATTGTCTTTCACTAAAGTCCACTCTTTTCTGTGGCAAATTTTCAACACATGGGCCATGTTCAGCCTGTATCGGAGCATGGTGTTTGTTCTTTGCATGCCTGGTCCAATTTATCTCAAGTACCCAAGTCAAGTACCTTTTCGAWAATAWTGGGTACGGTCAATTTTTCATATTGTTGGCGATGGTAAAGCCAAAGCTCCATCCAGCTATATATACACTAGTCCTGGAACTAGTTACTAGGACCATATTCCCTGCCCCTGCCCATATGTTTATGAAGAAAAAAAAAATGAAATTTTCACTCTGTGGCCAGGTTGGCTGGATTCATCAAAGACCACCGAGATTCTGAACGACAATTGAGTCGAGTAGTTGATGTATTGGAGCCCTTATCTTTCAACATATGGATGATGTTTGTATCCGAAATTGATTTATGATGGCATTGAGGAAGGAATTGATATAATGGGATTGGTTTGGACCTAACTAAAGACGTATAGCTAAAGACGTATATGACATGACCCGGCCGGTTGTTGCCTTCTCACGTACGTACTCTGCCTAACAAAAAATGAAGAGCGCTGTCAAATTTTTCAAGTGAGAATTTTCTCTAGCTGGCCCTGGCCGCCTTCCATCCTTAAAGGACCTGATCAGTCCACACCACGTATACTTCCATTGTACCAGCTTAAAGGCAGCACTTCTGACAATCCTGACTTCTGATATCCTCTATATATGCTGTTAAGTTAATTGTTCCTGAACAAGCAATATAGCAATATATGACTCAAACCATGATGTCAGAGATCATGTCAAAATTCACTCATCATCATGGAAGAACTCTTGCTTCTTGCTTCAGCCCCAAATTTTGAAATTTTGAAATTTCCCTCAAACGCTCACATGACTCAAAATCACATGACCCAAATTATCTCAAATTCACACGTGCTACGAAAATCCAWTCTTGAAATCAAACTATCAACACAATATTCAAAAACTTGAATTTCCAAAATTTAGATATTAAAGTTGAGGTAATTATAAACATAGGGGACAAATGGCAACATAAGAGCCTATTAGTACACGGAGTACAGGTTACAGAAAGCTCAGATCATGCAACGAAACACGATATTCCAGTTTAATTTGTGTTGATGAGGCCATCTATTCAACCAGAACAAAGAGTACGTTAAATTAGCTTTGCAGTACATGCTTACCTTAACCAAATTGAAATGATAGTACTGTGATGCTAAACGTACGTCGATAACTAGCTATAACCTGTACAGTTGAACAAAGAAAAAGGGAATAATTTTCAACACATGTACAAACGCATATCTATTTATCCACCGTACTATGTATACACGGTACAAGCAATTCATAAGGTGGAGAAAGACAACAATAACTTACCATTGATTAACAATGTAAAGAGTACCAAATAAAGGTAGATCTGTAAAAAAACCCAAATGGAAACATTATCAGTTCGATCTTTGCTGGAGATGCAGTAGTTGGTGTACATGTGGAGGAGGGGGACTATTAAGAAGAGCACATGTGCTACATGTCTATGACCACTGTCACAGCCATGTCACGAGTTTTAAGCATACATGTGTGAATAGCTAAGAGCTTCAGCAGTTGCCAATATTGATGGTATACGTGTTATGATGATGTTGTTGAATTTAATTTTAATAGCCTTTCAAGGCATGCATGGGACATTGATGATAAAGGTTTTTTTTTTTGCGATGGAGGAAACGTGGGTTTAATAGACATGCATGTGTATCATGTAAATCGTGAGTCGTGTTTTGATCCAGATCGAGTTTTAAGTTAAACCCATTMATGAAAATTTTCACCCGGTATTAAGAAACCCATATGGAACAGCAGTTAACAGGTCAGGGTATACAAAAGCTTGTTGATACCAACTGTTARATAGTGTTTCAATCAAAGAGAAGAATTGTGACTGTGCGGTGAGTCTTGAGAGGGAAACTATAGCTTAAGTATGGGAGAAACAGGCTACAACCTACAGAATCAGCTTACCTAATTGCGTATGGTKAAACTTTTTTTTATCACCGATTGGTTAATTTTCGATTCTTTTCCTTAGCTAAGTTTACTAGATAAAGTGGAAGTTATTAATTGTATAGGAAAGATTTATATTAGACGATGATGAACAATAGGAGATGAGGATGAAGAGAGCGAAAGATAGTAGGTAAAAGGGGTTATGAATCTAGCAAACAGCTAGAGACACACATGCAAAATAAAAAAAAAAGAAGTGAGTGAAAGTAGTAGTAGAAAGGATATAAAGAAAGAAACAAAAAGGTGATCTATTTTTGTGATTTTTTGTTTTTGAAAAACCATAAGCTGCATGATATGATAAGTATAAGAATCTCAGTTTTTTTGATAGTTTGTGTTTTTTTCTGTGTTAACTTTGTATCTTCTGCCGCTGGCAATCAACTCAATAAAGATGAAAGAAAAAGATAAATGAATATGCGATATTTTTGGAGTTATGTTTTTTGAATGAATGATAATTTTTGATGTTCTTATGTTGAAAAGATAACATGATGTAGTGATAAACCCAGTAATGATTTTTTTTTGAAACCCGAAGCAAATAATAAAAAAAAAAATGTGAAGTGGTATGATGAAATTAAAGAGAGAGGTTGTCAACAAGTAAACCAGCCTTATTGGAAATTGATCGAATTCATGATGAAAGGAATTCAATCAAGCAGATTTCTAGAGGTGAGATAACCATCTTTTGTAATTCTCAGAGGCACAATTGGCCAAAGCATCAGAGACATTGGTAACATTCTTGGTATTGGTTTCACTTGATGATCTATTATACACGCCATAAGAGTGAGTAGCAGCAGTGTTATCATAACAAACATTCAAATCCAATCTATTGCAATCCAAATCAAATTGRTTCATCATTGTGTTAGTGTAACCTTCATTCATCATTATAACATCTTTAGATTGTGGAGACTTCAAGTACATAGAAGGGAAGTTAGAGGCATTTGTCGCACTCGTGTTGTAGTAGTGGGATCCATTGTGACYGTAGTTGAATTGAGGAGTCAAAAGAGGAGAAATGATACCGGGTATACCAGCATCTGAATTATGAGAGTGAGGAGTGTAGATGGCACCATTGATGGATTCATTGGAACAGGATGATAAAGTTGGAGAGTTGAAATCTGGATTTTGATCTAGCYGTCTGCACTCATCGCAACAGTAGATTTCGTTTGGAGAGCAAATCTTTTCACAGACTAAACAGTAATCGTTGAAGGCACTCATTATATGTTGGTTCTTAGTATGTAATGCAGTGTGTTGTATGTAGCTGTTGTGTTTATATGTTGATTTGGTAAACAGGGATAAACAGGTTTATATGAACTTTTTCTAGTGAGTAGAGACTATGACGTATATAGTAAGACAAGGGAGAAAGGGCAAAGTTGATTTAAATTCAAATGCTTTGTAACTCTTGAGCAGATAGTAGATCAAGTGGGTCTTTGATGGTCTTTGATAATATGGAATATATGGAATAAGCAAGAGGCAAAACAGTGGAGATGTGGAAAGGGGCAACAAGTAGAAATGGGTGGGAAATGAAACAGCTTTATACACCTCGTGTTTGAAGAGAAGAGTCAGTCTATATTTCTCATCACTCTATCTATATACTCCTCACCGAAAAAGCCACAGCTCGCAGCTCGCAGAGTCTGAGTGAGAAAATTAGAATTAGTCAACTTGACCTCTGTGACGATTGTGTGTGAGATTGCGCGAATTGCCACTGCCACTGCGCGAAACTTCTAGTAAGTGAAATCTCAACCCCCAAATTTGCTCTAAGAGCCTGACCTTATGACCTTACATATAGGCAATTACGCGCATTATATCTCGCGCATACGTCAAACTTCACTAAGTTTCAGGAAGATTCTTTTCCTTCTTTTCATATACATTTCTCAATATTTCTTGCGCACCTAGGCCTACAGTGGAGACGTAGTGTACACACGCGCGTGTCAAATTTTTTTCTTCTCCAAAATTCGCATTGTTCGAATTTTATAGCACTCAGCCCGTGGGCCAATGCCAATGCCCAGATGCTGTCATATGGGACTTTCTAGAGAGCTCGTGGTCTATGAGTGCAATTCGGGAGGGCCTAAWTAAAGAGCACGCTGCTCTAGATTGGCTCACTTAATGGCTCACTTAATCTTAATACTACAGAGGGAAAATTTGCACAGAAAAATTAACATGGTCTAGCTAGCCTGTATTTTATGTAAGCCTAGATGTTTAATAACTGGATGACTAAATCAGTACGTACAGGACATCTACATCTTCTAGCCTACAGGGTACATCTGGTGAGTGGTGAGTGGTGACTCACGTGAGAGAGAATCGAGGTACAGGGCAAGTTGGCAACTCAACAAAAAGTTAGAACCGATTCAACCGATCAGTCAGATTTCACTTCGTCATCGCAGAATCGCAGAATCGCACTCGCAGGTCTGGCMGGAACTGTTTGTCACTTGTGATCGATCTGGATTTTTATAGAGAGCAAATAATTGAGTCACCACGATCACCAGCCAAGACCAAGAAGACCCCACAAATTTCCTTATTAAAAAAAATTGCTTCTAAAAATTTTTTCATGATCTATTCTAATTGTCAATTGGTGAGTAGGTTAATTCTTTAAACTCGCCCCCGATGTCACCGCTGACAGGCAGCAAATATACGATTTAACCATCCCACTCATCGTAAGTAACGTATAACGGTAAGTAGCTCTGACTCACTCTCTGATCTCATAGATTACGCGAGAGCAGAGTCTCTGACTCACTTAAATCATCGCCACCACCACCACCACGTTTCAAACACACCACACTATACCACAGCTCTTTCCGGATGGATCAGAGTCTCGGATAAAAATTGATCTCATCACCAAAATTCAATTAGTTTACCTGTTTCAGCAAATCGCGAGCGCGCTCCGGTCTGAGTTTTCAAACATCCACTACTAAATTTCGTCATGATGGCCAGATCGATTTCAKATCACGTTAAAGGCAATAGACCGCCCTATAAATCTTAAACTCCCTCCAACTCCATCAATCAAAAGAAGCCCTAGACTTTATATAGCAGCTCCAAATAAATCTAGAGTTCGGAGCTCCTCCATCCTCCGCAATATTCGCCAAACTTGTAACTTGTAACGCCCGCGCGTTGGGTTCATGGGTTCTTGTTTACCATTCGTAATTGTGCCTGACCTTGTTTCTTAAAAAAGAGCGCCCTTGAAAAAATTGTTGTCTGAGACGATGCCACGATGGCCCCCAGCCTACAGCCCTAGGGGTATGATCAGGTTATTTACCCCAGTCTAGCTTCGGGTTTCCCCATATGGTCTAGATGAGGAGTAGTAGCTTAGTAGTGCTGATTCTTGTTTATTTGATCGAATGATTGATTGATCAAGACATGGTATAGCTAGAAAATGTTGAATTTGATTTTCAGGTGACGTCGACTCAATGGGCCTTGGATATCGTAATAAATTCACCTCAAGGGTAAGGGTAGCGTGTTTCACACACAAAAAAAAAATCRTGCAAGTACCTACATGAGCGATTGTTTAAAGTGTGAGCTTTTGGTATTTACGTAGAGCATGGGGCGTGTTTTGAAAAGTTTTCACGTATCATCATGATCACGTCGGCCAGATCAAGCTAAAATTTCGGGATCCATGAGTTTTGAGTTCTGCAACCTACTCATTGCTCGGCAGGTTTACGACAGTGACCCGCCTGGTTGTTATTGAACTTGCTGGTCAACGTGGTGAGCTGACTTTACGTATGATGTTGAATTTTAGTTCAGTTTTTGGAAAATCAAATTCAGCTTGATTCATGAATCAACATATATCGAACAATTATACAATCAAATTCAAAACTTATAGAGCAAACATTAAAGGATGATGATTAAATGTCCATGATTGCGGTACAGCAGTAGGTGTGGCATGAGCAGAAATTCGAAGAGGCGAATTTTATCGGTTTCAAACACGGCCGACTACAGTAAGCTCCAGATACCATTCTTCTTGATGCTCCTCCACATTTCAATATTTAATTTTCATAACCTCTCCACAATTTCAGTGAAAAAATTTAACCAATTGTGCACTTATAAAAGTAGTACTCTTAACTTTTAAGGGTCCACCTAATTTGGAAAATAATCATCCAGTGAAAGTTAGTGGTCGGAGAAAGGTAAAATCAAGTTGCGAAATTTCATGCAGAATGTCCCAGCCACCGTGGCTCAGTAGGTTCACCACTCAAGTTTTCGATCATTTTCCAAAATCCAGGCCAGACCAGCTCAATCAACATTCCCCATTTGAACAACATAAACGAATTCAATAACTCAACTATAGGTCAAATTGACCTGGATCATWTAACTTAATTGACTTGACGACGTACGTATGTATGCGTTTGCAAGATAACGGTTTCCGTATATAGTAGCATGTAAGTCTAACTAACTAGTTACTCGGGTATAAGTAGGTTGACCAAATGTAAACTAATGCAATTACCGGACCGGTATGCATCCAATTACTTTTCAATCGGCGGAGGCCTGGGTAGGAGGCTGTACGAGCAGTATTTAACCTAGCAGGAGAGTTTCAAAGTTGTTGATCTGATTTATATATATGATTTGGGTACAATTTGTAGTATATAATTAAGTGATATCTTGTTGGTTGATTGAATTACCTAGACACATTCTGACTCCTGAGTTGACGCGTTAAAGGAAATTGGTGAAGTCGTTAAGGTGAGCTTTGAGATTRGCACATGTGGGGTCCGGAATCTGCGCAGACGCGTATAAAACAATTTTTTGATCGCGTACGTACGTACATGCAACTGCAACTCCTACATGAAAGTCGATCTATATTGGGTGTCAATTCCCATATGCATAATTTGATCATATAACCAGTTAATTCTTAATGCGGTAAAACTTATGAAACCAATTTGATAAGCCGTATGTGTGGAGGAGGTACAGGATCGCTTTCGGTCTCGGTTGAACTGGACAGTGGAAAACTGTTCAACTCCGAAGACGCACATCTATACGTTGAACCGTTCGAATTACAATTCGATCCATGCACACATGGGTTAAGAATCAAGACATCCAATTTGAAGAGTTATATGAATATGGACCAGATCTTTGATCTATATGTGATCTGTTCTTTGAAGAATTTTCACAATTCGAATCGACGAAAAAAAATGGGAGGTATATATATATGGGGCATGCAAAAAATTTTATCATGAGTCGATGAATTTTCTTTTCCATATCTCTCACATGGCACCAGCTTCGAGAATGATATGGATCGATTATATTTATGATCCGGACCGACCTCTGAACTAGCTTAACTGATGTAGCTGTTATTGCCGAACATATGACTGTTACAGGCCAGTTCAAAAATAATCAGCTCTTGAGTAATTGGGCCAGCTCTGAAAATTTTTGCACATAATATATATCATTTTTCCGAAATGTTGCCTGTCGTACAGCGCTGGCTGGCGGTCTACCAAATTTTCCAATTTATAAGCTGATTGGAAACTTTGAAAAAGTTTTGAGGTAGACGTTGTTGTGGAGATAAGCATCAATCAGTATAGGTAAACAGAAACGAGATATAGGCACTTCTGAACTGAATCAAGATGGTGAAAAATTTTAGGCCTGATCTGAGGCCAGGGACTGGACTGGAAGCTGGACTGCAGAAGACTGGCCAGCGGCCAGCGGGGTCGAGCTGTCTGAAATCTGTTAAGTAGTTGAACTCAGCATCCAGCTAGATAGGCTGTTGTGTAGAACAAGAAAGAAGCTTTCTTTTGGGGTGTTGCCAGTTAGATAAAGTCACAATTTCCACCATCATCTCTTACCAGAACATCAGGTGTCATGCCTGTGCATAATATGACAGCAGATTGTGCATATTAATAAGCTGTTGAATATCACAACCTGCCACCCATTGAGTATCAAAAATTGCGATTGTTGTTGTAGATGCTAATTTTGGTTGTTTGTTGTGTGTGGATGTAGCAGTTTCTGGAAGAATCGATTGGTAGCTGTCAAGATGACATGCATAAGGTTTCAACATGACAATTCATCGAATGGGATCAAGTTCAAACCCTCCTTCAACAACATTTTTGATTTGTGCAATTCAAATTTAAGGTTTTCCTCACTCACATGGTTTCTTTAGTGTTTATTCTGTGTTTATTCCGGTGAATTTTTCACAGACCCACCTAACTAGTTACGCGCCCGGCTCAAGAATTTAACCCTCACAGTACGTCGCGCATTGACACATGGGCCTATACGTCGATCACAAAAATTTATTTTAATTTTTTTTTTTTAATTTGATTTTTTTTGAATTTAATTCCATATTTTTTTCAGCTCAAAAAATTTTTCACTTCGAGGGGACGTGCACTGTAAAGAACTTTTTAATTATGGGTCAAAACGACAAAAAGACCCACACCTTTCTAAATTGTGGTGTGTTCCCATCAAATTCAATGCTGTTAGATTAAAGAGATAAAGGAGGATGATGGGCTATAAATTTTCAATTGTTGAGATTGTTCCAATGTTGTTCGCTATCGTACGTCTTTTACATGTATGATGGCCACTGGTCCGTCAGATACCAGCTGTTAATAGAACTCCTCCATGATTAAGYTAATTGGTTCAAGATCCAACTGGCGAAGTTCGAAGCTAGGTGACAAAGTAAAGAGCACCTGTTGAACAGCTTTAACGATGGGTTACTCAACAACTAAAGGAGTTGATTGGTCAATTGGCTGAAACTCAAAAAAAAAGACCCCTCAAACGACCACCGCAATGGCAAAGGTTTTCCACATCATTTTTACCCATGGATTCCAGTGCAAATTCAAAATGGACGTTCTATATACAAGGAGCAATTTGTCAGTCGTCTTTTAGCCGTTTTTGCTCACATTTGAGATCCAGGATCAACATGAGATCTCCARGTTGCTGAAACCAAGTTTTTTGTTGATATCAGAAGTTTCCAATAATGGTCAAATCTAGATTTTGAAAATTGACCTGCACATAAGCTTGTTCTAATGAAGGCTTTGAAACTGACTATCTGCGAACTACTGCTCAGTTTAATTGAAGAATGCACATACATCAGCGCTATTTTATCTTATCATAACCTGGAGGTATACATGCAATATACTCAATTGGTAATTACATCGTTATTTCATAATTCTCGAGAAAAGTTACCTACCCTCAAGACAATTTCGTTTGCTGGCATATAAGCCAGCTTATCTGTTTGGAAGACTCTGGTAATTTTTTTTGACACTGGCTGAACTGAAATTTTTTTCCTCAATATTTATTTTTTCCAGTTAGCACCAAGTTTATATGGCTGTCTTATAGTTTCACATCTAACCGATTTCCATCTAGCTACTTTTTCAGCTAAATTGGATGTTGGTTCTGCCACTTGCCAGTGAGAGCTTGATATACGGTACGAACTTTCGCATCACATTGGCGACGTGCCATTTTTATTGTGGACGCGTACTTCTAAAGTAGTTGAAAGGAATTTCATAGTAGTTAATTGGCTATAAGTTTAAACTCCCTTGTTGAGTTGTGCTACCCAATAGAAACATCAATAGCAACTAGCTAGCTTCTATAGCTATTTTCCACGTACGTATATACGAGATGTAGACCTTTGGAAAAGTACATGGTTTTGTAACTATGAAACGTTTTTTTTTTCCATATGTACAGAATTGAACAGCTGATCGCTAGCAGTATGCTGCACGATGTACTCCACCAGAGTCAATTGAGTGGCCTGGTCAACGTTGCTGCTGAACTCAATTCACTTTCCACATCCCAATAAGGTAACCCTGTTACTTAAATGCGGTTATGATGATTTATCTTACTTCTTYGATCTATATATATCATGATAATTATGATTTTAATGGAAAATTTTCGAAAAATTAAGGCATTATCTCTATAGGTAGCTAGCCGTCGAAGCCTTCTGCCGAACAGTTTTGGCGTGGTCCGCAGAAGAAAAACTTGAAGTTTCGGTCTTCCGATGTGACGATTTGACTTGCTTGCTGGACACAAATTCAGCATTCTGTACACATATGACAGTACGTTAACACTCATGAAAGGGAAGACTTGAATAGAGAAGAAAAGGTTAAAGGAAGAGCTGAAAGAGAACAGAATTGCTCAATTGCCCTAATTACCAAGCTGAGTTACAAGTTGACGTGTGCACACGGTGTTATGAAAAAGAATGTTTTTTTCTTGAGGGGGTGGCGCCAGTACATTTTTTTTTCGAATTTTTTTGTGCAGTAGCTCTTCATATAAGCTGCAATTGCAATTGAGACGGCTTCTTGATCTCGATTCCCATCATCATCATAGACTTCGAAAAGTTAAAGAAGAGTAAATTTCAAATTACAGAGAGGCAGATTGGATACATGAGCCAATGGTATGATTGCTGTGTTCAGATGCAAAGTGTAGACACGTTGGAAGTTCCTCGAGAAAAAGGTGTGTGCTGGCATCGATCCGCCAGCGCTGAAAAATTGCTTCGATTTGAAAAATGCCCCCGCTGCAATACAGCTGCTCCCCCATCATCCCACTCCTGGAGTTTGAATGCACCGCTCCTCGTACTCTTAATGGACCTTCTCTTCCGGGTGCCTTCTGAACCCTCCCTCAATCTACAAAAATATAATTGGACGGACGTGTATTACTACTAAAATAGCCCCAGTATTCACGAGTTGTCCATCCATATGCCATAAATTGAAAGTTCCTGTCCCCGCAGTTTGTATTTAACCTGCAAAAGTTAGATACTCAAATTTAGCGCTGTTGATTCGCCGCGAGAACCGAACTGAGAGCTGCCTCATGGATCGATCGGTAAACTACTATGAAGGTCCCAATATAAAGTCATTATGATGTAAATTTTAATGGCAATTTGAAATTTTTGTTTTAAGAATGAATTGAAACAATTTAACAAGATTTGAATTTTGAATTTTCTTCGTTACCGGCAGGACAGCATAAATGCCCTTTTCGAGAGATCCCTTTTTTGAAATTTGGGAGATCAGCTATATAGCCGCCGGGYAACGTGCTGTAGTGTCAAATTAAATTTCGATCCTCTATACCGAATCTTATACGCGGTTGATCGATCGAGCCTTTTTTTTTTCATGAAAAATTACTTGTATTATACGCCACTTTCAGTTGAAGTTTTGTGTTTACAATTCACGTACGCTCTTTTCTAACTGAGGAATTACACAATGCTTTTCTTTTATCTTTATAAGTAGGTGCATCGATAAGAAAATACCATGCAGTCGATGGAAAGTTCCGGTTTGCTCATGAGCTCGTTCGCGGCCAACAGCTAGCAGATGTCCGCTGTGGGCCCAGTGCAATTAGTTGACGTTCTAATTTTCCAATACACATGTACACTTTCATTTTGATAGAACTACATTCTCTATAAAAATTAATTTGAATCAAGTTACTTTATGATCTTCTTCTTGATGCAACTGAGCTCAACAGCATCGTGTGAACAAATTCTAGTTCCAGCGCTCAAAATGTTTGCACATGATCCTTTTTTTAGCGCGCCCACACACGATAGCGCGCTWTGTAGTTGTACGATGTGTTGGTCTCAGCACTGAGCAGYCTGTGAATGCATATATCTCATGAGATTCGAAGAATATCTCTAGCTCCTTGTGTGTCTGCTATTCCAATTTTTATCTCTTTTATGTAAATTTGATTAAAAATTTCGAATTTTATTCATCGTATGATCGGCAAATGTCAGGTATAATAATCTAGACACATGGACCATGGACCGAACTCGAGACGTGAAGAGGAAAGAAAAAAATGAGGAAGCGGCTCAAGTTTGAATTTATACCAAATTTGGTAGCCCTGAGGTTCTGTTAGCTGTTCCTGTTCCTCAAAACTTGTGTGAACTTCGCCTACAAAAAATCTCGACTCAACATGGTCAAATATATTGGAAAGTTAAGGAACATATGCAAAATTCATCAATGCCATATATATGASTTTAGTAATTCGGTACTTCATATATAAGATTTGTAGGATCGGTATGTATGGATCGGGTACCCAACAACAAATTCTGTTTCAACATCCTCCTGCATGCACAAACGTCTAGAATACGGGAAAAAAGGTACGACGCGGCTAAGAGGCACTATATCTTTCCTAATGCGTTCGAAGTGTTCTATTAATCGGTAAGGCACAAGACTACTAAGATCTATTTGACAAATTGTCAACGTGATATGATGTCACTTCAGTCACTACATCATGTGTTCAACAAGTTTCTTTATACGAACTGCTTACCCAAATTTCTATATGGCTTCATATGCGCTCGGTGCATGTTGTAAATTGCTAGTAGCACAGCTAGAGCTGATATACCAGCCACTCTGCCAGCTGTCAACATCTCGTGTTGATTACAGTAGTATTCCATCTATATATAGAAAGCATGTAACAGTTTGAGACAACCTAACTGCTTCTAGACTCAGAGGTTACTCAAGGCACGTACACGAAACAGTTTCCATGCTGATGATATTCGCATGAAACAGATTGAGATCACAGGAGTAAATGAAGGATAAACAGTACGTGAATTTGGAGAAGAATAGTCAGTTATCATGGTAACATGTATCAAACTGTAGTAATTGCTGTGAAGGTGCGATTCTGCGAATTGCCTGAATGTGTTCTGTTTCGAATGACACTCTTGATTGTGAATTTGAGATTTGAGGTAAAACTTATACTTGCAGAAAGATTAATTGTAGGGTTTTGAGGAAGCAAAATGAGCAAATTATAATTTAGTAGCTATCTAACAAATAATTGTAGTAATATCAGTAACAAGTAAAGAAAAATCCAAAACAATTTCATTGACTTCATAACACGTTCAGCAAAAAAGCGTTTTATATGTAATTGATTAGCAAAATAACACTCCAATAAAGCTATAGACAACATCTATTTCTGATCAAGCCAATCTTGTCTTTCTTTTTCCAAAGTTGGATAATGTTGAGAGTTGAAAGAGTCTTTCATGCTGAAACATCCAGCGATATTCCAGCTCAACACCCAATCCACTATACCTATGTCTCTAGCTAAAGAGACGGTAAGAAAATATCCTGATCCCAGAAATAATCCTAGCAAACAACCAACAACACATTGTGCCACTGTATGATAYTGGAAGTATAACCGTGAATACACAACCAAAGCAAAACTAACAAGAACCAATGCGATAGAACCAGCTAACGCACTTGGACTTAAACGATGAGGCCACTGCAAGCACATTTTCAAAACTAAGTATGTGGTAAAGAATGCAACAAATTGGGAATGTGAAGAAGGCATACCATAAACCAATCCACCATCTGTTTTGAATATCTGTCCAACTTTAGGTCTTTCAAACTTGACGATTTTTTTGAAAATGATGCTGATGATGTCATTTATCGTTTGCCCCAAGGCCATGAAACAAGGTTCAATTTCTCTTGTTGTGACAAACCATGAAAACAAGAAAACTAAGATTAATATGGGTAAGATTGAAAAGATGGCGATGGGCAATGAAAATGGATCATTTGGGTCGAATAGAATGTATGTGTGGTCAAACGGAATGAGCTGTGTGTGAAGTTCTGGTTCTGTAAGCGATGCTGTCATTGAGGTCAACAGTTAGGTTTCGAGTGATGCTTTGTGTGGTATATGTGTTTAAGTTGGACAAGCAAGATGATCTAATTTGTATGCCTTGTAAGTTGTAAGTTGTGTGCTGGATCTTTGCTATACGTTTTACGCGTGCGATTTTCGATGATGTTTGCATACGAGTTGAAGTGAAATTTGTTGGTGRACGGTGAACGAGTGAGCACTGCTGGTGACTGGGCCTACTCGGTCTCTGATTGGCCCATGCCGGTTATTACTCTTGATCCTTTTGAACCCGTTAGACCAGCATCAAGTAACAAGCAAAGCACATGTTGAACATACGTTAAACCATTCAGACATATAGCAATATCACATGAGATTGAAATGCTTCTCCAAAGCACAAGTACAGACACTTTTTACAATAGGTCCAATCACTGGCCAGTGATCATACTCAGATTGCACAGAGTACAACATACAATTTATAAGTACGTCTTATAAGCGGAGGAAATAATAATGCATTACATGAAATCAACGACTTCGACTTTTTCATAATTAAAGTGAGTCATTGATGTTAAAAAATTAAGAGTACAAAAAGAAGGAAAGGGATATAAAGACGAACATTAAATTAAGGTAACTAGACCGGCATAAATTTACCCATTATGTGAATTGAATCGGATATCTATAGGAAACACTATAATGGGTAGATGAACTCTTCGTTCTCCAAATCAGTAAGATCCAAAGCAGCAACGTTGACTTTAACTTGTTGACCATCTGATTCTTCAACGATACCAACACCTTCATCACTAGCATCAGCCTTCTTTGCAGCTCTTTCCTTATTTCTCTTACTCAAAATGAACCAAATAACAACAGCTAAAGCAGGTGCAGTGGTGAAACTCAAAACAATTTGAACAATCCAAGCTGGGTAATATCTCGGACCATCTTTTTCTTGCCATAATTGAGGTGAAATCAAGTTGGCAACAGCATAACCAACCATGACCATAGCATATCTAGTTAACTTCTTGGTGTAACCAGAACATGTGGTGGAAGACCAACTGAACATCAACATCCAAGGCACACCGAATGCAGGACTGGCCAAACATAGGAAAGCCAAAATTGCAGTCTTATGTTGCCAAGCGATAGAAACAGCACCGACGGAACCAACAAATGATGGAATGGTGAATAGAACAACTGAGAAAGCAGTGATGTTAGGAACTCTAAATAACAAGAGTGTGGCAAGGAGACCCATAAGAGCACCGAAACCACCACTAGCAACAGACACTAAAGTGGTATCTAAGTTGGACAAGTTACCCATATTTTCGAACAACAAGTTCTGTTGATATGTTAAGTTGTTGGCAAGTTGTTGAAGCAAAAAGAAGAGAGCAAACAACCAACTGATCGGATCTTTAAGAGCTTCGACCAATTGATATTTTTTAAATGTCTTTTGTTCAATAGAGGAACCTGTTGTTCTTTGAACTCTTCTAATAACCCATATTCTTTCTTTGATTGATAAGAATTTGGCATCTGTTGGATTGTTTGGATAGAAGAAAAAGATGAGAAGAGTGTTGACAAAAGTACAACAACCAATGATGATGAAAAAGATCTTCCATAAAGCAATCGGTGGGTTTTTGATATGCAAAACACCAAAAGCGATGAAACCAACTGGAATGGTAACACCCATACAGAAYGAATAAAACACTGGTGCAGTAGCAGCCTTCTCGGTACTTGTGAGGAATTGACCCATGGTGGTATTCAAAATTGGAATGGCAACGGATTCAACGAAACCTAAGAAGAATCTCAAAGCATAGATACCTTGATAGTTATGAGCAGTACAGTGTAGGAAGATAATTGCAGTCCAAAGGAAAGTGATGATACTTAGAAGCTTCGAAAGAGGAAGTTTTTGCACAAGGAACAAGTTGAGTTGACCAACAATATAACCGACATAAAACAAAGTGGATGAGTTGTTGTATCTGTTTTGAGTCAAGTTGGTATCATCCCATAGTTCGAAAGTGGATGCATAGGATAAAGTGGCCTTATCAGCATAAAGTAACAAGTTAGTGAAAGCAACCAACGACACCACAATCCATGTGACTTTTCTTGACAATTTGCGTTCTTCAGCTTCTGTAATCTCTGGAATTTCGGAATCATATGTTTCAATGAATTTCAATGTGACATCAGCATCTTTTGAACTGATGATTTTTTTTGTGTTTGTGGATCTGAGCTTTAAACCATCTGTGGAATGCTGCTCTTCGGTGTAAGCTTCAGCTCTTTTCTTCTCTATGCTAGCAGACGAAGACATGTTGAAAATAGGTAATTGTTGTTATGAATGAGTAAAATTAAGATTTTCATGATGGTGATGGATTTGGATGAATTAAAAAAACGGGAAATAAGATTCAATTTATAGAAGTCCTGTGAACGGTATGGAATGGTGATCGATGAAGTATTGACACATCAAAACGTGTAAATTTTATTGTTCTTGTTGCACAAGATTGTTCTTCASAACAGTCATCAGTCATCACGTTAAGCTRCTTGAGATAGATCTACAACCTAAATATTTTTTTTTCGATATATAATTGCCACCGTTTGAAAACTGTGGCGTCCTTATCGAGTGTGCGGCTGTATTTCGAGCAGTGACAAGCACCAAACGCAGCCCTGAGCCAGCCCTCATCTGCTAACAAATTTGCACGTGTCGATCGAAATCTTAAGGAATTAAGCTCAGAAAAAGTTCCAGGATGCCTGCCAGGATGCCTGGCTGGAAATGTCTAATTTGAARGCATAGAGTTTGCCAACTTATCATACTTTTCATAACAAAAAAAAAACAGTAGTCAAAGTAGATTGAAGAGGTGCTGCGATTCAAGAGATGATGATTAGTAAGGTACCCCATACACGCAGATGACAAACAATCACGTCAGTTCACGTTCAGTGATATCAGAGAGGCATCGACCCAAGCCATCCTATCAAGTATAGCGACCGGACAGATCGCATATATRGGGCCATCGGGCATATACAACTTTAAATTTAAATTTCATATAGCAGCGGACTTTAACAACTGTTTATATAGGGCTTGTTCAGCTGCAAAACAATCCTGTCCTTGTTATTTTGACATAAAAACACCCAATAAATAAATCAGAAATACAAACATAGTGGTCTGAGTTGTGAGRGTTYTTACTAATCAATATGCGCACCAACATAAATAAAATGCAGATGCCAATTAATACAAGGGCCGTTGTGTAAAAAGAAAATGCATGCATCTTGTAAGTTGTGAGTGACTCTTCTGCAAAAAAAGAGAAAAAAAATTGTTCGAAAATTTCTTCAACGAATCATTAATGAATTTCACGTATCAAATTCATTGATTGAATCATTTTGAACACTAAGGTTAGCTTAGTACGCTATCTTTCATCTTCTACAATTTAACCTAACTTATCTAKCAAGAACTTGAAGGACATGTTATCTACATCAACCACGTTATATGTGTGTGTGTGTGTGTATGTATAGGGTGTGTCCATAGGTGTATAGGGTGCGGATTGTGGCGGACTTAGAGAGCAGCCTCTGTCTTAATCGGGTTGCTTTTCACCGCTTGAAGTGCCCAGAGTTTCTGCTTGTGCGGAGTTTCTTTGCCATTCGATCGAACTGCAAAATTATGCGTGGAGTTACTTTCCCTTTTGGAGATTCTCGTACTTGAAAACCTTGTCAAGACATATCCACTTAAATACTTCAATGAAGCCACCGTTGGATCATGGAAAGCTCATTCTCATATCAAAGATGTCAAAACGGGCTTATATTATCTATACATCATGTCTAAGATTACATGTATATATTGTTTCTATTCGCCATATGTGCAGAGGCCACACTTTGATGTCCTTCTGGAAAACACCGGTCTTGCCCACGTTGACGTTGACTGAGCCATGAAAAAGTTAGTTATATATACTCAGTACTGAGAGTCCGCCAAGTTTCAACCCACGGGAATATATATGTCATTTTTCTAGCTGCTATTTCTGATTCAGTTAAAAAACTTGCTTGCTGAATAAATAAATTTGGATAACTCCGCTCACAGTTGCATTCTGTAATTTTCAGAACAAATACAAATCACAAATTGCTAAAATGCAACGTACCTGAACATAGACAGGCAACAGTTGAGAAGGTTCATTTCTCTCACTTATATTAGAGTCCTTTGGCAATACTTTGAAAGCAATACCTATCACGTAAAAGATTTCCCAATCAAAATTGTTAACGACTAGCTGGAAGATAAGGTAAATATCTGACATTCTACTTGGCGTTAGAAAAATCTCAGTTCTAGAATCACTTTYTCYACAGGATTGTTCAAATCATGCAAGTATTTGTATCAGACCACCACAAAATTGTATCTTAATGTTCACAAATGATTTTGCGGGTTTCAGAGGTGATTGGTTGCCTTCTTGACCGGAATGTGGCCCGTGTCTATTTAACTGAGTGTGAGTGATGTTGCATGGAAAAAGAAAGAAATTCTTAACATCTTTTGATTGGTAATYATATCTTATCTTGGTGCTTTGATAGAACAGATACCGAGGCCATGTTGCCCTTTTGAACCTTTTACAAGTTCTATTGTGAACCATGTTTTTTTTTGTTCATTTTTGTGATTTGAATTTGTGCTGTTTCAGTGCCACACTGTGTGGATGATCTAACTTTTGAATTAGCATTTGTTGTTCGATGAAGACCATGAATTGCAGTTCAAGTTCATAGTGATAAGGTTTTGTTGGTTTGAGAATCGGATGGTACAGAGATTCTTTACGAAGGAGTTCACTACACTACACRTCAAGCTTCAAGTACAGAACATCCAACAGCTTTGGTAAAAAATTTAAGGTTGAGGTCGTGCGCGAACAATCTATTGATTTGAAGATGTAACGCGCGATGCTGGTTGTGAAGCCCTGCTCATTTGTTGACAAGATTAAGAAAAGTTCGTGTTTTGATTTATTATGAAAGGTGATCTCATCATATACCTTCAGCGTAAAACACACAACTTACAACATTCAATCAGCACTCACAATATGCCAGGTGAAATTATAACATTGCAAGCAGGTCAATGTGGAAATCAAATTGGAGAACAATTTTGGTCTCAGTTGTGTTCAGAACATGGAATCTTAAGCGATGGTACAACAGACCCAGAGTTTAAAGATGTTTACAGAAATGATTACCCTGACGCATTTTTCCAAAAGATAACAGACAACAAGTACAAACCAAGAGCTATACTGATTGATATGGAACCCCGCGTGATCAATGGTATCACCACAAGATGTCAAAATTTGTTCAATCCGAGAAACATCTACATTTCATCAGACGGTGGTGGTGCCGGTAACAAGTGGGGTGAAGGTTATGCACATGCTTCAAGACATAAGGATGAGATTTTTGATATGATCAATAGAGAAATTGATAATTGTGATAATTTTGAAGGTTTCCAATTGATCCATTCTGTTGCAGGTGGTACGGGCTCAGGTTTCGGTTCACTGTTACTAGAGTCTTTGTCTGATGGGTTCGGTAAGAAGTTGATCCAAACTTACTCTGTGTTTGGTGCATCAGAAGTCGTTGTGCAGCCATACAATACAATGTTGACTTTGAAAAGACTTATTCAGAATTCTGATTGCAATGTGGTGTTTGACAATAATGCTTTGATGAATATAGCCACAAATAGCTTACAAGTTACATCGCCTTCGTATTCAGAAACAAACAAGTTGCTTTCAACGGTGATGGCAGCTGCCACAAATACAATTAGATTTCCAGCATATGCTTATAATTCTTTGACTTCCATTTTCACAACACTGATCCCAACACCTGATTTACACTTTTTGATCCCAAGTTATACTCCTTTTGGATTCAGAAATTCTGTTGAGTTAGGTAAGTCAGATGCATATAACGTGATTTTAGAGTTGCTTGATAGAAAACTGAGAATGTGTACAACTAAAGAAGAAGGAGTTAATTTATCAGTGTTGGATATACTTATTGGAGATTTAGAATACAGTGAAGTGCAAAAGGCTCTGGTGAAAGCCAGAACGAGAATAAACTACGTTCCATGGACATCGTCGACAATACATTTTACACCAGCTAAAAAGTCACCATTCTTACAGACAAGTCCATCAAAAGGCAGAAACGACGTGAAAGGTTTGATGCTGGCCAATTCCACCTCTGTGTTGAACCTTATACATACGGCAACTTCACAGTATGATCAACTGATGAACAGAAATGCATTTTTGAACAATTATGTCAACAAATCAGATTATGAATCGGAACATGGGGATATTATGGAAGAGTTTAGAGACTGTAGAGAGGTTGTCAGAAAGATGGTTAGTGAATACACAGCTTGTCAAAGTACTAATTATCTTTATGAAAGTGAAGATGAAGATGAAGACGAAGATTTACTTTGAGGCTGGTCTTTTTTTCTTGTATCAATTTGCTATATGGTGTGCATTGGACTTTTAATGAGTTCTGTCGTGTAAGTTGACGTGTTTGTTCTTCACATTTTTTTTGTTTCTTTTAATTGTACAATAGTTCTTTGCTTGGTAATTTCAACTTTTTATTCTTACAGTGCATCATAGGTTTTTTCGTTGCAGTATTGCAATAAATTAACGGTGATAAGTTATAACCGTTGTATCCTAAAAATCCGTGCACCAGCGATTTCTCACCACTCTATTTCGAGACCAAATTCACCAGGCACAGATGGACTTATCAAAGTCGCCACTGTTATATCAAACATATACCCTTCAACCATATAAACAAATTCAGGAAATCAACATGTCCAAAAAGCAACAGCAGTCAAATGGGTTTCAATTTTCAGAGCTTTATGTTCGTGGTTTAAAAGAAGATCTTTTGGACAGTCTCCAGTTGATGTATTTCGACTCAATAACTTTTGAAGAAAAAACCAAAGAAGATTATACCAACAGCAAGCCCTTAACATTAGAGAATCTTCAATTACACTCACAAGCATTACCTGTTGTTCCAAAACCTCGAGTCCCCAAGCCTGCAAAAAATGAAGACGCTGAAAAGTTGGATGATTTCCAAAGATACAACAAAAAGAGAGTTTCCACTGGTTCTTCGCCTTTGACTGAAGAGGAGTTTGAGAAAGTCATGGACACCTTGAGTCTTTCAGGTTCAGATAGCTCGTCTGATGAAGAGGATGCTGATGATGATTTTTATAAGAGAGAGTCCAAGTTAGACTCAATTATGGAAACAAATGAAGCATCAATACAGTCTTCCGTCAGTTTCTTGAACACCAGATCACCGTTCGTCTTATTCAAATCTCCATTGTTGCCACCAGGAAAGTGTTTTGCGGTTTACAAAACCACTTTAGAAGCAACACTCCCTAATGCTGATCCATTATTATATCTTAAGAATCTCAACAGTCCTTCTGAAAAGTCGACGTTGAAGACACAGACTTCAGCTCTATTCATGATCGGTGGTGGTCATTTTGCTGGAGCAATAATATCACATCAACCATTGAAGACGAAAGGAAATCAAGGAACACCGCAAGAACTACAATTGCAATCTGTCCAACTGTTAGAACACAAAACATTTCACAGATATACAACTAGAAGAAAGCAAGGTGGTTCACAAAGTGCTATGGATAATGCTAAAGGTAAGGCGAACTCTGCTGGTTCCAACTTGAGACGTTACAATGAACAGGCTTTGCAGCAAGACGTTAGGGAACTACTTTCTCTTTGGAAACCTCAATTAGATCAATGCCAGAATATTTTTATTAAGGCAAGTGGTGCTGCCGGTCATAAGACATTGGTTGGATACCCGGGTGCTACAATTTCTAGTGATGACAAGAGAGTGAAAATTTTCCCGTTCACCACCAAGAGACCAACATCAAATGAGATTAAGAGAGCTTGGGTCGAGTTGAATTACTTGAAAATTCAAGATATTCCAAACTCAAGTAGAAGTGAATTTGATAAACAAGAAAGACAAAAAGAATTGCTGGAAAAATCTAAGAAACAACCAAAGAAAAGTGCCACTCCTAAGGCCGATAGTGACCCTGATGCCAAATTGTCTGAGGAGTTAGTTGCTTTGTTGAAGAAATCGAAGGCTCCTGCTCTAATATCTTTCATAAAGAAGAATAAAGTTGATGTTAACTTCAGATTGGCACCTAAATCGGACTATCACAATACGCCGACAATGTTACATTACGCATCGAGTCACGGACTGAACCATATGGTGCAAATCTTATTGAATAATTTGAAAGCAGATCCAACAATTCAAAATGAACATGGCAAGGTGGCAGCTCAAATTGCCCATGATGTGCAAACAAAGTATACTTTTGAAGTGGTAAGAGGTAAACTAGGAGAAGAATATTGTGATTGGGTCAATGCTGCTAAAGTGGAAAATGTGAAGACTAGAGAGGAAGTTGAACAAATAAATAAGGCTGCTTCTGAACGTGAATCCGAGGAAAAGAAGCAATTGCATGCTAAAGAATTGGAAAATTTCAAGAAAGAACAAGAACAAAGAAGAGTTGATAAGTTTGGTCAAGGTAGAAAGCTAACCTCCTCTACTCCGATTGTGGCCCCAAAGAAAACGGAAGAACAAAATTTGAATTCATTGACTGCTCAACAAAGAATGAGAGTTATGAGAGAGCAAAGAGCCCGTGCAGCAGAGGCCAGACTGAAAAAGATGAATGGTGGGCAATAATCAACTTGCATAGATAAGATTTCCAGCGCTAAAAAATTGTTCTGATGACTCACTGGTTTTTTTTGCATACAATCTTCAATAATTTATCTGACTCGCAGAATCTTTGAATTATGCATACTTTTCAATATWTTGAATTAGAATTAGAGATTTCATTGAGAATAGCCGTTTATAACCGGTAAGTTTGTACTTTACCGTTCTATAATGACTCACATATACTCCAAGCCATCCATATGCAAATAATGAGTGCGTACAATTTACATTTACAAAATGGACCCCAGCTAGACTATCGCTATACAATCTGTTTTCAATGAACATGACATATGGATCCATCTTGACTCTTCAACCTTTTTGTGTATTTCACTATTGGAGGGTAGAAATTAGAAAAGGGGAATCAGATCAGTAGAGAATTTGGATTTCCCGAAGGTTGGGGTCGTGCGTCTGCAAAAAAATAGGCTGCGGTGGATTGTGGATCTTGGACAGCACAGTAATGTATGTAGTTTGGTAGAGAACCGGTCCAATATCTGTTAAATCTGAAAATTATTTACATTCAATTGGCTTAGGAATTTCAGCATATAGATTTCGACATAATTTAAATTGAAACATTTTTGGACAACTACTATCTCCACAACACAACAACAAATTTGCGATCGAAATAAGAATTATCAACGTTACGAGTGAGTCATCATCATATCCATGGGTTTCGACCTACAGACTACAATAAGCACATTCCATGGGTTATCCTGGTCCCCATACACTAGAGATTGACAGAGGCACGCTGACGGTTATAGGATATRAGTTATAACCCGTGAATACTATGCWCTAGAGAATTCGGCCGGAAATTGACAGTATTACCGCTTTAGGCCGAGAAGTTAGGCTGGTTTAATTTAGTGACTCACATGCACAGATTTGTCATCCAAGTCACAATAAAGCAGCTTATTTACAGACTTAGCATAGGTTGCTTAAACAATTGTTACTCAAAGTACATATATACCATTGATTCACTGTTTCAATTCAAGATCAAGATGCTGCTATTCCAGTTAAGTTCACTACTTAGAAGTTTAAAGACTTTCACGTTCTTAAGAGTTACGAAAGATGAATAACTGCAATACCAATGGCCAACAGAATAAGGATCAACTCAATGACGTTGATTTAGACTTGATTGARGAACATTTTCTCCCTCCCTTTGGAATGCACAACTACATGTTCAATCGTTCCTTAATTGATACTGAACATGATCAAGATGAACCAGAAAGTCCACCTCCAAACTACGAAGATCGTCATTTTCAACCTGAAATCCCTAACTCTCCACGAAACTCCATTGCTCAATTTGTTGATCCAACAATTAACCCTGATATATTGGTTCTGAATAACTTGGGGTCATTGCAAAGATTGAATTTGCCTATCAAGTTGACCATCAYTCTAACAAAACAGCTGCCTAATAGAAATACCCCTTCATCACGAGAATCCCCTTTGAAAGTTTACTCCCCAGGTGATATTGTTACAGGTTACGTTCTCATTGAAAATACATCTAAAGATCCCATTCCATTTGAGATGTTTTTGGTTTCGCTGGACGGTACAGTTACGACTAGATCACAAAATACTTCACGAAGTACAGATAGACCTAAGATTTTCAGAAAGACGTTTTTGAACATGTATGATATCACTGCTTGCCATCATTATGGAACCATTAGCTCTGGTCCTAATACTGATTGTTGTGGTGAGCTGTGTCCAGAAACTGGTGCTGTTTATGGTTTCAAAGACGATAAGTTGTTAAGACCCGGTCAGAAGCATAAGAAAGTATTTACGTTCAGAATGCCTTCTACATTGCTTGATACGGCTTGTGAACACCAGTCGCCTGAGCATTTGTCGTTGCCTTCTTCATTTGGTGTTGACTGTGAGAGTTTTAATGGTGCTTCTAGAGACATTGAGGTTGATAGAAGATTTGGTTATGGTCATCTTGGTATCGTTGGATCTCCTATCAAAAAAAATGATTTAGCTGGATATGGTCAATCAGTTTCTTACTATATTAATGTCCAAATGATTGGTAAACGTCGGGACTTTTACAAGCAGTTTTACACCAAGAATATCAAAGACGATTATGATTTCATTTTCGTAAAGGAGCTACAACATTTCTTTAGATTTTCAACAGCTGGTTCACAATTAGACTATGACAATGAGGAAGATGCTGAGTCTGTCTGGCATTTCACGTCCAACTTCACTTCAAAGGACCAAATCCAACAACTGGAAAAGCTGTGTAAAGACACCACAGAAAAATTGACGTTGAGAAGGGATTTGATTATGGCAGGTGTCACAGATGTTGATGAGCAAAATAATATTATTGATTGTACTTCAGAGAAAAAAGAATTGTATCAATCAAAGCCGTTGGAGGAAAACCCACCTGATGAAAAATGCAGCACTCCCAGTTTCGATATTRACCAAGTTTCTAATACCACTTCAGCAACTTTAGTCAAAGGTGTTTTCAGTAAGACCGAAGTTGGTGAGTTAAYGGTCACTCTTAGTACGAACAAGAAAAATCTCATTCAATCAGGTTTTCCGAAGAAATTACACCACCCATCTGTTTCTGGTACAAGTACTAAATCTTTCTCATCGAACAAAACTGCGCTTGGGAATATCAACAACATTGTAACTGATGATGCTGATGCTCCTGGTTATGAAGAATGTGAATCATCTGGCTCAAAACCGTTACTGAATCAACAGAAATCTCAACAACAGCAACAACGAGCGTCAAGTTCCACCTCAGAATTAACACCCTCTATAAATCAATCAGGAGCTATTTTTGAATCCATAAAGACAATGCTTTCTTCACCTTCTGATACACCAGTTTCTACCTTTCACAGCTCTTCGAAATCGAAGAACACTTTACCAAACTCATCAACATCTTCCAAGACTTCTGTTTCAACTTCAAAGTCAACATCAAAACCAAATTCAGTTTCTTTATCATCTCAAAGTCCAAGATCAACAAAGTATGATTTCAAGATAGACTTAATATACAATCCAAAGACGTCATCCCGTAGCAACCTTCCTCCAAAATCGATCAAAATTAACCCAAAACTCCAAATACTTAACCTTCAATCAACAAGCCCAATTCCAATAACAATAGACTCTGAATTTTTAAWGGAATCAACCACAACACAATCTTTGGATTTGAAAATCAACGCAATGAAATGGAAATTCATCAATTATATGAAAACTTGGAAATCATTATCAGAAGAATGCAAAAAGAAAGGTTATGCTAATGCTATGGCTATTTCAAAACAATTACATTCTGATTTATCTTCCTTGATTGMGCTGCAGTTGGATTCTCCTGGTGATTCTTTCGGTGTTGGCTCCAACGGTGTTGGATTAGGTGGTATTGATTTGTTTCACGAAGTTGAGATGAATTTGGAAATGGAGGATCGGGAAGATGGTGGTAATACTGATGATGAAAAAGAGTTTATTTGGAAACGTGTCCCTGGTGAGGATGGTGGGTATATTTACCGTGCTAAAGCTACATTTAGCTTGTTTTTGGATGAAAGCAAATTGATTAAACGTAACACTGGAACCAGCTATGTTGGTCATGGATTTGGGTATGGTGGTTATGGTGGTGAGAATGATACTGCTAGTCCTATTGCCAACAGTTTCATGGTGTCAGGGGCGAGTTCTAGTTCAAGTTCAGAATCAAATAGTACTAATTCCAAAGCTGGATCATTTGGCAACGCATCACTTGAAGTTAAAGATAAGAAAAGTGGATCAATTCAACTAGTTCCTAGTTTTCAGACATGTTATTTGGGTAGATTTTACAACATTAAGTTTGAAGTTGAGTGTGGATTGGATGGTAAGTCAAAGAAGCTGAGTGGGAAAGATGGTAGAAGAATGTTGGCTAGTTTGCCTATTGATATCGTTTAAATGTATGTATACAAACTATTCATATATACGTAGTTGCAACAATTTATTMGGAACAGAATGAATTARGGCACTGAATGTAGTTATGCATGGAGCCATGCTAATAGATTGATATATTTCTATGAAAAAGTAAGTATTAGAAACTCGCAAGCAGTTCATTCACTAAGGATTATAATGAGCTCAAATTTCTAACAATTTTTAGCAATTTGGGAGCTTGGTTCATGCACAAGGTCAGAAACCTGCCGGTGTAGCCAAGTTTTGAAAAAAAAGTGYCAAAGACTCATCTCATGCAAGATTGAAGACAAGCTCTGAGTAATCCAATGTTACTGTTACTACTCCTTAAGAAAGACAACGGGATTCGGTTTACAACTTTATAAAACTGCCAAAGAAGATGGTAACCCAGTACCAGGTCAAATTTCAAATTATTATCGGCATACCACTTGAAGTTATTTCCGATATCAGCATATATATGCAAGTTTACAACTTTTATCATTTCGACTGACGAATCATGATCCGTGTGTTTGTCAAGTTCCTTCGAAGCACATTCGACGTTGATTGAAAAGAAAGTATCAAACACCATGTGTCAAATTTGAAGTTTTATTATCTATTCAGCATACAGGAAASATCGGCGAATATTGACATTTGTGTGTTCAGTTTTTGTTTTTGTTTTTTTACACCAATCTGGCAATCGATTCAATATGGTTTCCCATTAAAGCAATTGAAGTTTGCACAACCCAATAATAGCKGGTTAGGTAGCTGCCAATTCAACATATTTACTCCAACCCAAACTCAGATCAAGAAAACTAGCAGGTTCACCCATCTAAAGTACATATAAAGCATCATTTTTCATGGGTTAAAACCTGTTCATTATCACAAGAGACTGCTAACGCTTTAAAATCTTCACAACCTATTTTTTTAAACAGCAATACATTTGTGAACAAATACCAAAATGAAGTCTTTACGCCTCTCAGTCTCTTGAATCATCAATGGACYCAAATAAATTGGTCTTGAACAATTTAGATTCTTTACAAAAATTGAATTTTCCAATAACCTTGATCATTGTTCTTACAAAACRTCAAACAATTAGAAACACTCCTTCTACACGAGAGTCACCACTGAAAGTTTACTCACCGGGTGATACTGTTACATGTTACATTCTGAGAGAGAACCTCATTCCATTTGAAATGTTTTTGGTCTCGTTGGAAGGTACAGTTACAATTAATAACATTACTCTTAAGGATTTTAGAAGTACAGACCCTGCCAACATCTTCAAAAAGACTTTTTTGAACATGTATGATATTGCTGCTTGCAATCATTTTGGAAGAATTAGCTATRGTCCGAATGCTGATCTAAGGGGAGAAACCTGTTCTGAAACGGGTGCTCTCTATGGCTTATGTGACAAAAAAAAGTTGAAGCCTGGCTTGTGAGCATCAGTCACCTGAACATTTGAGTTTGCCTTCTTCATTCGGTGTTGATTGTGAGAATTCCATTGGTCCTTTCAAGGATATTGAGGTGGATAAGAGACATGGTTATGGTCGTCTTGGAATAACAGGATCACCAATAAAGAAAAATGATCTAGTTGGAGATGGTCAGTCTGTTTCTTATTCAATTAACGTTAGAATAATCGGTAACCGTCAGGAGAGCTATAAACAGTATCAAAGACGATTATGACTTTATCTTTATTAAACAATTGCAGCGTTCTTTCAGATTTTCAACTGCAGGTTCAAATTTTAGCTATAATGATGATAGGCTCAGCATGGCATTTTATGTCAAACCTTACTTCAGACGATCAAATTCATCAACTGGATAGGTTGTGTAAGGAAACAACTGAGAAATTGAAACTTAGAAGAGATTTGATTATCTCTGGTATCACAGATGTTGACAAACAGAATGCTATCATAGATACTGCAATGGAGAAAAAGAATACATATGAACTGAGCCCATTGGAAGAAGAAAGTGACAATCAAAAGGTCACAAAATTTTATTCCAATATTGATGATCATGTTTACAACTTTACTTCAGCGACTCTAACAAAAGGTTTTTGAGCAAGACAGAGCTAGCTGAGTTTTCAGTTACTCTTAGTACTAAAAACAAAAATAGTATTGAATCCAATGTTCCTAAGAAATCACATCACCCATTTGTTTCAGGTAGAAGTACCAAATCTTTCTCATCGAACAAATATGTACTTGGAAGTGGTTATAACGCCATAACGGGTGATTATTATGAGGTTCCAAAATATGAAGAATGTGAATCAACTGGTTCAAACTCATTACAGAGTGAAAAACAGCAAACGGCAAGTTATATATATGGAAATTCACATTCACGAAATGAGTCTGGATCAATTCTGGGTTCAATCAAAACTATGTTTTCTTCCTCTGCTGATACATCTGTCTCCGAACCAAAACTTCTCTCYAATTTCACCCGAAGTGCAAATCAGAGTCCAAGATCAACGAAACATGATTCCAAATTGACCTAATCTATAACCCACAAACGTCAACTACTCATCATAATTATCCACCAAAATTTATCAAAATCAAGCCAAAGCTACAGGTACTTAACCTACAATCAACAACACCAATTCCCATTACAATAGACTCTAAATTCTTAATGGAATCAACAACGACAGAATCTCTGGACCTGAAACTCAATTCAGTGAAATTGAAATTCCTCAATTATTTGAAGACCTGGAAATCTATCTTTAAGGAACGTCAGAAAAATGGATTGGTTAATAATAATATGATTCCTAAACAATTGTACTCTGAAGTAAGATCACTTGTTGGGCTACAACTGAGTTCTCCTGGTGAAGTTTTTGCTGTTGGTTGTAATGGTGTTGGTCTAGGTGGTGTTGATTTGTTTCAGGATGGTGAGATCCGTTTGGGGATTGATGAATGTGAGAATGGAAATGATTTTGATGATAGTGATGGTGAAAATTAAAAGGAGTTTGTTTGGAGACGAAAAGTTGGTGAAGATTGGGGTTATGTCTACTGTRCTAAGGCCAGGTTCAGTTTGTTTTTGGATGAAAGTAAGTTGATTAAGCGTACTGTAAATGGCGGTACTAGGTTTAGTTATGACGGTGAGTTTGGACTTGGCCAAGAAAATACTGCTAGTCCATTAGCCAACAGTTTTGTTACATCCACAATGGTAAATTCAGGCTCAGAGAATCTCGAAATGTTTAAAGATGGGCCTGATGTGAAAGATAAGAAAAATGGAGGATCATCTTGGAATAATTTCTTCAAAAATCATACAACGTTCATCGCCTTAAAAAGAAGAAAACTTTGAATCAAAATGGTAACATGTGTTAACAAATTTACAGCCGTTTATGTCCAAGTTATTCTTATAAGCAATTTATTGAATTTATTGCCGTACGTGTCTTGAGTCTTGACCCGGTTCTAACAATTGCAAACCGGATATTGAGTTATCTAAAAGATCAGTGCATATTATACGAATTRCAGTACGTATGTGCATGTGTACGTGAGAAATAATGAGCAAGTCTCAGGACCGTTCGGTCGGTCTTCGATCCGCTAGCTCGCGGTATATATATATAATTGTAATCAAAACAAAATTTGCATATAAATGGAAACATGATATAAAAACACAATATAATATATAGACACAGAGAGAGGTATAAAAGGAACACAAATTTGGATTAACAACAAAAACAAAAAGGTTTTGATACAAAATGRAGAAGACATTAGAAGAAAAAGAAAGAAAAATATATGGCTGAAATCATGATTCATTAGGCTCTAGCACAAATTAGCCATGTATAACAAAAAAAGTCATGGTGAACTGTATGTGATTTCAAAAGTTCATGCATTTTTGGCGAAGCTAGGAAAGCAAAAGCAAAGGAAAATYAGTGTTTTTTTTTGTTAACAAGCAAATTAATATTTGAGGTCATTATGATCATTGTGAAGGACAGCAAAATAGAAATTTAAGTCATGTGCAAAAATGTAAAAAGATTGTAACAGAAGAAGAGGAAACAAACGCCACGCAAAGTAAAAAAAAATTGATAAGAACAAGCAAGCTGGAAAAAGAAAAATATGATAAAGGAACACCCATAAAAATAACACAGTAAAAGGGAACAGAAGACTGAAAGTGAAATAGAAATATACGATATCGAAAAAATGAAAACGGAATTGGGAAAAGTTTCAATGAGAAAAGCGAGGATCAATGAGCGATGACAAGGAAGATGTGAGCGAAGAGAAGCGAAATGGAGAAAGTGTAAAATGGGTGGATAATGAAAAATAAAAGAGAGGAAAGACAAGATTGAATTATTGCGAAGGAAGTCTCCTCAGTAAAAGGTACAATTGATGCTTCATGAAATCGATTTGGAAATGGTGTGATGTATGTTGGCGCTGATGATATTTTGAACTGAAGTGAAGTGGCATAGATGAAACCAAGTGTAAAAGGGGATGCAAAACTCTCAATAAACAGAAAGAAAAAAAAACCAAAACTGGGAAAAAAATCACCGGAACCAAATTGACTTTTTGTAATAAAATACCTGCAGAAATCATTGTAATAGGAAAGATGAGGCCAAAAAAGGGAGGCAACAGGAAAATTCAAACTTTTTTTTGTTAAACTTTTTTTTATAATGGAAACTGRCAATCTATAAGTCATAAACCTCATCTTCATACCAAACATTAACTTTTCTTGAACTTAAAACTTCATGGAACTTTTTCAATCCATCAACTAAGCACAGAGTGGCGACTTCATTCTTGACAGTACCATTGCCGAACACAACGTTATCGATCTTTCTGAAAACTGAACCTAGTTCAGAGCACCACTCACAACCTTTAACTGAACCAAAACCTTTTTCAAACAATTCAATGATCAAATTGATATCGGATTTGCTCACTATTGTATTGAGACCACTGGATGACAATGAATCGTTGTTTTCGGTATTGGAAGAGGTGTTGGATGTGGCACCTGCACTAGCACTAAGGCAGTACAAAATTGTAGAACAACTGATTATGAATCTATACAAAGTGACCCAATTCAAAGGCAATAGATGAATATTGTATAGATTGAAAGTGAATGATATACCTTGAACGCTGCATCTTGTTAATAGATCCAATGATGCATTGTTATTAGTGAAACAAGAGGTTGATGGTGGCATTGTTGAAGTTGAAACTGGTGGAAGTTTAGGGTATAAGTATGATGGTTTGTAAAGAAGCATTAATAAATGATTGTATTTGGAAGCTAGCCAGGCTGTTGATAAGTGGTATGGTTGTTCGGTTTCGACAGGGGTGAGTTTGCCGTTTGTAGATGATAGTGTTGATGAGGAGCGAGATGAAGGGCCAATTGTGAATGATGGTTGCTTGCTATTAGCGTAAATAGATGTTGGAGTTAATGGTTCATTTGGGCCACTAGCTGCTCCAGATAGGGAACCATTTGATAGCTTAGGGGACACAAGTGGATGAATAGATAAAGTGGAAGATAACAATCTTGAATCACTGAACCATTTCTCAACACCGTTACGTAAAGACATCAAGATATTTTGCTTGTCACTTTCAACATTGAACTTATCACTAGCACGCATACAGTGGACATTTGAAAGAATCAGACCTTCCAATCTTCTCAATTCAATGATGTTTTTAGTAACCAACAAGCTCCATCTTTCATCTTGGTTGATAGGTTCAGGCAAAGGAACATTAATATCGTCATCCTGAATAGAAACTGGTTTACCCAATGCTATAGAAATCAAACGATCCAAGTTGTAAATTGACCAGAATAATCTGTAACGCATCTCARTTTCAACTGAGGTGAGTCTCATTTGATCTTTCTTACCAACGTGACGGTTTAAACCGATGGAAATTGACACTCTTGTTAACAAGCCAACTATGTTCCAGGCATAAATTGAAGAAGCATCGTAGAAGGAGTAAATGCAAAGTAAAATCAATGCTCTTATGGACTGAGAATCATTCAAATTGGACAGCTTGTTTAATAAGTTCAAAGCACGAGATGCGAAATAAGATGAGCAACCACGGGCAGGATCCAAAGATTTGATATGCTCAAGAGTTAAACAACCTATGGAGATAATCATATTGAGTTCAAATTGGAATTGTAATTCTTTATCATTCAAATCACTTAAGAAATAATTGAAACTAGATGAAGATGTGATCGAATTAACTTTGGAATAAAACTCAACTTCATTAAGAAACGGATAAGAACGATGATTGTATTGCATATAGGTGTCAATAAACTTGAGGATCTCATTGGTTTCAAATTTCCGGTTAGGCAAATAAGCAGAAGAATATTTGCCACCTGGGAAAGAAGCGGCTGCTGATTGGCCTAATAGTTCATTGACAAGGTTGGAATTCGATAGATTGATTGTACTGGAAGTTGGTAGTTCCAGTTCGATGGTGTTGAGCAATTTAGCTGAAGAGGAACCATTTCTTGATTGTAAAATCTGTTGTAGGTTGGAACCAGCATGACTAATAGGTGGTGTATAAGGGTAATGGTAAGTGTATTGTGACTGGTACTGTGACTGTGGCTGAGATTGAGATAGTGATGGTTGCTGTAGCTGATGTAAATTTGTTGTGCTGTTATTACCGGAGGACCCACCACTGGTGGAGGCGTAAGAGCTTTTTCTTAAAGCAGAAGATTGTTGATGTAGAGAACAAAGAGAATTGACCACTGATTCTTCAGCAGCAGAGGCAAAAATGTAGTTTGATTTTTTAGTCAAGAGTGGAGGAGGTGGAGTGTTGTTGGTTGAGAAAGTGTTTGAGTGGTGATTGAGCAGCGGAGGCAAAGACGCGACAGATCCGGTTGAGTTGGATCTAGACTCCGTTGCGATGGTGTAGTTGGGCTTGAGTAAAGTGTCGTGTTCGTGCTGGAGGATTTTTGCCTTCAAATTCAAAGCAGAAGAACTAGAACTGTTTGTTGAAGGCTTGACGATTCTCTTTGGAGGAGATGATAAAGGTGAAGAGTTTYTTGGAGTCATGGACATTTGTATAACAGAACCGGACTTTGAACTTGAATTATGTGGGATGTGGTGGTGGGTGTCGTCTTGTCTTCTCTTATTCTTACGCTCAATGTATTCACATTCTGTGTTTTGACGTGAGCAATTAGCGCATTTAGGAAGTTGCTTAGAACATCTTTTCTTTAGTCTTCGACATCTTATACAGGCGTATTGATTGAGTCTTGCAGGTTGAGCCGATGTTGGTGATGAAGTAGACATGGGCGAGGACGTCTTTGGAAGAGTGTTTGTATTGGGGTTGACTGARACTGTATTCATTGTAGTCAGTGTCAACTGTATGATATGATAGTTGTAATTATTGTGTAAGTGATAATGATAATGATAATGGTGAAGGATATATCAAAGTGAATCAATGTGGCAAAAGATAGATATCAGTAAAGGAGGCGAAAAAAAGAGGCAAAATGGGAACGGGACGGGGGACGGGGAAAAGCAGAGGAGCAAAAGGGGAAAGGAAAGATGATGGGAATAGCAGTGTTTATAAAGGAAGAGATTAAACGCTAGTGGTAATCAAGTAGTTGTCAAGAAATAGCTTATATGGTCTGGCTTAATGTAAAGAATAGAAGGAAAGATGGGAAGGCGGACAAACACAAACCATCAGCCATTAGCCATCAGCCATCACATATATGGGCATAATTTACCATTCATCCAAGTACCCTGGAGACTCGAAAATCACTTGTATAAGCAAAAATGCAAAGACAAAAGTCTAGATAGCCAGCTTGAAAACGAAAAATTTTCACTTGTTCCCTTTTGGCACAGACAGTTTAGTTTAGTTCCTTTTCCAATTATATAATATGCGTTATATGCGATGACGAGTCACAGGAATTTGGAATTGTGGGAGTGATCGAGTGTTTAGATGAAACTTCTCCGTTACCAACTAACAGATTAGTTGTGAGGGGCCATATTGTTTCACCTGTTAATATATTTAGTATTGACAMGATGACAAGATGACAMGATGACACGATGGCGATGCTCTCACCGCTCACCACTCACTGCTTGCACCACCGCCAATGACGGCCTTTTCTCTTCTTTTTCACCTTGGACACCGCCACACCACATGCTAGTAAGGTGTGACGGACTACACGGTAGTATATATATGCTTTGATCTTCTGTCGGATAACTGTGAAAATGTGGTAACATTGTCCGACAACTGGCAAACTGTTCTGTGTTCTGTGTTATGATACATGATACATGATACATGATACATGATACATGATACATGATACATGTTGGCAATTGACAGTGGATCCAATTCTGGACAGTGAGTCGGTCAAAGTTTCAAGTGTGTATAAGATCGGATCGAATCAAGTGACAAATCCCGCTACTAATACTAACAAACTTCCCAACCGTTATTTGCACAAATCTTGGAATCTTTTTAAAATTAACAAATAACGGGGAGCGGTAAATTCTGTTAGTAGCTACTAACATGTGTTTTTGATTTGTTTGAATTTCAATTTCTGGCTGTTTCTGAACTATTCTATTTATGTCTCTCCTTTGTTCTCATTTGTTCTCCAATAAAAACAATTTCATCATCTCATCGCCCTCGATTGGGATAGTCCAGGTCAACGGTATATAGATGGGGGTTCGGCTTTAACTGTGGTGTCTGCTTTGCTTATAAAAGTACCGCGTCCACCGTGACACCGTGTAAAAAAATGTCGGAGAGGGCGGGAACTTGCAACTCAGGGGGAGGAAGGCTGCCTGGCAGGCCGTACGGGAGGGGGCGGAGGGCGGAGGGCGGATAATTGGGAAGATGGCCAGGGAAATCGATGAGCTATTCTTCATTCTTCTCCTTCCATATCTTCATTAAATCTTCATTATCTTCTATTCTAAGCTTCCTTGCAGACTAAATAAGCTCACTCCACACTGCCTAGCTTCAAAGTGTTCCTTTGTCCAATTGTTTTAACTCCCTTTTGTTAACAATCCTGCGATGATATCGGCAATTCCATCTCCGTCATATCAATCAATCCAGTCTGCAATCGACTGCAATGCCATTGTACACCACCGCGTACTCACGCGTAGTATTTATGAAACACCATCTACGGGATGCCCTTATCTTTCCCATTGTTGATTGGGTAATCTCCCATGTTATTTGTTTGTTGTTTTGAATTACTGTGATGTTTGAATTTATTTTAGAAGGCTCTTATAGGTCAAGTTATGACGTGGGGTATAACCACCACCACCACCGCCACTACTAACGACCTAGCCAGCCGGCCGTGACTATAAAAACTAAAAAAAACCTTTCAAGAATCAAGATTGCACCGACAACGGTGAGAGTCGAAACAGGGATGATATTTGTTTGGTTCCTTACAGGTTCATGGGCGGCCATCTTTTTAACATTACTTCCGACATCCTTCTTTAACCCAAGAATATGATCTTTCTAACTTAACAACAATCAAATGTTCGATCGTTCCCTTGAAAATGTTAAAAATCATCATCCATGGACAATTTTCAATTGATGCGCTGTTCAAAAAAACAACATTCTTTCACCCCTCAAGGCTCAACTCAAGTCATCATGATCCGTCAGTCAATAGTACATGATCGATCAACTGACGTTGAAATTATATAAAAGCTGTGGTTGGATGGGCTTTGCAATTTAATTTGATTTAATACCATAGGTCCCCCCATCCCTCGTGTTCCGTCGTTCTCATCGTTCGCTCCTTATAGTTTGTTCGTTCATGTCGGCACAAATATCAACGGTTATTTCTTAATACCACCTTGTTTCAATTCTCTCTAATTGGCCATGCATGTGATGTGATTGGCAATGTGATTTATCATATCTTATATGCTATTTTGATTATGCAGTCCATWAGGCTTAAAAGACCGGTTGTAGTTTGTTTGGCTGATGATGATGATGATGTGCGTGTATGAAACGCTGAAAACTTTGGTATATGTGTGCGCACGCGGTCAAAAATTTCAGTCCATATATATGGCTGGCTCGAAACTTGGTCGAAATTGGTTAGTAGAAGTTGTTCTATAACCAATTTCTTGCCCATATGTAAAAGTTAAAAGATAGGACTAATTGGAGGTTGATTGTAACAAACTCAAGCAAAGTTATATATATATAAGTTATCTTGCAGACCGGTAGGTTAAAAAAAACTGATAAAAAACATTCCCATGCACACACATTTCAATGGTGGCGTAACGCTACGCTGGCTTTTATAAATGGTGTCGCGGCCCACTCACTGGGGTGTCGCAGGCGCTGTTAGGATAACGAAATCAGGATAGGCCGGGCAGCTACTGAGTTTAAAGGAAAGATCGATCAATTTCAWACGAAACTTCCCGTGCCTTTACGGAGAACACTTCACCACTTAGCACCATCAGCACCACCTTTAGTTACCACAGCTATGTAAACTGGCCTTACCTTTTTCAGCGTTTAATTTTTACTCTATGGGATATATAAAGGGCCAGAACAGGCCAGATCATCTTTTTGAACTATTAATAAGCTCAAATATTGTTGCAAAACTTTCACTAGCGCTTCACCGTTCAGGCCGGTCCTCCTCCTTGTTGTGCAATATGCTGGCGCCTATATAGGGCGCCGGAGCTTCAATAATTTGCTTTGAAATTTTATTACTTCAGCGTCTAATTTTTCAGTAAACATGGGGCGTGCTTTTATAATTATTAAGTAACTACCGAGCGATGGCATCATGACGGCCATTCATTTATTTATATTAACCAGCTGGTGAGTGCGTTCCAGCCGGGATATGAATCACCGTGTCGGTGTTATGTATAGAATTTGATCCTTGTGCAAATTCTGAAATTCCATGATCACTGGTACATAAATAGCTATATGAAGCCACCATGTATGGGGCATGTGCTTAACCATGTGATCTGATTTAAATCCGACGGTTAGCACCCTATAATCTTGGTCAAAGAATTAATGGTAAAAAGGCAATATAAATCAAGATCTGAGCAGTAATTTCGGTACACCATATCATTTGGCTATTAGCATAATTGTAATGTCGGTGAAAGTGTGATGACGAAAATGATACCAAAATAGAGAATTCCAAGTCATAGGTTAAGATTGGGTTAATTGCTAAAATCAAATTAAAAAAAAAGCAAGCTCTGAAATCTCTGATCTAACCAACTTTGGATCAACATTTTAGATTAAACTAGCTCGACCAAATTATAAGCTCGCGATATCGAGCTTTAAATTTAAAATTGCTTGTTCGTGAACAAATTGAACCATGACGATATGTATCTTATGTGCCTAGCCTAGATTTTTTTGATCGTGTTTTTTAAGGGGTATATAGATAGATGATTTAATGGATTGATTCACATTTTTGCAGCTGCTATATGACTTGCATATATGCATGACCATCGGTGTTTCTACATGAAAGTTCCGAAGATCTAAAGACTAATTCTAGAGCAAATTTTTGAAGTCGTGGGATGTGAATTTTAGACATTGATACTAGAATAAGAAATCATACGGCTTGACTTCTTGAAAAAAAGGTATATAAATATTATATAAGAYTGAGCTTATATGAGTCAGGAATTTGAAAAATTTGATCATGGAATGGGTTTGTCTTAATTTTAAATTTTTTGCGATCTATATGTAGGTAATATATGGAGATAGATTATAATTCAAACTTTAATAAATTTTATCAATAAATTCTAAATAAATGAATTATTTTATTGTTTCATCCTTTCTACTTCATTATCTCTCTTGAGATCCAAAATGTCCACTAGTTAGTAAAAAAATTTTAGTTTATTTTTTTTTTTTGCAAACAAAACATGTGCATACCAATTTACACTTTGACGCTTGATTTATTTTTTACAATTAACTAGCTAATTAATCTAAATTTCAACATTCAATAAAATTTTATCAATTTCATAAAAAACAAAAAAAAAAGATTGATGCTTTTTAAGCTGTGTTAATATCTAGTTTTTCCTTTTCAAATTTGTGTTAACTATAACTATTATCGATATGCCTTTTAAAAAATCTTTTTGTACTCAAATGATCTACTTAATTTGTTCTAGCATTTTTCTTCAAAATTAATTTTAWTTGCTCTTTGTATTGTTAAAAAATGCATTATAAATTACTATTAACGTTAAAAAAAATCTTTCTCAAATTCTTTATTAAATTTTTAAGGTTTATCATTTATTTGAATTTATTTTATCAATCTACTATCTTATYACCTTTTTAAATTTATTTTATCGATCATTCTACTTTTATATCATTTAAATTCATTTTTAATTTTACTAGTTTATAATTCTGTTACTTTATCAAATTTTAATTTTAATWTTTAGTTTATATGATATTCTACTACTTTTGTATTTACTAAGCTGTACCGTTCTCCAATCCATCATTTTATATCAAAATTATTATTTTAGCTTTCCCCTTTATTATTTTTCTTTAATTTACTTTTTTAATTTTATTTTTTTTTTCCCATTTTTCTTTACTATAATTTTTTTTTTCAACTTCAATTCCATACTAGCTAGGATTTAAACGATTACATACCTACCTCCACATTTCTTCACAGTGATTTTATACTATAAGCTAGCAATTCACAGTTTCATCATCTACTCAATTACTATATTTTTATTTTATAAAATTCTACCCATACTAATTTTATTATTTTATTACAATTTGTTTTTTTATCATTTTATCATTATAACTTGAACCATGTCGATYTTATCTTTTTACCTTTACCTTTAATTAATACTAATTATTTTTCATTCAACTTTTAAGTTTTTGTTAGTTGTTTAAATTGATATAAGCTCTAACTTTTCGGTGAAAAAAAATAACAAAAAATGAAATTCAACTTATTTTTAGTTAGTTCTAATATATAAGATCAATTGCTTTTTTTTGGTAAAAAAAAGGACTTATATAATTATTTAGCTAGAATTTTTTTTCTGTTTTTCATGCATATACTTTTATAGTGATTAATTGGCGGTCTTTGTTGAAGTCCAAAAAACTATAAAACACAGCCTCATGACCGATCGGGGCTATAAAAACAATCACAGGGGTTTTCGACCTTAATCTAAAGGGAACTCAAGGATTACAGTACTTGTATAGCTGCAAATATTATCGAAAGAAGTATTTCGACAGTAGCAATTACCTTGTGTAAGAGTGGGTGTTCAAATAAGACTTTCTTGGTAAGTGCAGGGTGTGTTAGACGATTGAGATAAAACTAGTTAATTTATTYAATGAAATACAAAATAAAGACAGTCTGAAAATAGAGGAATAAGTCCAATATTTATAGACGGAGACAAAAACAAGTACAACATATAAAATAAGCCAATTGCGTTAAAATTAGAAAACAATTGGAAAACTAATAAAAAGGAGTTCGGTAAACTAAAAGCTTAAAATGGAAATGTAATATCAAATTTCAAGTAAATGTAATAGTGAATTTCAAGTAGATGTAATTATGAAGCTGAACTTATTTTAACAAATATGTGACGTTTTAGGTAAAAAAAAAAAAAACTACATGCAAGATTTCGGACTTTATTATAGCTTATAAGTTGGAACTTAGGTTACTTTCCTCCGGTTACTGGAGTTTTTATATCTTGCTTATAGTTTGAATAAAAATTGTCAAATAAAAAAAAAAAAATTACTATATAGAATTTTAATATTTCAAAGAAATCGACTTTATATAGATAATAGTSCTTATATAAATTAGGGAAAAAAAATTATATACTATAGAAACATGCAGTCTTGGATTAAACTTTTAAACTTAAAACCCCCTTTTTTGAATTATATATAAGAATTTATTAAACTTTGAAAATGTTAAATATAAAATTGTTGGGAATTGTTAAGATGAATCAGGCTTCAAAGAGATTTGGCCAATTATATTGAAAATTCGCTTTTTATATATCCGATTAATGTATGTATATAGAATTAAGAAGTTAGTAATGTCAATTTGTCAAAATGGCATGTGCATGCAYCCGGGTCGGTACAATATTGCTTCTATTTTTAAAATTAATTATTCGTTTTATAAATTTGAAATTTCGTATAATTAAATTATATATAACAAAAAAAAAGAAAAGAATTAAACACCTTTTAYACACTTAATTGCTTTTTAATTAAACCTAGATAAATTTGTTCAATATCTGAATTTTAACTACATGATAGTTTACTGTTTTTGAGAATTAAAACAAAAGAAAAAAAAATACCTACAAATTAGAATTTAGCAATCAATTTCTAATTAACGTATATATAGCTCGAGTTCATCTTTTTAACTACAATTCGCAATTTATAATTTTATTAATTGATAAATAGTATTCAATAAAAATTTAGTATATAAAGTTTTCAAAAAAAAAACATTAATCAATTAATATTAATTAGAATTTAGATCTCAATATTAATTGATTGAGTATAATCTATAAGTTATATAACGTTCTAGTTCCAAAATTTATAATTGATTTAATTTTAATATATACAAATTATAAGCTAATATATATCGATTTATTTTTCAAAATCATATATTATTATAGTAATTCTAAAAATGGACGTTGCAGGGATGATGGATCCAATTTGAAGTTTGACCATAAGATATATATAAATCATGCAAGATCCAGAATTCTGAGAAGACATGAAAAGTTCTCTCTGCCGTTACCCACTTAACACCTATACCTGCCCCGTGCATCTATACGTAGACAATGGTGGATATCATATATGATATATCGCATACAGTAACATCAGTCACGATTCTTCCAAATTTTCAAACGATATCAATAGGCAAACTAACCAGCAATCTTCTACCATCTTTCCCGTTCAGTTTCTTCTTCGATTTACCACCTGTAGTACCCAACCCACATTCAATTTCGAATTTAACGTTGTAAAACCTGCTCAAATGACAAGTTTGGAAGGTTGGAACCAGGTGAATAGATCCTTCAGTTTTCTTGTTCTTCACATCAAGTCCATCTTCAAAGATTTCGAAATTTTTAGAGTCAGAACCAGAATCTAGATATTTTGATGTGACATTAAAGCTGTTGGCCAAAGGACTGGTAGTATTCTCTTGACCAAATCCAACCCCAGTACCATATCTGAATTCAGTGCCGCTATTACGCTTAAGCAGCTTAGATTCATCCAAAAACAAACCGAACGTAGCCCGAGCACAATAAACATAGCCACTTTCTTCAGCAACTTCTCGTTTCCAAACAAACTCCTTCTCACCATCATCATCATTACTACTTCTGATCTCAGAATCATCAATTTTCAAACCAATCTCAACATCCTGGAACAAATCAATACCACCAATTCCAACACCATTACAGCCAACATCAAACACATCACCTGGAGAACYCAACTGTAACCGAACAAGCGATAGCGCATCASAATAAAGCTGCTTAGGCATTTGAATATGATACTCTAATCCTTTTTTCTTACATTCTTGAGATATGGATTTCCAAGTTTTCAAATGGTTGAGGAATTTCCATTTCACTGAATTAATTTTTAAGTCCAGTGATTGTGTCGTTGTTGATTCCATTAAGAATTTGGGGTCTATTGTAATAGGAATTGGGGTTGTTGATTGAAGGTTAATTGCCTGGAGTCTTGGCCTGATTTTTATGAATTTTGGTGGAGGGCTGTGATGTGTTGTTGATTTTTGTGGGTTGTAGATTAAGTCGATTTTGTACTCATATTTTGCTGAACTTAGACTCTCAATTGCACTTTGATTGGAACCACAGGGAGAAGCAGACATGGAAACATATGTATCTAAAGAAGAAGAGAACATAGTTTTGATTGATCCCAGTATGGACCCACTATTGTTCTTGTGATACGATTTTCTAGATGTGGACCTTGTGACTTTTTGTTGTTGGTTATCATGTGATAATTTAGAAACGTTTGATTTGAAATCTTCATATTTAAGAACATCATAAGAATAACCAGATTCAATTTTAGAGTCACTACCAGGGACAGTCTCACTTGATGTGAAATATGTAGTTTCAGAAGGATATTGAAGCTTCATAGAAACACCAGATTTAATATAATTTCTCTTGTTAGTACTCAGTGTGACCGACAGCTCACCCAGTTCTTTCTTACTGAAAGCACCTCTTGTTAAAGTTGCTGAAGTGGTGTTGTAAACATTGTCAAAATCGATATTAGATTTTGTAACTTTTTGATTGCCATTTTCTTCTTCCAATGGGTTTGATTGATATATATTCTTTTTCTGCATTGCAGCATCTATGATAGCATCCTGTTCCCCAATATCTGTGATACCAGACATGATCAAATCTCTTCTAAGTTTCAATTTCTCAGTCATCTCTTYACACAACTTATCAAGTTGCTGAATTTGATCTTCTGAAGTGAAGTTTGACTTGAAATGGCWTGCGGATATGCTGCCATCATCATCATAATTCAGTTGTGAACCAGCAGTTGAAAATCTGAAAAAATGTTGCATTTCTTTAATGAAGATAAAATCATAATTGTCATTGATACTGCTTGTATGAAATTGTTTATAACTCTCATGACGCTTACCAATCATTCCAACGTTGATTGAATAAGAAACCGACTGGCCATCTCCAGCTAGATCATTTTTCCTTATATGTGATCCATCGTCTCCAACAAGACCATAACCATGTCCCTTCTCAGCTTCAATTTCTTTAGAAAGACCATGACAGCTCTCACAATCAACACCGAATGAAGAAGGCAAGGTCAAATGCTCAGGTGACTGATGTTCACAAGCTGTATCAAGTAACCTAGAAGGCAACCGGAATATAAACACCTTTTTATACTTCTTCCCAGGTTTCAACATTTTCTTGTCACACAAACCATAGATAGCGCCGGTTTCAGAACATRTTTCTCCCAATCTATCAGTGTTCTGACCATAGTCAATTCTTCCAAAATGATTGCAAGCAGCAATATCATACATGTTCAAAAAAGTCTTTTTGAAGATGTTGGCAGGGTCTGTAGTTCTAAAATCCTTAGAAGTACTGTCATTAATTGTAACTGTACCTTCCAACGAGACCAAAAACATTTCAAATGGAATGAGGTTCTCTGATGTATTTTCAACTAGAATGTAACCCGTAACAGTATCACCTGGGGAGTAAACTTTCAGTGGCGACTCTCGTGTAGAAGGAGTATTTCTATTTGGAAGATCTTTTGTAAGAACAATGGTCAAGTTTATTGGTAAGTCCAGCCTTTGCAATGAGTCTAAATTGTTCAACACCAATATATTTGGATCCATTGAAGGACCATTAGATTGCGTGATGCTGGCCTGTGGTGAGTCATGCGTGGTCTGTTGTTGTTGTTGCTCTTCATATGATGGAGGAAGACCTGCATTTTGTGTTGGTTCAGTTTCAAGTAAAGATCCATTGAAGACGTAATTGTACATTACAAATGAAGGCAAAAAATGTTCTTCCAAAGATTCTGATTCTTTGGTCATTAAAACATTGGCTTGGGAGTCAGTGGTGTTGTCATTAGAAGTGTGAAAAGTCATGTTGGTATGTGCTCACTGGTGATGTTCAGGAAGATTTCAAAGCCATTTCAGTTTGGCATATTCAGCTTTAGCATAGCTTCTTGTGATTCTGGTTGTTGTTCATAAAATATGGAAAGGGTCGATGCTTTATACATGAGTATAAGTGCACGTAAGTACAATCACYGACGGTCTATTAATATAAATTTTTCATATGCATATCCTCGGACGAGTCGGACTGTGGCTGGCCTGGCGTCTGGACTCTGTTCAAAAGGTGATTTGAATCATAGGATTCTCTTTTTAATGGTCTTCAACATTATATTTTAGGGGATTCATTTAAATTCATTAATACATTAAGTTTACCCATGTAGATGACACGGGAAAAGGAATTCATCATGCAGGCAGCAGGTCGTTATATATACACAAGAAAATCAACCATATCACCAAAAAACCAATGATGTCCCACCAAATCATTAACTAGCTCTATGTCCAATMGCATAACCACGAAGATACCACATGGAAACAATAACCATGAATCCTAATGCACCATAACCAATAGTGAATGGGTTCACAAAAGATTCTGCTTCTTCAGGTTCAGGTTCTAAACCAGGAGTACACACTCTTGGATTACAAGCTGAATTCACCAAATGACACAGTAACTCACTGAGTGAGGGACCCCAACCGGAAGAGATATGCATTGGTGGTTGTAAATACATCTGTTTAGTAAATGGTTCTGGTTGTTGATCCGATCTTTGTTGCTGTCTATCTAAATCGGCTTTCAATGCAACAAATACAACTGGCAGATCGTGGATACCTGGATAGTTGTTCATTAAGTCAATTAATCTTTGGAAAGATTCAGGATCAGATGAATCATAGGCCAGACATAGAACATCACAGGTTTCTAGTTTAGCTTGGTTTTCTAAGATTGCTCCTTCCAACTCCCCCAATTCTTCCAAGATCAAATAACATTGTTTACCTCCAGGAAGTTCCACACTGTTCACGACAACATTTGGTTGAATTGTAGGCGAGTAATGTTCACTATATCGTCTTCCCAAGAATGACTCAAGCAAAGAGGTCTTACCACAACCTGAAGCACCAACAATAAAACAATTGAACACAGTTCTATCCATTACTGGGGCTCTGAACAACTTACCATTTCTCTTTCTTGTCTTTCGAGCTCTTGTCACATGTAATCCTGAAATTGCACTTGATCCATTTTTGCTGTTTAGTTTATCAACATAACCAAAATATCCCAAATATTCTAACGTCGTTCTATGATCTAGGTATGTTGTCATTGCCCATTGAGCCAGCCAACCTTGTAATGTGACATAACCTACTTCGTTGCAAACAACACTTCGTGGAAAATTAGTTTCTTGCCACGATTTGGGAATGCCCGGTGTTGGGAAGAACAGTTTGTACAATTCATCATCACTCAAACCACCGTCATTATCTTTATCAAATAAAACAAACAGATCAACTAAAAACTTGTAACCTTTCGGAGATAGTTCCACACTCGAATTTGGAGGAACATCAATCTTTGGATGCAATATTTTTTCATCTATTGATAATGAATCTGTGTAATGAAATGCTCTTAAAATACCCCAAATGGTTTCATGTCTTCCCATCTCAGCATAAAATTTATTCAATGCAAGAAAACCTTCATTCGATATTCCTCTGGCAACAGCAGATCCAGGAATTGACGCATTCAAAGTTTGTTTGACATCTTCCAATTCATTCACATCCATGGACTTATGAAAACACTTTTGTTGCAATTGCATGAATTCATCATCACTTAAAAACCCATCTTGATCTCTATCACAGAGATAAAATATTCTGTTTAGTGCCGCCACTGCTAATGGTTTCAAACTGCTGTCTTTGTAGTCATACAACGGGGCAATTGGATGCGACACTGCTCTTTGGCATAAGTAAAATGCTTGATTCACATTATGATTATCCTTTGCACAACATCGTATGCAAGCTTCAACTTCTTTGAATTCTTTCAAGAGAGGGACAAACTCATCATTTATCACATTCTCAAGGTCTTCCACATCACTACTGCTGTTGTTGTTCAGGAGGTAGTAGTCTGGAAACGAAACGTCTCGCCCTTCAAACATGTTATGCTGTTGGAATTGTTGTTGCTGTTGTTGTAGTTCAGATTCATGATCATCGGTATCTGCTTTCATCATATTGTTGCAGATGACAACTGGTAGGTTAACACCCATTGATCTGAACATGGGGATCCAGTAAAGTGAAATTCTTTCATAKGTGTAGTGATCTGAGTAAACTAACCATATCACATCGGCATGCCTTATTTCTGATTGTAGCAATGAGAYATCAGAAGACAGCGTATCTATCAAAATGGTTGATTTGGGAGAGTATGTTGAAGATGAAAAATCTCTTGGAATGGTTATTGGTGGAATGACATGTTGTATGTTGGGGACAAATTTGTCTTTGATCAAAGAGGTCAGAATGGATGATTTTCCAACACCTTCATCACCACATATCACGACTCTTATCGTGTCCATCATTTTGTTTTGGCTGTTGTTGTTATACTTTTTGGTTGAGGTGTTTGGGACGTTCGGAGTTGCCTTACATTTTTCACAGTGTCTTGAAAAAATAAGTCTGACAATAGGTGGCTTATTGACACGCTCACCTTGATGGCAGAGCTCTTGCCCTCGCTCGCTGTGAACATTTGCCATTTGGACAAGTTGAGCAGGGAGGCAAAACAGTGATGTGTGAAGTGTGGGTGTCTTGATGGCAACTCATCTACAACACAATCATCTTTGAAATAACAAGACAACAATGGTATGTTTCAATCACAAAGAAGGAATGCTATTCACAACAATTTGAGACCGTTTATACTAACTCAATTGCAAATTGGCGTTCTCATTGATCACCATTTTTCACGCAGACATCAATTGGTACTGGTTACGATTTATCTAACTCCATCTTTTCACCAGATGGAAGAAACTTTCAAGTGGAATATGCATCCAAGGCTGTTGAAAACGCCGGAACATCATTGGGAATAAGAACAAAAGATGGTATAGTGTTGGCAACAGAGAAGATCGTCACCTCCAAGTTGCTGGTTCCAAACAAGAATAAGAGAATCCAAACTATAGATAGACACGTTGGTGTTGTTTACTCCGGTTTGATACCAGATGGAAGACATTTTGTGAACAGAGGAAGAGATGAAGCCGAATCTTTCAGATCATTATACAAAGAGCCAATTGGAATTCCAGGTTTGTTAGACAGATTAGGTTATTACGTGCAAGCATACACTTGTTACAACTCTGTTAGACCATTCGGTATCAACGCCATTGTCGGTGGTGTTGACGAAGATGGTCCACATTTATACATGGTTGAGCCAAGTGGAGTTTACTGGGGTTACTACGCTGCTGCTGCAGGTAAAGGTAGACAAACTGCCAAGGCTGAATTGGAAAAGCTCGATCTGACCACAATGTCCACCAGAGATGCCGTCAAAGAAGCTGCTAGAATCATATATTTGGCTCATGAAGATAACAAAGATAAAGAGTTTGAATTAGAGATAACTTGGATAAGCAAAGAAGAGACCAATGGTTTGCATAAGTTTGTTCCAAAGGATTTGTTAGAAGAGGCTATCAAGTATGCTGAAGAAGAAGGTGATGATGACGGATCATCTGACAGCAGTAGTGATGAAGAAATGGATGATTAGATTCCCCCATATTAGTTGCTTTTCTTGATATAGAACYTTCATCACTTGTGTTCTGTAATTTATATTCTTTTGCCTTCTCAATAACTACATGAAGTTACACGTTAACGTTGAAGATTTGAGTAGTCAAAATCGACAATGATTCAAAATGGAATATTAAATGAAAGCGAGTATACACAAGTAGCATAGGGGCCTATAAATACAGAATAATTGGTGGGAAAATTAGACACGTAGCAATGGTAATTGGAGTTTCCTATCCACGACGTTCGTAAATAGCTAACTGGGCCTTTAATCTAGCAATTTCAGCTTCTTGATCATTGAACCTTTTCTTACTTTGTTTCCGTTCAACGGCAAGATTTTCTTCAGCTTGTTTCCATCTCCGGACCACCTCTTCGAGTCTCAGTTTTGATCTCGGACTACCACCATCGTCATAACGAGCACCAACACCGTTACCGTCAGCTTCACCGGAAACACCATTTTTATTATTGACATCATCCAAGTTAGGGTTTTCACCATCACCGTTTTGAGCCCCATTGGCAGCTGTATTCGCAACAGCTAGACGATCAAGTTGATCCTGCAAATCAGCACATTGATTTTGCAATCGTTTGAACTCCTCAGATAAAGTACTATGATGATAAATGATTTCTTCAACAGCGACCAGTCCATACTGGTTCACGGCACTATGAATTTCTGAAATGGTTTCATCTGATAATTCCAATTTCTCACGATCTGCTAACGAGATAACTTTTTGAGCGGCTTCTTTAACGGACTTCTTGTCTAGGATGACACGGAACAGTTTGATTAAATGGGTTTGAAAGTTGATGTCTTTGTTTATCCAATCTTCGAAGTTCATCTGTAATGAACCAAATGCTTGTTCCAGGAAATGAGAAGATTGCAACAGCTCATTGAATTTCCTGTTACGAGCCCTCAATTGGGCTTCAAGTTTAGTTATCGTGGACTCTAAGTTGTTGTTATCAAACATTAGTTTTGTGGATTGGTTTTTCAGGTTTTTAACCAGTTCAGTAAGATCATGAACTTGGGCAGCTAATTGTTCTCCTTCTTGTTCCAATAGTCTGATCGATTTGTCCTTTTCAGCTAGAGCTTGTGAAGTTTCTGTACCTTTGTCGTTCATTTCTGCAATGTGGCTTTTCAGTCTTTTGATCTCTTCAGGGTCAGCCATTCCTTTATCGACAACTTGTTGGGATAACACCTTGTTCTCATTTTGCAGATTACCAATCAATGAATCTTTGAACTTGACCAACTTCTTGAGTTTTTTGCTCTTACTTATCTCATTACCCAGTAGCCCATCGACCTTCTCCAATCTTTCTTGTTGGGCTTGGAAACCCTTCAATGAATCCTTCAACTTCTTACTCAGCAATTCAACACGAGCACCATTCTCAGACTGTAGTTCCAAATGATGAGCTATCAACATCTCAACTAGGTAACCTAGCAAGATCAATTTATTCTTCAACACCGAATTAGACAACGTCTCCTGTAATTTCTGCAACAGACTTTCATCACTGGCAAACACACSGGACTCACTAATCACCAAAACTATATCATCCACAATCTTTTTACAATTCATATTATCATTCTGCAACTCAGAAAACTGATCATCCAACTTACTGAACGCACCAAGCAATTCATTAATCTGAGATTTCAGATCAGCCACTTCTGCAGCCTGTGCAGTTTGATCAGATGCCAATTGAACTTGAATCAACGTATTCAAATCGTCTTTGAAATCAGCACCGTATTTATCAGACAGCAAATCTTTCTGTAACTTCAATTGAATCTTACAATCCGTGAGTTCTTTCGTGAGTCTTTCCAACTGATGCTTGATACTTTTTGAATTGAATAGCGTAGTTGAATCGGGTTTGAGTAAACTGTCATCGTGCATGTTTGAGAAAAATGAATCCAATTCACTCATTGACATTGTAACTTTATGAGATTTACGACGTTGGCCTTGATTCGTTGATCCTTGTGATACTTGACGCACACCAGATTTCACTCTATGTGTTCCAATGTTATGCTTACTTGCATGACTTGTGTTAGCTAAGATGCTGTCACTMTTATGATGGTAAATGTTATTGTTGCTATTTTCATTAATTGTGGCATTAGACACATCGACATCAGCGATCAAGCTKGCATTAGCTGAAGTAATTGTGTTGTTGACTATGTTAGGCATTGAGATCGTGGTATCGACAAAACAATTTGCGCCGTCTTCACAGATCAATTGACTGTTGTCGTTATCTGAATCATCATCGTTGAATAGTTCTTTGCTCAGGTTTGACATTGTAGATAACCGTTTTTCTCTAATTTGTTGTCTTTTTCTAGTTGGTGTGTTCAGAGGTTCTCTTTCCTGTCGTAAATTGAAAACAGCGATTGGCATTTTTCTTGAAACTGCAGATGATGGAGCCGTTGAAACTGGTGAGTTGTTCAGTGACTTCCCCATTCCAGTTCCAGCAGATGAAACACGAGGACTTGAATGTAATGATGAAGCAGAACCAAAACTATGTTTTGTAAAAGATAGTGATTGATGAGTTGGTGGCGTACGTGTGTTTCTGTTGGCTAGGAGATGGAAGTTATCACTACGCACAGACATTGGTTTTCGGGTCTCTTCAGAACGTATCGTACCTATCACTGGCCTTTGATCTAGGGTCTCGTTATTATCTCTGGCACTTTCAAGTTGATTATCATCGTTAGTGGAGCCAGTTTGTGTACTGAGATCAATACCGGTGTTGGGAACATTATCCTCAACATCATGAACTGCAGTTGTGTTTGAATCATCAACATCATGAACTGCAGTTGTGTTTGAATCATCAACATTTTCAATAACCGCACCTGAAACATTCTTTGGCTCATCATCGTGGACAATGCTGTCATCTGATCCGTGGGTGATATTATCCGATCCCAAAATTGGCGCATGTTGGGAGAACAAAGTGGATGTTGGTGTGGGGTTCCCATTGATGGAATCATCTTCTGTATGATCAATGCTGTCATTGCTCTGATTGTGGTTGTCAAGGTTATCCTCTTCTTTGCTTGAGTGTGGGATATCATCAATTGTAGATTCCATCTTTTCGTTGAATACAAATGAAATGCCTGGTAGTCTTGAATGGTCGTAATCGGTTTCAATAGATTTGATATCACTTTGGACAGGCTCGTTATCTGTGTTCTTGGGGTCAGTAACTTCATTATCGTCACTGTTTAAGATATCACTTTCAGAAATAGTATCTTTGACATCAATTGGGGTATCGACAACAGTTGRAGCATTTATTTTGATATGAGAAGCACCATGTTGATCAGCTGAGTTGGACTTCTCAAGATTCTGTGATCCATCATGATGATGACCTGCGTCATTATTATTTTTGTGAATAAGCACGGTATCATTACCAGCTTGAGAGTTTTGAATACCGGAATCGTGATCTTCTTCTTCAAGTATAGACAATGCTTTAGTAGCAGAAACCAGTTCTTCAACACTTATGTTATACGGAGCATCATCTTTATCATCTCGAACCGGTGGTGCAAACCCATCATACTCATTTTCAGGAGCAGGACTATATAACTCATCCAGAGTAGCACCAGACGCCATTCTCTGTTGCACAAGAGTAGGTGGGTTTCCTGAACCAGAAACGTGTCTTAAGAAACTTAACGACGTAGACCGACTCTTCTCACCACCAGCACCATTAGAAAGATTACCAGAGACATGTCTGTTGCCAAAATTCACACTTCCTGCTCTTGACCCTGGGCCTGAACCTTTCCAGCTGTTCATGTTGAAACCTTGTGTGCTCTGACTAGCCAGACGGAAACTGTATAGGGATGCCTGGGTATCATGTTTTTGAAGGGATGGATAATAACCGGAACTACCTCGCGTACCTGGAACACTGGTTGGGATGTCTACGTATTCTCTTTGAATCGTGGAGTCACCAGGCAAGACAGAGGAGACATTTAGCATGTCTGTGTTGTTGTTATTTTCATTATGGTCGTTGTTATGTGTGTTTGAATCGTGTTCTTGCTCGTCTTGTTCGTCTTGCTCTATTGTGGATTCTGGTTCGGTTTGCTCTAGGATCGTGTCTGTGTTGAATTGATAGATCCCTTCGTTGTTGGTGTTTGTGTTCGGTAGTTCAGATATGTTGAAGCTTGATAATTCTGGTACACTGACATCAGMGTTTTCTTCTTCATCTTCTAGTTCTAAATGATGTTGTGGAGATTCTGGTTCATTGATGATTTTCGATAACAGATAGTCAGTGTTATCTTCATTATTGCCGTCCTTTTTGCTGTCATTCACACTGGGAGCCTGATTCATTGATGTGCTCTGCGAGTCCACTTTTTTCGTAGTGATTTCTTCTGTATTTGAAGACATGACAGAGATCAAGAAAAAAGGGTGATTGASGTTCTGTGGGAGGGATTTTAGAGTGGAAAGCAGTTGAAACTTCAGTCATTTTGGTGTTTATTTACCTTTTCCACACAGCACTTGTTTTTCTGTTTTCGCCCTGTGGAACAGTCGACTGAATCAAACCTGTGGACATCAATGAAAGTGCAGGGGGTTACCTAGTCACGTGACAAAATCTTTAAATCTCCCGTGTAGACAAAAAACAGTGTCGACCATCSCTACATGCCGTGGGCCGAGCAGTCACTGAGTCACTGAGTTACCAACGTGATAAATTTCTTAAAATAGTGGGCCTGGCTCTCGAGAGAACAATTGAACGGACGCTGAATTGGAAGGGAAAGTTGTATATCGTGAGCTGGTGAGCTGGTGCTAAGTGCTCAGCATGAGGATATGCCCCATTTCTATAATCACACAGAACAGAAAGGGATGGGAACGTTTTCTGAGTTCTGGCTGAAGAAAGATCAATCAATTGTAATTTGTCACTTCATATATGCCGTAGGAATCAATTCCAGCTCACCTGTTCTCTTTGTGCTGTTCTTCACCTTTCAAGCTTCAACTCAATCACCCGAATCACACCCTCAAGACATTTTCAATATTCTCAGTCAGGTTATACCTCCGCCGCCTTAGTGATCTAACATTCATATTCCACACAGTTCTATAATAATAGAAACGACGAGAACAACAACAACAACAACAACAACAACAACAACAACAACAACAAACAACATCTACAACAACAGCTACAAGAACACCTTTTTTAGCAACAAACAGCATACTGTGAATTTGTGAAGTTCCCATCATGAGCAGTCTCAGTCGTTTGGACAGCCAGTCAAGTCAGACTGATCCCTTCATGAAACGGAGAACCATTCAGAATGTGCCTTCGCCCAAAGAGAATGCTTATTTGAGAAAGTTGGCCGAATTGGAAGCCAAAGAACAACATCACTATTCTTCAAATGGCGTCGATGATGAATATGAGCATGAATATAAGAAAGAACCATTGACTCCACAAGAATATTTGAGACAACTTCAAGTCAATTCAAGATTAGATTCCATGTATCGTGCTAACAGAAGGGCACAACAGTCTCAAGCCACCCAAAGTCAACCTGATCTTGCTATTAATACAACACTTGATAAGTTGAGGCAAAATCTTACTAGTGATAGAACAATGTCCTATTCTGAGTTACCACCACCACAACCTGTTCCAACCAACCATATTCCTTCTTCTGGTACTTTCAAGTCTGTCAATTCAGAGGAAAAACATTCCAAGAAGAAACTGTTATCCTCTTTCAAGAAGGAAGCTCAACACGTCAGTGCTGGATTGCCAATGAAGCTCAAGAGAACTTCAAGATTGTTTTCATCATCTTCAAGTAAAATGGATCAAGGTTATGAGTTCCAACAGGAGGCACAACCTGAATCACATTCTTCCCATTTCCACTCCCATTCCCATTCACAACAAAAATCAAGAAGAGTGCTTTCCCATTTCATATCTGACAAGGATAAGAGTTCGGCAAATAAGACTTCTAAAAAGTCAAAACGGTTTACGAGCAAGGTTGTTTTTCCATCGGATTCAGAAACTAAAGAGGAACCTCAACAACAACAGCATCAACAGCCACAACAGACATATACCAATTACCGTAAAAATTTGCAAAAAGCTCCTCAGCAGCAACCTTACAATGATTCTCAACAACTAGACCAGCAAAATCAACATCAACAAAAACCGTTACCAGTCCCAGCACCACAGCAGCAGCAACATCAAGAGGCTCCACAAACTCAATCTTCGCTGAACTCAAACCCATACGAAGCACACATGAGCTATAATCCCGTTTYAACTGCTCCTGTGATTCCAGAGAACTCAGATCAATTCTTAACAGAGATCCCAGCAAACACATTCAATAATCCTCCTCAGTCATACAACAATTCCTTCGTTGCCAGCCCTCCTATCAAGAGAGACTCTTCTGATTCCTTTAATACATCATCCATGACATCATCCTCCAATTCTCTGTTAACATCACCTGCTGTTCGTCCATCACCATCATTTGGTTCAACCACATCACATCTTCGTACTGGACCTTCTCATCCCGTTTCAAGCGTACCATATTCCCACCCAATTCAACCTTCCAAAATCATTACGTCRCCTAGAAATGGGTCTCCCGGTCTCGCGAGTCCTACTCAGCTTGGGTCTCCATTGACTGGTTTCCGTCCAAGATCAACCACAAATGGTTCAGAGAGTGGAATTCGTCCAAGATCAGCTTCTGGTTCCAAGCGTCCTATTAAGACAAATATGAAGTTTAGTCCTGTGTTCAGAAGAAAGTCAGAGGCTTCTCATAATCAGAATGATGATTCAATTGGTGAAGTGGCTGGTCCATCGGCTTTGAATGAATCTAGTGAGCCTGATTTTGTTCGTGGTGTTAAACATCCTGAAAATCATACCATTAAAGAAGGAAAGACTGTGTCTAGTGGCTGGATGTCTTCTAGTTCAGATGACGATTCAGATGATCCTAGAGAATTGGGAAAGAATAAGAATAGGAACGTGAGAACTAAAAGTTGGGTGGATTTTTCAGATGAGGAAGACGCTGAGGATGAGATGTTTAATAACACGAATTATTCGTATCCATTAGGTAACAACAACGGTCATGTTCAACCTCATCTTCCTGAACCTATTTCATTTGCTCCTTATAATCCAAGTGATGAAACTCCAATGTTGTCTCCTTTGATTGACGTCTCAGCTAAGATGAAGAGAGAGTCTATTACTCCACCTGCTAATATCACTCCTACTGAACAACAACATCCTATTGTGGAACCACCTATGGTGACACCAGAGAATAAAGTTTCCAAGCCTGTTCACTCCATTCAACCAGAACAAAAAAATCAACATTTATCTCAACAACAACAACAGCAACAACAATTTGTGTCACCAGTGTCGGCATCACCATCGAGTTCCAACTATGTTGACGACGCTGAGAATGAGTCCACCACCGATGACGGTCAATTCAGTTATATGGCTTCAGAAGCTTCCCCTCGTGAATCAACCAATCCTTACTCATCAACGTATCTTGCTTCTGAACCACTTAGTGCTCCAGTGAAACCTGTTTCTTCTTCAGCTAATCACTCTGAGACAGATTTGGCTACTCTTGGAGCCGCCACACCAACTGGATCCACTGTGGATGTCACCGCCATTGATCATGATGAAGGTAATGTTACCGCTGTTTCCCATTCTGGAGTCAACGATACTACAACCACTGCTGTTGAAGATAAAGTCAATGATAATGCTCTGGCTGGTTCACCAGTCAATTTGGTCAACTTTGGTCCATTTGAGTCCACTTCAAGAAAACCTCGTCCTGAATTACCTGAAGTTGATGAGCGTGAGGCTATTTTGAGAGTCGATACATCCACTACTACGAAAGACCATTATGATGGGTTTGATGGTGCTGGCTCTGGCGATGATAATGTGGAAGAAGATTCTGAGTTTCCTACTCCTGTTGTCACTTCAACTACTCCTGTTTCTCCTGCTCGTGGTGTTAAGTCTGGTGGCCGTGATGAGATTCCTAGACAGCCTAGTATTGCTGAGTTGGATGAAAGTGTTACGGTTTTAAATGCTGTTGTCTCTGAGCCTGCCATTTCAACTACATCTAAGCCAACTGAACGTTCTGTCACTCCTGTTGTTGAAGAAAAGGAGCAAGAAGTTGCTGTTCCATTGGTGAAAGACGCTGATACCGTCAAGCCTGTTCACAATGTCGCTTCAACTGATTCAGAACCARTTCCTGAACAAGTTCCAGTTCCTAATGCTTCCGTCTCTGTGGATACCCATCCTGCATTTGATAATACAGCAGTTGAAAGAAGCTGGCTTCATGAAGCAGTTACTGATGACTCTGTTAAAGAGGCCGTTGCTCCAAGTATATCAAGGAAGCCTGTCGATACCGGTGATGCATCAAATACTTCTGATGTTTCTCCTGCTTTGATTGGCTCTGCTGGTGTTGCATCTGGTGTGCTAGCTGCCGCAGTTGTTTCTGCTGCTAATGAGGCTGAGACTGGTCCGTCTAGTGTTATTGAAAAGCCAGTTGCTGTTGAAAGTGCTCCTAGCAATGTTGAAAGTGATGTTGAGAGACCAGTTACTGCTTCGGATCATGAAGAGAAGCYTATCTCTACTTTGACTGCTATTGCCAAGGCCAAAACATCTGATTCTGGTTCTTCAGCTGTTAAGAACGCCACAAGCAATAATATTGAACCTGCTATTGGTAAGCCTACGGCTATTTCTGCCACTCCAGATAGAGTTGAATCAACTGGGGGTTTTGCTGGAGTTGATAAAAAGGTTCCACCAACGGAGTGGCTTTCTAAGTCTGTCTCGCCAGAGGTTCCTCTTGCCAAGTCTGTCTCATCAGTTGATCCTCTTTCTAAGTCTGTCTCATTAGTCGATCCTCTTTCTAAATCTGTCTCACAAGATCTGCTTCTTTCCAAGTCTGTTTCTCAGTTTCCAAGGTCCAGTGTTACTTCATTGCCTCATTCTAGTGGTAATTTGATTACTCCTACTGCCATTTCATTTTCTAGTAGACAAGGTTCAGTCGCTTCTGGTAGTCCAAGTAGAAAGTCCATTTCTTCAACACCAGGTCCAATTACTACTGCTTCATTGTATCAGAATTCTGCCGAGTATCATGATTACATTTATCGTACGAATGTGAGAAAGAGTTTGACTGTTGAACAACGTGCCCAGATTGCCGATAAGTATAAGCTTCCTTCCGACTCAGATTCAGATTCTGGTGTCGAAGAAGGTGAAGAGGAAGAAGATCACGATAATAGTGATGTCGAAAATCAGAAGGCAGCTGTGTTGGATAACTCAAAGAAAACAGAACAAATTGGTGGTGCTAGYACTACTGCTACTAAATCTGCTGATGTTGCACCCTCTGTTGGTGCCCATAAGAAAGTTGATGATGTGCAAACTACATCTAGAGATGTCTTATCTAAACAACCTTCAAACACAAATGCCACTGCAGCTGCTTCGGAGATTAATATTTTTGAGAAGGTTCATTCAAGAAAGAGTTCCCAAGTTCATTCAATAGCTGATTCTGAAGTGTCTAATCCTGGCCATTCATCCTTTATCGCTGAAACGAGAAAGAAATTGGGCGGTTCGTCCGTTCCAAGAGCGAAGTCACCAATCTCCGTTGGTTCTGCCGAGCTATCTTCCAATTCCATCCTCGACAGACATAATTACCAAGAGGTTTCTGCTAGCTTGAACCATTCTTTGAAATCAGCCACTTCTAGTAATTTCCACATTCCTAATAAACCATCTGGATCAGGCTCCTCTATTCTATCTTCCCATTCTAAGAATATGTCAATTAGAGGTACTCAAACTCCACCTAAACCATTTGCTGTTGACAAACGTGATTCATTTGACTTCGAATTTCAAGTTCCACCATCTGAATCCATTGGTTCTACAAAGACTAGTAAGTCGATTGATCCAACAGCACAGTTGCATGCCCCTTCTTCTTCTGTAAAACCTGAAGGTGCTGGTGTTTCTAATGTTGAAAAAGCTGTCGATTCTTCGGAGAAGAAGAATGCTAAGGATCATTTGACATCTTCCTCTGGTCTGTCTCTTGCTTCTGAATCTTCTGTTACTGCACCTCGTGTTTCTGCTGCACAATTGTTCAGACACGCTCGTGCTTCGAGTCTTGGAATTGCCTCAGATATCACCGTTGGTCATTCACCTGTTGTCGCAAAGGCTCCAACTATGGCTACTCCTCCTTTGCCTGAAGCACGCAGTGAGTTTACTGCCACACCATTCAAAGATGACGATGATCTGTTTGAGTCATTCCACACTGATCCACATATGTCACTGCCAGCTGAGCTGAAGGTTTCACGTGTTGTTAGTAGAAATGAAGATCTGATCCGCGCTCGTTCTGATGAATATGTTACTGTTGAACAACTTCAAAGAAGACCTAGTCTTGAATTCATTCGTGGTAGTAAACCCCAACTGTCACAAATATCTGACTCTGATAAGCCAAGTGTTTCATCGACCTCTGATTTGGTTCATGATACGTCGAAACCGGATGTGTTGGATACATCATTAGGTGTTGATAAAACTGGTATGACCCCACTTATTGAAAATGGTGCTTTTGTGTTTGATGAAGGAAGCCTCAATGTGAATTTTGATCTTGATGCCGCTTCTACTGATAAGGATGCTCCTGCTTCTGATGATCAGATTGGCTCTTCTAAGCATGTCAAGATTGAAGCTCCTGCCCTGCATGAGACCGATTTAGTTGATATTTCCGTTGCAGGTCCTCATAAATCATTAGCTCCTCCTCACTCGCAACATGATTCTCAGAATGGTATTTCAACTGCATCTGACACAGTTCCTGCTAGTAATGATATTGAACATCCAACATTGAAAGCAATCGAGGAAGATGCTGGTTCAGATGCCGACTCAGAGCGTCCTTTGCCCCCTCTTCCTTCAATTAAAGCGGAAGAAACACCTGCTTTGGCTAAAAAGAAGTCTGCAACATCAGTATTAGCACATACTCCTTCTCCATTATCTGCCCGCGTCTCCTCTACTGCTTCATTAACTCTGATACCACCTGCTATGCGTGGCGTACAAGGTGGCGACTCAGAATCGCTTTACTCATCCGTGAACACCATCAATACTACTGTTTCACGTACTGATACCGAAGCTACTGGTACCCTTGAGCATAGATATGCTAATTTGTCCCCAGATGTGGTCGCGATAGTCAGCAAGCATTCAACCGGTGACAAATTCCATGATCTTGAAGATTACAAATATGTCAATTACAGTGTTTTCTGGGGATTGTCAAAGGATGAGACACGTACAATGGTCCAGGCAGATAAATTGGGTTACGAAGAACAGAACAGATTGTTTGAAGTTTACTCTTATTTGCTTCGTATGAGATTTAATGTGAATAGAATKGTTAATCACTACGGTGAATTGTTCAGAAAGGCAGAAGGCTTGACCACTGATCAGAATGAAGATTACAATAAGGTGTTTACTCCATTGAGCTCGTTTGGAAAGAGTTTGGACCATGTCATTCTTGATAAGTTGAAACCTGAGTATGATAACGTTATGATTGTCGATGGAAAGTATGTGATCAAGGTTATCAGACGTTGGCTCCAGAGATTGAATAGATATTTTGCTTCATTTTCGAAGGCCATCATTTATCTTGTCAAACTTTCTACTACTGCCTCTGTTCGTCAATGGATTGGTTCAATTGAAGAAAATGATCCGATGGCTCATCCATTAGCAGCTAATGTAAAATTATTGTTCACAACATACTTTTTAACATTCTTGGCCCATTTGCGTAAGATTATTGAAGACTTGAACAAAACATACACAAAAATGAACAAGAAGAGAATGGTTGAGTTGACAAGTGAAACATTTGAAATCTTGACTCAGATGAACAAAGCAACCGACAACAATGCCAACTTGGATAAGAAGATTAAGTTGAATGATAAATTGCATTGTTCAGATTACGTCTACATGGAAATTGTTGATATGTTTGATAATTCGAGAAAGTTGAACGAGCCCGTTGAGGATGTGGACATTTTTGTCGCTGGTCATTGGCAGGGTGCAACGTTAGCAGTGTTGGATAACTATTTCTTACCATTGCTGAAAGAACAAAAACCCAAAGAGTTCAAGGACCCTAATGATTTAATTACCACGTTGCGTACACCTCCTGCTCCAATACAGTATGTGATTCACGAGGAAACTGTTTTGAATAACGAAAACCCACCAACTGATGGTTCGTCGGCTTCATTGATTGCTGCTGGAAATAGCATCGCCTTACTCACTGTGACTGATCCTGGTAATGAAGGTGTTTACAAGTTTAAATATGTTATCCAAGAAGGTAGAGATGATCCATTCCTCCGTATGCAAGCTGATATCAGACGTGCACAAGCAGATATTGATAAACGGTCTTCCAAAGCTTATTGTTTCAAGATGATCAACTGTAACACTTTTTACTCAAAACCATCGATTCCAAAATATCCATTTGTTGAACGTAAGGATAGACGTTTCAATTTGATCGATATGGCTATCCGTACTTCCTTCACCAAACCTGCTGCTCCAGCTAAGGGTTCATTTGATGATACTTTTGTTAATTGTGTCGAGTTCTTTAGATATCCTGCGGGTACAAGACCTAAATTTATTGCTGGAACCAATAATGGGCTATATGTTGGTGAGCCTGATGATCCATACAGTTGGAGACTTGGTATCAAACTTCCAGACATTACTAAAATGGCTACAATTGATGGTACAGTTCTTGTTTTATTATCTGATGAAAGATTACAGTTCATCCCTATTGAAGCCATTGGTCGTTGGTACACCGGAGAACTGCCTTATAAAAAGATGCCGGAGTCTTGGTTCAAGCCAATTGGAAAGGGRAAAGCTAGAGGTTTCGAGGTTGGTCACCAAACCGACAAAGATGGCGAAGATCCTGTCGATTACTTGTTTTTCTGGAAAGACAAAACCATMAAGTTTGTCAATATGAGTGGTGTCGCTGGTAAGTATTTGAAACCCGAGAAGTTGAATATAGTAAAAATGCGTGCTACGTTTACCGTGAGAGGTATCAGCTTGCTTTATCCTGATAGATTTGTCATCATGCATATGAATGAAAGCAATCCTATCTTCTACATGAGTGATTTGAGAACACAGAACAATTTGGAGTTACCGTACACTGATGAGGATAAGGAGTTGAAGAGTAAGTTGAGAGAAAATTCCCCAATCAGTGCGTTTAGATTGAGTCTAGGTACAGGCCCAGGATATGAAGTTATTTTAGTTTACTCAAGATACTGTGTTTTTGTGAGTTGGTCTGCGGAAAAGAAGTGTTTCAAGAGATCAAGAAATGAAGTGATTAGATTCAGTTTTGATGTTACTGGGGCTGCATTTGATCCCGCTGAACATGCCTTAACCTTGACTGGTAACCAAAACGTTGAAGTTTGGAACGTTCCTTTGGATAAGAATGTGAGATGTGCAATGGTTAGTTATGCCATTGGTAATGATGTCAGATTGGTTAATAAATTCCCTGGTAAGATTATTGTTGCCATGAACAGAACAGGTGAAGCAGATATACCTGGTAACCAGTTGATACTGCATTTGAGACAGATGAAGTAATTGTTATTGTTAATTTTTGGTTTTAATTTTGATTCCGCTTTTTCTTTTAATTTGGTGATTGCATTTTAGTTCTATTGCGTATATATTTTTTCACTTGTGTTTTTTTTGAGTTTAGTATTTTTGCATTTTTCTTGTTTGTTTTACAAGTTTTAATTTCTAGTGTGGGCTGGTTTTTGAATATGTGATTCAAATTGATCCAGCTAGCTTACCACGTTTAATTCTGTTTTGAAATTTAAAAATTYGACTTTGATTGAAAAAATTAAAATGCATATGTATTATRTAAAGATAAACAAGTATATATTGTAAACGTTTTGGGGAATGGATATACACTTATAATTAGCAAAACATTCACGTGTAAACGGCAATGATTGTTCTCATAATACCAACAAGCTTACCACGACACAAAGAGAACTTTGAGTTATCATAACCAGAGATTACTGATGTGACAGTCTTCACAGTGGTAGGAAGACGACTCCAGATTGGATCTGCACGACAAAGAGTTTTAGAATTCTTGAAGAGAACTTCCTTCAAACCTTTCAAATGAGCAGTGTGAATCACTCCAGTTCTAACCATCCAGTCATTGCAAGTCAAGGAAACCAAATTGTCAGGCAAACGGAAGGTTTCATGGAATTTGACGTATTCAGACCAACCATCGTTTGCATCCAAGTTGCAGTCCATTTCAAAAGATTCAATGTTACATGACAAAGTATTTAACGATTCTGGATCAATGTGAAACTCCCTAGTTTGACCACAATAATGTTGAATATAGACTTTCTTCAATGCAACCATTCCACTGAAATCACACTTTTCGATACTGGCTAAGTCAGAGATCATTAATGTTTGGCACTTGTTGTTAATAATGTGGGTATCTTTCATGTTAACATCCATCAAGTGTAACTGGTTAATCTTCAAAGTTGAAATAAACTCCAAAGTGTGTTCATCAATAACTTCACCAGACAATTCAAGCTTCTTAATGGTCTTCTCCTTATTGCACAATTCAAGCAATTCGAATTCAGAAGAGCCAAGCTTGGTTGAAAACTCACTCAATTCAAATTTCAGCTTGAAGCCAAATTCTTTCAAGGCTGACTTCAAGTTTGAAATATCGTCATCACCAACAACTCTGAAATTCTCTTCTGGAATCAAAACTATTCTTTCAACTTGTTCAACATCACAACAGAGTGAATTAAGACGTCTGCTAGTATCATTATCAAATGAATCAACGTGGAAATAAACTTCCTTCAACTCTGGGAGTCTAGCAATATTAGCAATGATGAAATCAATGCTCTGTTTGCGGAAACAGGAAATTTTGGTGATCTTGCTAGCCCAACGCTTTGGCACATCAGAAAAGAAATCTGCAAAAAGGAACTCTTTTGGTGACAGTTTGGAGATAATCATGTTGAGAAAAAAAGAGCCTTCATTACCACACAGACCACGAGTATCAAATGTCAATTTTTGAAGTGGGAAACGGGAAAGAAACAGAACATAACCGGAAGCAGTGGATCTGGTCAACTTCACATCAAATGTCATTTCAACAGAAGAAGTCAATTGAAGCTTGACGTTCATAGCATAGGCGGATGTCATTGTGATTTGACATTCTGGTTCAAATAGGTTAAGGGTGTTTTTGAAAAGTTTCCAGCTTGGTGAACGAAGAAAGATGGTTTTACCCAAAACCCATGATTCATCTTGGGCCATAATCTTCAAAGTGTTAGCAATTATTTCAAGCTTCAACTCCAGAGGCAATGAGTTAGTAACAGATAAAATGTTTGAAAAGTTCATGATAGTGGCTGTGTTGTATGGTTTATTAATCTTGGTAAGATACGAATACTTTTAAAAAAAGAAAGTGATATGTAGCYGATATGTAGCTGATTTGAAAGAAAAAGGAAAATGGAGAAAATGGTCCTCCTTTTATAGACTTTTGAAAAGAAACCGTAAAAATTTCTGTATATTGATTGTTGGGTATACTTTTGTGTGTATGCCAACTCTTTRTGTGGCTATAGTGGAACAAAAATTAAGCCTGTTGAGAAATTAACCCATAGACAGAAACTAAACATGTTGGTAAAATGACTCATATAAATTGCAGAATTTAAACATTTTGGTAATTATTAACAAATTCATGAACATTAAAAAAACATTGAACAGGAAAAATTTTGACTATCGCGAGTCTCATTTTGACCGTTAATTCAACACGAGAACATGAAAAAAAGTCAAACTGTTCTTGGTTCATGAATTGATTTAAACAATGTTGTATATTATGCATTTGCTGTCGTGGATCATAACTACCAGAAATTTCAACAAGACATCCAAAGATTGTTGAGGGAGAAGTGGTGAGGCCAATGGAGTTGAGTAATCCGTTCATTGGCAAGCAACGTTGAGAACGAAGATTTCAGTGACGACAATCCTAATTATTTGTGAATGGAGAGACATATCTATTAGCTGAGTGTTAGAACCTGTGGAATAAGCCAGATCCCCTTGAATTAGGAACTTGATGTGTGTGCTCTGGTTGGTGATGAGAGGGTTCAAGTTTGTATCAGTGTGTGTCTAAAGTCTAGGAACATGCATAAAGACTAAGAAAACCAAGAGTCATATAAAACTGCTTGTTTCTGATGCCTAATATTCAATTGAATACCGTCGATGTATAAATCGCATGTGAACCATATGAACAATTATTCAAAAGATTCTGGAGCTATATTCGATTTGAAGTTCCATGAAGTTCGAAGGYCAGGCCATCTGCATCTATATATTACCGTGATCTGTGTAAAACACTTGGGAAGTATAAGCAGTAGGTACTTCTGTATATATGCCCAACTATAATGGGAAGATGAAYTTTGCACTTGCAAGTGGGGGAGCCCACACTGAGTGAGTGAGTCCCAGTTTCCAGGCTGTGTAGTATCTCCCCATCAGAAAAAATTGTATAGAACAACAGATTTTGCAAGGACTGACCTACACAAGTTTGTATATATATAGGAAACCCACAAGTAGYAACACAGACGCTTCATGGTCACAGAGACTCAGATGTTATTATTTYTATAAAAGGGGGTTAGTTTCCCTCTAATTTCAACAAAAGTATCTGCAAAATGTCACATCAACTATCAAACAACATATCAATCCACAAAGAAATGAAGGTTTTAATCGTTTTAGCTCATGCAGAGCCAAAGTCACTCACCACCACATTGCACAATATCACTGTTGAAGAGTTAGAAAAGTTAGGTCATGAAGTCAAAMCGTCTGACTTGTATGCTATGAAATGGAAAGCCACCATCGATGCTGATGACTTCCCAGAGTTTGATAAAAAGGAACGTCTTGACATTCTTACCGAATCAGGTAAGGCTTACAGTCAAGGCAAGTTGAGCCACGATATCTTAGAAGAACAAGCAAAGCTTCAATGGGCCGACATGGTGATTTTTCAATTCCCAATGTACTGGTTTACTATTCCTGCTATTTTGAAAGGTTGGTTTGAACGTGTTTATTCCATGGAGTTCGGTTGTGGTGTTGGTTAGTCAGCTGAAAAGCCACATGGTGAGAGATATGGTGAAGGTACTTTCGAAGGAAAACGCGCTATGTTGTCATTCACAGTTGGAGGTCCAGAATGCTATTATAATGAAAGAGGTGTTAATGGTGGTATGTTCGAAATTCTGTTCCCTATCAACCATGGCCTTCTCTTTTATCCTGGTTTTGATGTCTTGGAACCATTCATTGCTTACAAAGCCTATGGTCTCAGTGATGAAAGATTTCAAGTGATTTCCAAGGAATTGCGTGAACKTTTGCAAGATTTGGAGAATGAAAAACCTATTCCTTTYCGTACCCAAAATGGTGGGTACTATGATGCTCAAACTCTTGAATTGAAGCCCAATGTTATGGGTCCAAAGGGTCCTGGTCTCAAGATTCATTTGAAAGAACAATCGGAATAAAGTATTYGTCTCTCTCTTTTTAGAGAATAGTTTTCGTATTCTTTGGATGCAATCTCCTTTAGTCTAGTTTTCGATCATGTTTTTATAAGCCTTATAATATACTAGASAAACAGTTTTATCTATTGAGTACTATACCACAGAGCCCGAAGCAACGATGCCAGCGACATAACATATGAGTCCAATGAAAAACCATAGGTAATGTATCTGATGAGCCTGCAAGTGGAATCTTTCATTTTTTGAGACCTTGCAGACATGGTAATCACTTTCAAATTTTAAATGTCACCAAAAAGTTAACCTTCTTTCTCTTCAGTAATGGAAACCCAAGAAAAGGAATTCAAAAAGTAGCACAGCGTGATAATACTGAAATGATTATATGAGGTCAGTGTAGTATCTTTCTTTTTAACATGTTTGGAACAATTGTGTAAACTTATGCTGTTTTTTTTTTTCGTCGATATTGAAGTGGTAATGTGTCATGAAGGAAAAGATTGAAAAGGCAATCCGAACTTCATACTTCGGATAGATATTGGCAGCTCCAGCCTCCAGGAGGTTGGAAAAATGAGATCGATCTCAAAAGATTAAAAAGAATTTAAATAAAATCGTCGCGTCCATCGACGCTGAATAACATGTTTCTAGCTCTCTCTCTAGCTAGATAGACGACRTATAGTACCTCTTTTACATACGGTTACTGTTTAGTCTTGTACAACTACGAGTATGATCATCCTATGTTCTTTCTAGTATATAAGCTGTACATAATTGGTATGATGTGTACGTAAGTATATGATCACTGACCGGAAGTTGGAAGAGCGGTAAAAAAACAGGTGAGATTTGGTGGAYCTTATAAAGAGGGCTTACTCTGCTCCATTACCGGCGTTTTCTAGTTCCATGATTCTTTTCATCTATAATTAGGGAAACATCTTTCGAACATATATAATTGATACCRATTGAAATGAGTCAATGTAGATTGCTTATAATAGGAATCACCTGAATCACTTGAATCAGATAAGGGAGTTGCTGCTTATAGCAACGTGTTGGAATTTGGCAGTGTTTTATATGTTTTATATGTTTTATATGTCTTTTCTTAGCTGATTTTTCTGTAAAAGCGCCGGAGCGGTGAAAATTTATTTAATCTGTTAGCGAGAATCTGAGAATTGGCTGAAAAATACGAGCTAAACGTATAGTAAAAGCGGAGGACTCAACTGCTGAGCGGAAAGTGACTCATGCCAAATTCACAGGGTATATATACACACACAACAACACTAGACAGCCTTCTTTTCTCTTCAAACCATCAAATCAAACAACAAAACACCACCACTCACAACATGTCAAMAGAATACTCAATCAAAGTCCCAGCATCATCAGCAAACATCGGTCCAGGTTTCGATGTGTTAGGAATTGGTCTTAACCTATACTTGACMCTCCATGTCAAAATCAACCCAAACTCAACAACAAAAGAACCACTTTTAACATACACAGGAGAAGGATCCCATAATGTTCCACTTGAGCCTGAAAAAAACTTAGTCACTGCAGTGGCACTTTACGTGCTGCGTGCCAATAACGTTTCTGATTTCCCTCATGGTACCCATATCCATGTTAACAACCCAATTCCTTTGGGTCGTGGATTGGGTTCTTCTGGTTCTGCCATCGTTGCCGGTTCTTTGTTAGGTAACGTTGTTGGTGGATTTGGATTCTCAAGACAGCGTTGTTTGGATTACTGTCTTATGATTGAGAAGCATCCAGATAATATCACTGCTTCAATGATGGGAGGATTTGTTGGTTCATTCTTAAGAAAATTGGAAGGTTCTGAAGTTGATATCGTGGGATTACCATTATCCAAGATTTTACCACAACATGGTGCCAAGGAACAGTTACCTTCTCCTCAAGCTCCAAAAGATCTAGGAACTCACGTTAAGTACAACTGGAACCATAAGATCAAATGTATTGCTATCATACCTCAATTTGAAGTCTCCACTGAAAAATCAAGAGCTGTGTTACCTGCAGACTACTCTAAAGCAGAYGTTATCTTCAACTTACAAAGACTCGCAGTGTTAACCAATGCTGTAGGACAAGAGGGCAAACCAAGTTCAGAGTTGATTTATAATGCTATGCAAGATAAATTACATCAACCTTATAGAAAAGTGTTGATTCCTGGATTAACTGAGATCTTATCTGAGTTTACCCCAGACACTCATCCTGGTTTGTTGGGTATTTGCTTATCTGGTGCTGGTCCAACTATCTTGTGTTTGGCTGATTCCAATTTCRATGATATTTCTAAGGCTATCATTGAAAGATTCAAGAAGGAGAATGTGGAATGTAAATGGTTGTTATTGGAACCTGCTGATGAAGGTGCTGTTGTTGAAGAAGGTAGTAAGCTATAAAACATCTACCCAAATAACACAATACCACATTACTAATACTACTAAATTATTCATTTCTGATTTTTTTTGTTTTTGTTTTTGTTTTCCGGTTCCACTCCCTCTTCTACATTTTCAACGCATTAAAAGAGGTTTAATGTTTGCATAGAATAAACTACCACTCTCTTTATAAAATTCAATGATTCTACATTTACATTTCTTTTTCTTTCTCTGATCAGCTTCTTGTCTATATATACTCAGTTTGAATTGAATTTCAATGAACTATAATGAGATCTACTATCTTTTTCTAGTATTAAACAGATGATAAACAGTTTTTTGGGATTGGAAAATTGGTATATCTATAGACTAGATAACTATTTTTAAAAGTAAAGTATATGACAAATGGAATCCATCAGGGTAAGTTCTATGAATAGAAATGAATATGATGGACGGGAATGGGGGATCTGTGTCTTTTGGAAATCAAACAACAGATATAAGTACAACAATGAATGAATGAATAAAGAAACGAATTCGAATTTGTGAAAATAATGGGACAAGGTTAGATAGATCTATCCCATCATTTAAATTCACCAGCTTTACCAGCCATCAACAAACCGACAATCAAACCAAACAAGCCCAAAACAGAACCGAAAATCTCAATAACCAAAATTTTGACAAACAAAGAAGAATCAGCAGCATCAGAAATGGCAGCTGTAGAACCAGTGACACCAACAGCAACACCACAGATCAAATTACTTAAACCAACAGTTAAACCAGCCCAAAACAAAGAGTAACCAGTATACAAGTTTTCCTTGGATAAGATAGTCACTGAGTCAACAGCGGTCAACTTGGAACTGAACACAATGGCCATGATTAATCCATAAATGGCCACAACTTCACAGAAAATAATAGAGATTAAATTCTTTGTGGTGATTCGTGGTGCTTTAACACCGGCACCTATAACTGATGAACCGGTAATGAATATACCCCAGGCTGCTCCGATGACTGAAAAACCAATACAACTGGCAATACCTAAGTTGGCCCAAAGGTATGGTGAAAGAGTTTCTAAAAGTTGTCCAACGTTGAATTGTTCTCCTGAGTTGTTGAATAACATGTCTGTTTATAGTTTTTAGAAATGATATTCTGTTAGTATTTGAGGTCGATAGTGGGTGATTCGTTTGATTGATTAAGAATTTTGATTGATAAGAACTTGATTGGTTGGTGAATCCATGATGTATGTGATGCATGATTGCTGAAATGTTTGGATAAACGGAATCGCTGTCTGTAGKCTATGCCGGCATTTTGAATTGACGCATATATTACAAATCTTCGCATTCTTTCTGGTTGTATATCTTTCTATGCTGATGATGAATTTCAGTGTTCTTTCTTGTTTGTAATCTTTCAGTTTCACGTATCCATTGGAATTGTCTTGCCATATATAATGGTTTTCAGTGACTCCATTCCACTTTTCGTAAATTGCATTGACATAAGTTGATTTCAACCCAATCCATTCTAGTCCAATCATCAAACATTGTTCAAAATGAAAAATAATAATGATACATACAACCACCAACGATAGCAGCAGCAGTTAATGTAAGATATGACGTGGAACCCATCTTGTAAGTATTATTATGTTTTTSTCTCCGTTGATATCAATCAATCGTAGTGATTGTTGTTGTTGCTGTTATTTGCTGTGCGATGAAATGAGAACCAAAGGATGATGTGTTGGTCGCAATTGGTTGTTGTTTGTGTGAGATTCGGTGCTGATAGGCCTCTCTTCATGTGCTGCTTCAATCTTGACTCTTCAGTATAAGGCAAGAACGATATTTACAACAGGAAATTTAGGTGTTGCAATTCAGAGCCGGTGCACGGGTGTTGGTGATACTTTGGGAAAAGGTCGATTTAGCGACGCATTTTGTGGACGATTATAGCTAGCTACTAGTTTTTTAATTCTGATCGATCGAAATTTCAATTTTTAACCTCAATTTATGAAAGATATTCTGAACACGGAAATAAGGGCAAGACTAAGGGCTCTGAYTTGAATCAAACTCATGGTCTCAAAATATATGTAGTTGATTGGTTAATTGGCTGAATTAAATATATCTAGAACTTTTCTATTTGAAATGCTTGGATTGCCCCAGGTACACCATCAAACTAAAAACGGAATCCCTCCCGAYTTCCCGACCCTGCGGCCCTCGGACCTCTTCGCCTATTGTAAGTTGTTTTGATTGGCCCTGAATCCTGTCCTGACTCCTGACTTCTGACCCTGATCAATGATGACAAATTTACGACGAAACAGTCTGACTGATCCCAAATTAACCATGTGTCGATCAACTCCCCAACTACGTACTTATCATTGAATGTGTTTTCCCACTAACCACTGTCAAATATACGACATGCCTTACAAGTATAAAAACTAATTGATATTCCATGCTCTCAAAGCTATCATGCATCTCTCTAACTCCCCAAGCTGTCCTTTGGTTGYTCTTTCTCTAGAACTACTCTAACCAACAAACACCAGCTAAACAAAAATGACATTGAACGTTGCCATTGTCGGAACGGGTATTTTTGCCACCATTGAACACTTGCCTACTTTTCAAAAATCAAAGTATTTTACACCATACTCATGTTACAACAGAACCAAATCCAAAGCTGAAATTTTTGCTGCAAAAGAGCCTTCTATTTCCAAAATCTATGATTCTTTGGAAGAAGTCTTTGAAGATCCAAAAGTTGATCTAGTGGACGCTTTGCTGCCTGTTCAATATAATATTGATGTTGTCAAATTGGCCGTCAAGCATAAGAAGAACATCTGTTTTGAAAAACCAATTGGAGCTAATTTGGATCAGGCCAGGGAGATAGTGCAAATTTCTAAGGCTCATCCTGAACTGACCATTGCTGTTGCTGAACATTGTTGTTATTATAAAGCAATTCCAGCATTGAAGTCAGTCATTGAGCAAATCGGTAACGTCTACTCATTTACTTACCACTCGACTGCGCCTTTTGACTTCAGCAGTGGATACATAGCAACAGGATGGAGACAACACCCTCAACATATTGGTGGTTACCTTTCAGATGGTGGTGTCCATCAATTGGCTTTGTTGACTGGTGTTTTGGGTGAGATCAAGACTGTGTCTGCTCATACTAAACAGATCAGAAAAGAAAGTGGAGATGTTGATGTTCTTTACTCATTGGCAGAAATGGAATCTGGTGTCATTGGAACTTTCACATATGGTACAGCCTTTGGTAACACTTCAACGTCTTGGTATTTTCAAATTATGGGTGATAATGGATCTGTGTATGTTGATCTCACACCAGGTCATGACGAAAAGTTGATTCTCAAAGTTGGTGGTAAAACTGCTGATGCTGAATCTTTTGTTAAGGAGATTGAAATTGAAAATGAATATAGATCAACTGAAAGAGAGTTCGAGGTCTTGGGTGAATCATTAACTTCCGGTGACAAATCAAAGATAATTGCCACACCTGAAGTTGCATTCCATCATCTCGCCATCATTGACGCTTCATTGAAGAGCTCAAAAGCTGGAGGTCAAGTTACGGTTGTGGAGAAACCATGATATCACCTTATCTTTTATTATATAAACTTTATATAAACTTTATAGTTTCGTAAATTTATCAAACTTTTATTTGATCTGGGCCTGTAATTAAAATTGTTGCACCCATGGCGTCGATGGGCGCGACGATTTCGGAAATATATATATCTCATCAATTTGATCAAAGATCACAGCCCATCAAAACATCCATCCATCTCCCATTGGAAAGATGAATTTCCTCTCTTGAGAACCTATAGTCAGGAACATTACTTGCTCAGTTTTTGCTCTATCTTGGAAGGTTGGGTCCACGTGGTTCCGAGTGTCCAAAACCATAACATTGATAGATGGATTCACTTTTGAATTCATGGAATTTGCAAGAGACAAGTCCAACAACGAAGATGATGGTCAACAATTGAAACACATAAACATTGCGCCAGTCACAGAAGTTCATTTGAAACAGAAAGTGAATTACCAGTTTTCTCATTGAAATTGTTGGTCAGATCTTGAGTTCTTGTCTGGAGAATGCTACTGTTGTTCCTCAAGATTCTGAGAAACCAGTGATTCATTTTGCAGGATTTTTGAATCCTGAGATCAATGATGAATCACCTTCATTACAAGCAGGACGCTGGATGAGTTAATGAATATGGCAAGCTGAACCGCTTGATCTATAATGTGAAGAGCGTCAATTTGATGTTATGGAAACTATTTTAATATATAGTTGAGCTGATTTGTGATGATGTGTCAATGCTAAAACCGAATGCTTTGAGGAAAAGCAGTCTGTATTTGGGAAAGAAGTCCATGTGGAACTGTCCACCAAATATACAAGAAAAACTTTGCTGCTCAATATTTATATGCACGACCCCATGTGATTGCATTGCTTTGATACATATACTGAGATTTTGATGAAACTTCGTCTTTTAGTAACATGATTAAGCATAGAGAGTTTAGGATGTAAAGAAAAGTGAAATTGTTAACTGAAAAGTAAAAAAAAGTGAATTAAAGTTCGAAATCCAAACAAAAATATAAATGTATCCGAATTGGAAATCAATTCAAGAAGATAAGTGAGCTTTGAAATTAGAAAAACAAAATGATTATAATATAAAGAAAGAAAGGAAAGAAAAGTAAATGCAAAACGTATAGAGATGAGGAACTATGGTAAAGGGTTAATTGAGGTGTAAGAAAAAAGAATTAAAATCAGAAGACAACAAAAACAAAAACTTGTAGACTGTAAAAGCAAACAAGAAAAACAAAACAAAATGCAACAACTGGTAACAAAAACAAGAAACACAAAACACAAAAGTACTCGATCAAAAAGATCATGGAAGAAAATAGAAAAAAAAAAGGTAGTGGTACTCAACAATTAAGCAAAACAATTTTTTGGAAGAAAAGTGGATAGATGTGGAAAAGTAGCTTCAATAAGAGAAAAGAGAAGCTGAGTGATGATAGAAAACATCACAAAACAAAGAGAAATGCAATCATAGAAAGGCAAAACAGAACAAGGGAAACATGGAAAGATCATGAAGTTAAAGTGGAAACAGGAAATTTGGCATCAAATCGTAAGATGAAATGTAATGGACATCACAAAGGAAAGTAAAGCAAAGCAAACAAAGGATAAATAGATAAATGGGAAACATGACAATAGCAACAAGAGAAAACATAACTTGAACCATCATCACACAACAGTCAATCCTGAAATCAACGACCATAAATCTCCTCATCTCGATAATAACCATTTCCATTATCAATAGGATACTCTTCAACACCATCACGACCCACATCCAAATCAATATCACCTTCATCTTCAGCATCTGAAGAATAACGACCATAAACTTCATCAACGACTCTTAATTCTTCTTCTTCATCAGAATCAGAATCATCAATCTCCATTCCACCATACTTCTGCTGCTGCTGTTGTTCTTGTTGTCTTTCACGTTCTTCAGCTTCAGCATCCATATCAACATCAGCATCTTCAACACCAGCCTCAGCCTCAGCCTCAGCTTCTTCTTCTTGAGATTGTAAGAACAATGTATGATTCACAAGATTCAAATAAGCATACATGAAATTACTCAATAACACTTGCTGACACAATGGTCTCTTAGGATCAGCCAATTTCAAATGAGATAATCTATAAATGGCTCTTTCAACATGAACAGGATATCTATAATCCAGCATGACAACCGTAGAATGTGATGCAGGTGGTAATGGGAAACCAAATGCAGAATCGGTCATTTCTAATGGTTGGTTTGGCTTGTTGTTTTGTGATGCTGATGTCTGTTGTGCTGCTTCATTGAGTTTTTGCTTTATCGATTCAGTTGATTGTTTATGGGATAATGACTGTTGTTGAGGTTGTGGTGATGGTTGGGATTGTTGTGGAGTGGCGGGAGTTGGTGTAGATGGTGCATGGTTTCCAGATTTGCCTTGTTTCAATTTAGGTGACTTCTTTTGTGAATCAATTTTCTTTGAACGTTGGTCTTGCTGAGGTTGTTGTTTTTGTAATCCGGATTGAGGAGGTGGTGATTTACTCTTCTTATAGTTCTTCGTAGATGACGAGGAAGATGAAGAAGAGGAAGATGAAGTGACACGATTATGGCCTGATTGTTGTATTTTTGGATCCAATGGGTTACGATGATTTCCATCATGTTTAGTCAAACTTTGTTTCTTCTTCTTTTCAAAGCCAGCAGAAGCAGCCAATTCTTGCTGAGACTTACTCAATGGCAACTTTGACTTCTTACCACTGCTACTATTATCTTTGAATCTTTGATTTTGACCCAACACTGGAGTATTAGGAACAGCACTTGAACCTGAATTTCCGGAACCAACACCTTGAATCACAGATTGACCCAAGGGACTACCAATCTCTTCACTGCTACTCTTCTTCCGTTCAGATTGAGCATCCGTCAACTTATCCAATTGAGATTGATCAGACAAAGTATTTGATCTCTTCTTTCTAAATCTATGTCTTCTCTTATCAGTAATACTCTCATTATCGGACTCAAATCCACTATTAGCAGAACCACCATTATTCAAATCAGAATTCGTAGTCTTACTCTTATCTTTGGACTTCAACTTGAAAAAATTCGAAAATATGTGTTTGTTATCCTTAACAGGTTGTTCCTTTTCTTTCTCCTTCTCTTTTTCTTTCTCTTTATCCTTGGTCTCCTTAGGCAAAGGAACACCAGCCTTCGAATTGGTTAAAGTCTTAACCAAACTAGCCTCTTTTTCTTTCTCAGGTGATCCACGAGGTGAAATATCCAACTCAACATCAGAATCAATTGCATCAGCAGCACCTAACGTACCGTGTCTATTTCTTGTATGTGAAGCACGAGGTGGAGATGTTTGTTCTTTCTCTTTAGGTTTCTCCTCTTCAACTTGATGTTGATGATGCTCTTTTGAACCACCTCCACCTAACCAATTCCAACTTGATTTTCTAGGTGTCTTCTCAGCAACGGCAGATGGGGTACTTGGAGCAGCAGCTGAACTCATTTGAGCATGACTCTTCTTCTTAGCCAACTTCTTCTCAGAAACCGGAGGAACAGGTGCTTTTCCTGCACCGCCAATRGGTGGTTGATTCTCCTTAGTAGAACCAGGCAACGATGAAGAAGGAACAGGTGAAGCAGCAGGAACAGGAGTCAAACTTGGTCCGTGTCCAGCAGCAACACCGTGTCCAGGACCATGGCCCACAACACCACCAACAGGTTTGGATTGAGGTTGTTGTTGATGTAATGGTTGATGTTGTAATGGCTGATGGGACACTTGACCTTGTTTAAACTGTTGAGATTGATACTGTTGACGAGGATACTGTTGTTGCTGTTGTTGGGCCTGCTGTTGACGATACATTTGTTCTCGTTGTTCCCTTTGCTGCTGCTGTTGTTGAAGTTGTTGTTGCTGTTGCATCAATGGACCAGAATTTCCAGGCAATGGAGGTAGATTACTAGTAGGCATTCTCTTTTTCTGTTGAGCCTGTTGTTGTTGCATCTGTTGCTGTTGCTGCTGTTGCTTCATACTCATCAACTTCTTCTGATCCAATGGTCCTTGACCTGGTCCTGAACCTTGAGGATACGATTGCTGTTGTTGTAAAGGTGGTCTCTGCTGTTGTGGAGGTCTTTGACCATATCGTCCATTTTGCTGTTGTTGTTGAGGATATTGTTGTTGCTGTGGGTATTGTTGAGGGTATTGCTGTAGTGGTTGTTCATGTGAACGTTGTTTAGAATGATGTTGATGAGGGTATTGTTGTTGAGAAGTTGGGGTTGGATATGAGCGTTGTTGTTGATGATGATGGTGATGATGACGTTGAACAGGTTGACCTTGAGGAGGTTGACCCTGAGATTGTTGTTGTGGAGCAAACTGTTGATGAGGATAAGTACGTTGATGAGGCAATTGTTGTTGTGGTATTTGCTGTTGAGGTTGTTGACCAGGTAAACCAGCATGAGAACGTTGCGGTTGTTGTTGAGGAACAGCTGGTTGTGGCTTTTGTTGTTGCTGTTGAGGAACAGGTAATGGTTTACTTTGTTTTTTCAACAAATTCTGTGACATCTCTTCACTATTCTCTTCACCAATAGCTTGAGGCACAGTTTTCTTAGATCTAGAACCTGATTTTCTATACGTTGTCCATCTTGATCTTTTCAAACCATTATCTATACCCAATATCGGAATAGGCAAATCTTCATTATCATCATCGGCGGCACCAGCAGTTGTACTRGAAGATGTAGTTGATCCAACATTTGATGAATCTGTAGTCTCTAGAGATTCATTATCTGAAGTTACAGAGGACATTGAAGATGATGAAGAAGTAGTATGAGCATTTGAATTTTCCAAGTTTGTAAAAGCCTCTCTTTCCACTTGAGTGAATCCTAAAGAAGACGTGGATAACGTTCTAGCTAAAGTGACAGCATCAGTGGAATCCAAACCTGCAATTTGTGATAAACTTTGTAATTCTTGAGACAATTCCTTTAAAGATGGGTTCCTACTAGCTCTAGCTTTATCCCTAGCATTTGAACCGGAACGAGATCTACCAGTCTGTTGTTGTTGATGGTTGTTGTCATTACCTGTTGTTTCAGAAGAAAGACTAGACTTAACTGATCTTGATCTTTGTAATTTTGAAGAAATCTCATTAACAGTTTGTTGAACATGTTTTCTAAAATTTTCAGGAGCCAATTTAGGATGAGCAGTGGCAGGAACCCACATTAATTTCTCAACACCTTCATCATCCAAAGCAGCTTCTTCTTCATCGTCATCATAAAATTCATCTGTTGTAGTTGGATCAAACACAGGAATAGATGTTTTTGTTGTTGATGGAGGAGATGTAGTAGTAGTAGTTTCCTCTTCATTGATTGTAGATTGAGATTGTAAAGCTTGAGAATGAGTATAAGAAGTACGATCACCGGCAGACATACGTTTTATACTCTTACTACTTCCAATGGATAATCTAGAAGGAGTATTTTCACCACTTGTATTATCACCAGCAGTGGCACCACCATCCATATAGTTTAAACCTTCAGCAAATTCATTAGGAAAATCAGGATCATAATTCAAGTTATTACCAATGGATAATCTTTTCAAAGCTTTAACGACATTGATTTCTTGTTCCACGGCATGAGAAGCAGCCAATATATCTTCATGCATTGATTTTCTAGATGCTCTATTTGAAGGAGATGGAGAATGATTGTGACCTCCAGCGATGGAGTCATGTACTGATTTTCTATGGGGAGTTGACATTTAGAGTGTTTGTCTTTGGGGGGTATGTGACGATGTAAAATGTAAGCAAAGAGATAAATAGAAGTGATCCAAATGAAAGAAAAGGGAAGAAAAGGGAAACGATGACCAGGGCAACAGGTATACGTTGTAACTTGTAAGGCGAGTGACTAGTGACGAGAGACGGATAACAAGAAACAAAAAGAGAGTGACTATGGGTTGGTTGTTGGTTGTTGTGAGTTGCTGTTGTAGTATGGTAATGTAGGGTATCAGAGTAACTAGTACCTGTTGGTGTTGGTGTCTTGTTCAGTTGATGATGGATGTCTTGCAAGTTCCAAGTTCCTCTAACAAACAGATCAAACGTGTCTCTCCCTCTCCCTGTGTAAACTCTCTCTGCCAAACACTGTCACTCAAAAATCAGGTACCCACTCACACTTACTCACTACGCGGCCTTCAAAGTTAAGGCCCAGCTCGCTCCTGGCCGTCTCCTCTCCTCCTCCCACTAACAATCTTTGCATTTCCATAAAACGCCTTACAATCCACAGCTTACATTTCCCTTAAGTACTTGTACAACTCATTCTGACCATTCTGACCATTCTGACTCCCGTGGTCCAACAATTCACACATATTTTTCATAATCTGTCCCATCTTTCCATTTTTTCCAGGATTTGCATTTTTCACTTYTCATTTCTTTCATCTTATCACATTTCTTCAATGCTCATGTATATAATAAGCTCATCATCTATTCTTGCATGCCGCCTATATACTATCTTCGAAGTTCGATCCAATTTYATGGTTAAATGGGTGTAGCATATATGGTTTACTTAGTCACACTACCTTACACTCTTCACAATGTGTAATCATGCTGTAATCATACAATCCCTTGAATTATGATTTATACAACGTTCAAACTTCACTAGATAATCAAGAGAAACTTCACAGCCTATAAATTGTAACCTGTCACATTACTYTATATAGTCTTTAGTAGCTTCTTCTTTGCTGTAACGTATGACTGGTACACCTGCCCAATTCTTTTACCGTGAAGATCATAATTCTTTGCTGATGTACGTCGCGTTTTTCAGAAATCGTCGCGTCCATCGACGTATTCCATGGATCTCGGCCGGAGGGTCTCTCGGAAATCTCTTTCTTTCTCTCTCTCAAGCTTAATTTCTCTCTTTACAGTTTAATGAGGAAGACAATTTCATTTACAAAAATCAAGACATCTTTTCAGTATACTGTATTAGCAATATATATCAATGGGTATTAAGCTAGCTAAATGATGATCATATTGGTGATTATCATCATGCATAAATTTCAAAAAGCAAAGTTTCTTTCATCTTTMWATACAGTAAGTAAGACAGATCATGTTAATTATTGATGATCATAAAAAGCGGACCACCCGAACGATTTGAAAGTGAAGGTAGTTCTTCATTAGTTCAGGATTTAAAAAACCTGCAAAATGAATCACCGGTTTCCCAAAACCTTGAGCAACAGTAGCATTCTCAGACATGATTTCAAGATCTGACCAACAATCAATGGGAAAACTGGGAATTCACTTTCTGTTTTAAATGAACTTCTGTAACTGGCAACCTTTATGTGTTGATCATAACCTTCTCTGTTGGATTTGTTTCTGGCAAATTCCATGAATTCAAAAGTAAAACCATCAACCAATGCCATAGTTTTGGATTCAACATACCTCCAACTCTCTATATGAAACCCATTTTGCACCAAAATCATATTAGCCAATTCAACGCAACCGGACAACAACTCAAAAGTAGCACGCATGACACGTTTCTTATCAGATATGATTATACAAGGATCGCAATCTGTTAATTTTAACAATTGAAACATGATTTATTCAACTCTCGTCAATAAATCACCATCATTGTCATTGGTAGAGATTAGAGAGTTGCAAAACTCATCACATTTGTCAAAAAAATAATCAACTGTTGAGTTTAGTTTTAAAAGGAATCTAATGATAGAACTCACCTTTAATAATGCTACAGCAGTATTTCAATGTCAATGAAGAGAGGGGAAATGCTCTATGGCTAATAATGATATTTTCTCTCTCCCGGAAAGGTTGTAAGGAATGAACTTGTAGCTGTAATCTATCAGAAGACTCTCAATAGTTGTTATCTTGATCTGTGSCTTGATTCAATTGACTTCTCTCATGTCCAACATGTTTTCTCCAAGATGTCCTCCTTTCAAATCTCTTCTAAACTTGCTTCAAGTCTTCTCCCAAACAGTGTCAATCCGATACACAAATTATAAGTGAAAAGTTTTCATACTGGACGAATGTCCAACATGAAACACAGTGCTTGCTACCCAATCACAACGTTTCTGTTTCACTCACAATGGTAGACAATGTATAGACAACATTGTCTTTCCTCGAGTATGAATCATAATCCCACGAAACAGTCTGCTCGACAATCCCAGCCAGTCGACATCGTTGTAGACACAACAATAGTCGACATGACTCACATACGAATCTACACCAGATTCTATTAAGTTTTTTGATGAAGTCGTCATTATAGGAATCTATTTCAATCTTATCTGCCAWATTTGGGTTGATGATACAATTGATGGCACTATAACCAGTACCGGTGGGAGTTGCTGTATTAGCAAGCTCTGTTCCTGAAAGATGTGGCAAGTTGGCAAAACGTCGTAATGGTTTGGTGAGGGTTAACCACTTCTCAGAATCAAGTAACCACTTGTAATTAAAAAACATCGTTTTAAGACGGGCCGGACAAGAAYTGTGAGTAGTCTTTCTCACTATAACTTTTCAGAAAAGGATGTTCTCGTTTCCAATTGAATCTGCTGTGATTCATCTCCATCAATTTTCAAACACAAATTGAACATCATCTCCGATGTCCTCGTTTGAACGTTCAACATTGGTATTGGGAGTGGGTGTGATGACATCAGTTGATATAGGCWTTGTTGAATAATTTGGTGATTCAATTCAATTGACAAATGGTATCAACTAATAAACGATGTGGAATTTGAATTKCATGATTGATTGACGTGGTTGTTTTTAGGAAAGGGCACACTRTTTTGGGTGGCAAAGAAAAGGGAAAAAATGCCTGAAAGGGGATGCAATGGTCCATGGATGATGATCATGGATGATGATGTCTTGATGAGCTGTAAATCGTGATTTTTGATCATTGCGTAACTTCTCATGAATTTCGAATTCGTTACGAGTCAAGCATTGCTATTTAAAATCACTCCATATTTTGCATCTCGAAAGCTGAATTTTTGAGACATTTTGATCATCATTGCTAACATGAGTTTCGTTTCTACTCACCATGCATGTGTATTTTTTTTTCCTTAATTTTCTTTAAGAGATACCAGTTTACAATTGTCGTTTCGGATTTTATCATCTAGTTTTAGAATTTACACTCCCCAACTCTATATCTACCAAAAATTTGCTCAAATAAACATCGATATAATGAGAGGTACATAAACGTTTATATACACAGTACAAATTCAACTTCTATTTGGGTTTCAAGGCTTCTATAATACTCATCTCATCATTCCTGCATGCAGCATACTAGCACCAATAAACTATAGTTTCAATATCTTGAAAATATCAGGTTTCAAATGCATGCTGTTGAGTTTGGAGGGATGCCATGTTCTAAAGACCAGTCAGCTTGGTCGAGCCTTGATGTCTTGACCCATATATGACAGGGATAGGTATACCTTGTCAATTTCCAATGGACATAAAAGAAACTCAGCAAGCAGATCAAAGATGAAATCAGTTAAGGTGGCTTGAATGCACACATGATATTGATCCTTTGATCAAATTGCCAAGTTTGAAATAACAATAGAATGGTAATTAGCATCGCCGATCACTTAAATGATTATGCACAGTCTGTTAAGGTTTCCATTCTGTATCTCAAGTTCTTGATCAACATGAAATCCAGGGCCCATATGGATAATTGATGCATGTGTGCAATGTATATACCAATTTGATAATATATCTTGATCCATGTGCAGACATGGATCTCGAGGATATAAACCAATGTTCAATCAAACAGAGGCCACATGTAATACACTCATGCGGTAAACAAAAACTTTACCCTCTTCAAATCTAACTTCTGGATCAACTCTTGTAATTATCATGCCAAGTTTCTCTGGATAATATGGAAATGGTTTATGAATCCGAGAGTACCGTAATTCGAAGTTATCGTACCATAGCGATGGACCACTCGGTAGTAGAAGTGTAAACAGCTAGTGCATGGAACCAGCAGGATTGGCAAAACCGTTGAAACCTTGGCTGATTAAAATAACAAATCTGGAGAGCCGTGAATAAATTTGATTGGCTCATGAAAGAGCCACCGACATCTAAGATGATTCCAGTTGATGTTGAAGAAGTATGAAGCTGGCTTGGCTGCTGAAAAGACTAATCCTGGACTAACGTACGGTGTTCAAGGTTGTGCAATCAGTGTCCCGGGATCGGATATGGCATCGTGTGATGGATAGCTGGGATAGAATTAGCCTATCCTTCAAGGGATAAACAGCAAGTATCAGGTAGTGACACTGTGTCAGCAACGATAATATCTGTACTGAAATTCAAATTTGAAAGTTCTTTGATGGACCTCTGGCTAGTTGAAGCCTGGCCGGTGTGAAGGTGACTCTGTGAGTGAATGACTGTGGTTCGATAAGCCATGAATAAGCCCAGAATGGAGTATGGTATAGTTCAGGGAATTTGAGATGGCTTGCTTGCAAAAGAGGGACTAGCTAGAAAAGGAGAAAAGAAGAGAAAGTGATAGATCACTGCCAACCACAACACGCAAAACACACAAAATGGTGGATCAATGAAACGAACAGGGCGGGTTTGGCTGGTTTGTACGATTGCCGTTTTTGGGGTGTGTGCGGCGCTGCGTGCCAGGTCCCCATGTAAGCAATGACCGCTGAGCCGCTCATACAGGGTTGCTGAGTTCTGCGATCTGCTGTTTTGGAAAAGTTTGAAAAAGTTGAATATCGGAGAATTTCTGGGGAAGCAAAATTGGTGAATTGGAGAATGGATTGTCAGGATTTTGGTTCCAAAGACTGCAAATAACTAGTCCGAAGATGGTTTTGGCAACGATGGGCACTGCTTTCAGTTGTTATATAACGGAAGCAATGTCCACCCATTTTCAAGCAATCAAGATTACAAGAACTCAAGTCTCCTTCTAAAGCTATATCCATCCATTATCAAATCACATCACACACATCTACATCACCTTTTATCACCTTCATATTTTTATTTCACACATCATCAACAACAACAACAACAACAACAACAACACAAAAATGGCAAAATTCTTTGGTTATATTGACGATTTTGGAGTCAAATGTGGTAACAAAGTTGCACAGACTACTTCCAAGCCTTTACGTTTCATCTATAGAATGCTATCAGGTTTTTCGGTTTGGCTGTTCTTACTTTTGTCTTTCATACTGTTATTATCTACAAACTTGGTTGAATTTACTCATGGTGAAACTCTTCCTTCAGATTATGAAATTTTATTAGACTTGTCAGAAATGAACGTTACAACTTTGATTCCTTCTTTGACTTACAATGATGCATCAACTTATAACATGGCCAACAAATATGTCTTTGGATGGTATGGTTTCTGCAGATCTAACAACAACAATGGTAACGATTACAAGTTTAGCAATGGTAAGTTCAGTTCCAATGACGATATCAACACTTGTATGAACAACGATGCTTGTTATGGTTTTGATTTAAAGAAGTTCTTCGTTGATGAATTTGGTAACCAAGGTAGTGTTTCCTTGACTGAAGATGAGATTAATCTTCCACATGGTTTGGCTCATTACTCAAAGACTTCTCACAATGCTAGTCAAATGGCTTATGTCACATCAATCATGGCTATCATTTTGTCTTTTGCTGCTCTGTTATTGTTCTTCATTACTCATTTGGCTAAACCTCAATTGTTGAAATGGTGTTTTGTCTTAGTTGTCTTTTCATTCATTACATCTTTGATGAGTGCCGCCGCTGCTACTGGTGTTTTCATGAAGGTTAGAGATGACTTAAACAATGTTTACAATGAATTCGGTATCACTGCTAAAACTTCCAACAACTTCTTTGGTCTGATTTGGGTTTCATGCATTTTCACTGTGATCTCATTCCTCAGTATGTTGCTATACCTAAGATCCAGATCCAAGAGAAGAGTCATGTACGTTTCTCCAAAGAAGCAAGTTGTTGTCGTTGAAAAGGCTGTTCCAAAGGATTCCTTTGATACTATGAACACTGTCGTTAAGTCTGTCGTTGAAGATCCAAAGGATTCGTATGCCTCTCACTCTCCAAAGGCTTCTGTGAAACCAGATTCTCCTAAGTCATCAGTCAAGTCAAGCTCTCCAAAGCCAAAGACCACTACTACTACAACCACTGTCAAGAAAGTGATAACGACTATCAAGAATGCTGCTTCTCATGGTGGTTCATCCAAGGCTAGTAAAGGAAGTAGTCCAAAGGCTAGTAGTCCAAAGGCTTCTGTGGCGTCAAAGAGCTCACCAAAGGCTTCTGTGACGACAACAGTCAAGAAGGCCACTCCTAAGGGTTCTCCAAAGGGTTCACCAAGATCTTCTGGTCAAGGTTCTCCAAAGAAGGATCCAAAGGCTTTTGCTAAGACCGTTTAGTTGAACATCATTTTATGCCATCCTCCCTATAATCACTTTCCTTCAATAACACATTACATCAAATTACATCACAATACATCATAACAGTTCTTCTTGCATATAATTTTTCTTCCATTGTTTCCGCTTTATCTTTTTTGCATTATGTTTCTTTTGCTAACGCATGCTACACACGACGAAATCCTGKTTTATCCATCTTTCCAATTATCTGCTAGTTATTTGGGTGTTATTTTTTTGAATAGCTAGCAAAGAAGTGAGTTTCAGATACTATGTTCTACTCCTTTACTACATCATTAAAGTGAGAGTACATTGATTGACCTCCCCTTTACACTTCATTTGCATTGCATTAACTCTTCAGTTCTTACGTTCCAGCTACTTTACACTCGTTTAACTCTTTTTCTAATAATTTATAGACATATCGTTTTGTCATTTACTTATCTTCTGCATTTTTTCATATATATCCTGTGAGCTCATTCATTTCATTGTGTTCTCTAGTTTCATTTAATTATCTCTTGTTTCACGTTTTACAGTCATTTCTACCACAAAATTTGTAAAATTTTGAAAAGTAACATTAAAAGAATTGTAGATAATAGATTGTAGAATAATAAATAGAGAAAGGTATTGATTGACCATTTTTAACTGTTCAAGTAATCCAGATCTAAGATACCCACATAGCCACCATCTTCAACCAACAAATGCCAAAACTGGGTCTTACAATAATACACACCGAACACAAGCAACCCAAAGTATCCCAACTTCACAACAATTCTCTGCACTTTACTTCCACCTTCCAAGGCATCAGGAGTGAAACTTGGAAATCCCATAAAGTTGCAAAAGGTATGGGCAACAATACAACACCAGACTGAATTCGTATATAACCAGATCAAATTAGTCAAAATTCCAAACATCGTTGTGTAAGTTAATTGGAACAACAACGTTATAACGACTGACAAGATGGGTGTTCCTTTCAAGTATAAACCAATGGCGTGATGTAAATGTGCCATTCCGAATAATATTGGTGAGTAATGAATGACTTTCCATGTCTCTGAAGGTGTGAATTGATACAACCCTAACTTTGATCTGTCTTTCAAAATAACATCCAATATTTCGGAAGTTATTAGTCCTGTAATGGATGATGTCTCTGAACCAACGTTGAGTTTCATGAAAGGCACAAAGAATCCCAGAATTGATGCAGTGTAGACAAGCTCTTCTGTTATAGGAGCCACGACCAAGTCACGTAACAATAGTAGCCAATCAAATTCAAATGAGTCCAATATATCCAACCAAATGTAACTTGCATCAGGATACTGGAACAATCTATCAATCAAAGGGCCGATAAACAAAACAATAAACAACTGTAAAGTATTCAAAAATTTGGAGATCGGAAAATGAGTTAAACTTGACAGCACCCAAAAGTCACCCGGATTAGCAATAGTTTGTAAAAAATGTGTCATGATATATGGTTGTGTAATGAGAATTATCGCTGTTGCTAGTATGATTCTAAATAAACGTGATTTGATCACTCTTGGGTCGTTTCTGTCACCTTTTGGTTGTTTCACATAGAGACAGAGAACAAAAAATGCTGATGACAGGCAGGCTGCTATTGTTGTTTTTTGTAGTCTTTCATCCATGGTTAGCTATTGTATATGTTTTTATGATCATAAATTTGTTTTGATGAAGAAGAAGATATGTTTCGAAGTGTGGTAAGTTTGAGTAGGATTGTGAGCACAGGTTGCCATATGTAGTGCTGATGGTTCGAAAAAACACAGGCACGAAAAACATGAACCGAGATTTGTACGCTCGCCGTATTACATAATGTCCAGATTTGGGCGACTCAATGACGAGCTCATTGACGGCTCTTCAAGAATCAGTAATACACTAGATGTTGAACTTAGCTACAAGTAACGAAAAATAATTGACAAATACAGATAAAACAAATACTTTATTATTAAAGACAAGAGAATTGGATACTAGTTTCGTAAAATGGGTTCTATAAAACTATTATTCAACATCAACAAAGTCTGGATTCTTTTTCAAGATGACAATACCTTCCAAAGATGATGCCAATGGTAAGTATTCATCGTTCTCTAATTCAGCTCTTTCACCATATCCAAGTAACACTGGTGTGGAATGTGTAACCCAACCAGTGATAGTCTTTGGCTTACCAGCTTGACCAACAACGTCGACGGCTTGACCCACTCTGACATTCACCTTCAATGGCTTCAAGTCTTCATCAACAGTCACTAACATTCTAGCTTTAATAGCAGGAGCTAGATAGTATAACAAGTTGGAGTTTTGATCAAGTATGAAAGAGGTTGGATCCAACATGGCAATAGAAACAGTCAATAATGACGCTAAAGAAACCTTAGACAAAATTTGCTTATCTATACTAAATGGGTTCAATGACAATGTACCTTTACCAAGATGGATCAAACCTTGTGCAATTCTTGATGTGAATAGACCATTCTTATCATTAACGTAGTAAGAAGCCAATTGTCTTAATAATTGAGCTAATCTAGCATTGTTGGTACCAGCACCAACTAAACCCATACCAAAGATGGCATTGTAAGCAACATCCATATCCTGATCATGTGAGTATCTAGACAAAGTTTCATACACCTTCATTTGGGCAGAAGAAGCCGACACCAAACCCATAGCCAAAGGAACAGCACGCTTGATTAAAGGTGTACCATAGTGCATCAAATGATCGAAATGACGCAAAGCCATTTCTTGTCCGATTTCTTCACCCATAGCAATTAATCCCAAACCTAGCACAGCATAACCTTGGTAAGTTTGATCTTCTTTTTGATCCTCGTCATCATCATCCTCCTTCTTTGATTCGGATTCTTCCTTATCTTCCTTCTTTGCTTTTGCAGCTTCGGCGTCAGGGGCGGCCGCTCCAGTAGCTTCAGCATCAGTAGCTTCAACGCCTTCCATCTTGGTGTCAATCTCATCCTCATCCTCGTCTTCTTCGTCTTCTGGTTCTTCGGCCTTGATAGTACACATTTGTAATAGTGATTGGATCTGTAAAACATTACCGGTACCGGCGTATGAACATATACTAACCAAAACCTTCAAAGTCTTGGATATTGGATGATCAATAGCATCCAAGGTCTCCAAAACATCATCAACTTGGTCGTATTTTCCCATGTACAAGAGACCTAAACCTAGAGAGATAAATCTAACCCACTTAGAACTCAAATCAGAAAACTCTTTCTCTAATAGTGTTTGAAGAATGGTGGATGTGATATCACCATTACAAGTACCAACATAAGTGTGACCCAAAGCCAAAGCAGACAAAGACTGAATTTCCAAGGAAACGGTAGGTTCAGAGACCAATGGTAACAACAAATTCAAAACTTCCTCGTTTTCTGAGCCAGCAAATGCAATACCAATACCAGTGATAGCAGACGTTATCAATTTAGAGTCTTGCTTGATATCGCTATGAATGTAATCTTGTAATAATAATAACGCAGGTTCAATGTCTTCGTGAACAGAAGTGGTAGAAATACCCATACCCAAAAGTGCACCGGCCTTCAATTCAGTTTGTTCAAAGTAAAGATATCTATCCAGAATTTGCAAACCTTCGTTAGTGTCCCATAAGTTGACTAAACCCAGAGAAGCAGTTGTAGAGAGCATACCTTCACCTTTAGTTCTGTAAATCCAATTTTCATCAGTGATGAGCTTTTCGGTACCATAACCAGCATTCAAAAAGGAGTTCACAAAGGCTGCAGCCAAGTTTTGTTGAGCACTTTCTAATCTTGATTGGTTGTAGCTCGATGTATCTAAATGTGACTTGTAAATATCCTCTGGAACTTTAGGTTGTAACAAATTCAACTCACTGACCAAATACTTGAAGTATTCACTGAGTTTAAGGTTGGAAATACAGCTTTGAACAGCTTCATTGTCAAACTTAAAGCAAGAGTTTTGTCTACCTAAAATGAAACCCAATTGTTTGTGAACCAACTCATCATCAGTAGCTGCAAAAACGGATTTGATCAAATTCTCATCATCCAACTTGATGGCTAGACCCAATGCTTGCGGTAATTGGTCATTAGCCAAGTAAATGCTGAATGCGGTATTCAAAAAGGCCAAATCATCAGGTGGAGCCAATAGGGGAACACAGGAAACCATGTATAAACAGACTCTGTTGAAAGTGTTCTTGTCAACGAATCTAGGCAATTTTTCAATCTCCTCAATTTCAAGTAGCAAATCAACAGCTTCGGCTTCAGCGTTATGCTTCAAAAAGTGTGGAATAATTTCCAAACTCAAATTGATCAATTGGTCTGTAGAGGTTTCTTCCTTTGGTAGGCCACTTTCCAAATTTTCTTGATATTGTTCACCAATTTCCAAAGCCAAATGTTTTAGATACTCATGACCCCAATCAGCAATAGAAGCATCAATGTTACTGTGCAATCTGTATTTTAATGATTCAAACTTGTATTGTTCACCATCTGACTCAGAATAAGTCATACCCAAAACTGATAAAACGTCGGCCAACTCTTTCTTCAACTGAGTATTGGTCCACTTCTTGTGTAATTCAATCAATGTTGGATATTGAGGTCTTAAGAATTTCAATGGCTTTGGGACAGCAGTCATTGAAGAAGTAGACTCTCTGATGAATTTCTTCAGATGTTCGATGGAAACATGATAAAAAGATTCATCTGGTTCAACCAATCTTTCAACCAACATGTCCAATTCTGATTTCAACAGTTGATCTTCTTCACTGAGCTCTTCAGGGACAACTTCGCCCTTCTTACCGGACTGTTTCTTTGAAGACTTGTCCTTTTCTTTGTTTGCCACAGCAGGCTGTTGCTTTGCCTCTGATTCCTTAGCTGAAGCCATTTTTGGATATATTGAGAGATGTTGTTGGGAAGCAATTGGTGGTTGTTTGCCCTTTTGCCCTTCTAGGTCCAGTGGCAAATGTGTTGATTTGGAACTTTGAAGATCGAGCTAGCTGGAGCTCAATGCTCATAAGCTGGATATTCGAGGGCAACGGAGGATGTCGTGCGCAGACCAATGCTTCAAAGACACCTGTACACCGACTGAAAAATAAATTGATGGTCGTGTGTGACCCAATGTTTATACCACGTAAGCCAGTACCATATCATCATCGTTTGCGATCCAGCTCCCTTGGGCCAGGAGTCACCGGATCTTAACGATGTTGGTGATCCATCAATTGCAAGGTAAAGGGGTATTTGAAATTTAACTGGACATTGTGTGTGTTCTGGAATTATAAACCTTCGACACAACTGACTGAAAGAAGCATACCAACTTACGGGACAGGCCTCAAACTTCAAAGTGCAAGCAAGGCGAGCAGGCTTTACTATTTGAAACAAGCTGGACAATGTCATGTGTGCAAAAACGAATTACAACTTAATTGAAACCTATGAGTGAAGAATATACCATGGCTGATGAAGATAACAAAATGCTTCATATACAATGGACAACCATGAAGAAGAAGCAAATGTGTGAAGAACCCTGAAGGCTGAACGAGCGTGGCGAATTGGAAATGTGTTTTGAAATTGTGTCCCAAACCGACGAAATAACAGGGAGTCGGCTCATTTTGCCGCTCAAGAGCTCAAGAGCCTTAAAGTCGATAAAACCTGTTTTTTCAATGAGGCATGATATGATTTCATAGTGCAAACGCAGGGTAAACTCTGAAGATCTTAATTTGCCAAGTATAGAAGCGTTTTGAGCTTGTGATTCATTAATTCACCCTCCATTTTTAGATTAGGATGGTCATGGTAGAACAATTCCCGGTTCTGAGATGGGAATCATTCCTGTCTACGGTTTCATCATCGTTATCATCTGGGCAACATATATACAGCCTATTTGGGCTTGGACATAGTGAAGGTGGTATTACACCTTTGGGTATAAAGGTATCCAGATATCTCAGTTGCACGAAGTATAACATAAAATACATCATTCTGACTCTTGAAATCTTTCATCATCACCCCCAATCACCAATTCTTTTCTATTAATTCACCAACATTATACCCACAAATATCTCATAATGACGCCTATCCAATTACCAGAGGAACATGAAAACCAAGAAATTGTCAATAACAATGGCAACCACAACCCTTTAACACAAAAACTGATTGAAGTCTTATACATTCCAAGAATATATACAATTCCTATTCAGATCTTAGCATTGGTTGTGGTGAAACGTCTCTGCTATGCCTCTAATATGTCAAACATGGGTTGTCCAGATGTCTTGATGTGTGCATGTGTCACTTCGATCTGTCTATCTCTTGTTTTCAGTGGGCTAGGTATATTTTTCAAGACAGTCGTCTGCAATTTGGTCGTTGGCTTATCTACATTAACAGCATTCACACTTTGTTTCACAAGAACCATGGAAGTTTTCAAATTACATGAAACTACAATTGAAACATGGACCATAGTCTGTATGCTAATGCTAACTGCATTGAACGTCAACTTGATAGATCTATACACAGTCGCTCAACAAGCACCATCATCATACGTTCAACTACCAACTACAAAGGTTGAATCAGATGAATACGATCAAGTTTATTCCAGGGATATCGAAGATGAATTGAGTAATGACTCAACACTCTGGATCTGGTTTGCTATTTTGGCTAGCGTTGCTGCCATTCCTATCCCTTTCATCTTATACTGCCTCTTCTTTGACATGCAGGAATCCATGTACACATACTTTGATTACACTGTTTTATGCTATTGGGGTTTAGATGCTTCTGCAATTGCTGCAATGTGGCGTCTATGGGTCATGTGTTCAGACAACAAATACCAACATTTTGCCGTCTTGGTTTACTCCTTGTTCCCATTAGCTATCACTTTCACATTGTCTATTTTGCTAAATGCAAATGATGATCCTGCTCACAATTGGAAATCAATCGTTGGTGCTTGTTTGACTTTGATTTCTGTTGTTTTCAACATGTTCTCCATTGAGTTCATTCCTGATCCTGATGTTGCTGTCTCTGTTTTCAATTAGACCAAATTGCCAACTGTCATCTTATCAATTGTGTGCTGGTTTCACCATGCGGCCACATTGACACATTTTTACGAACCTTTTATATTATATACCACAGTACGTACTACGTATACTTTTTTCCTCTCTGTTTACTACATATATGATCTATATCTTGCTTGAATACATTTTTTACTAGTTTATAAAATAAATAAACTGTCTTTTGGTTGTATTGGACAATAATTATACCAAAGGATAGAAAAATATGCATGTATATAAGCTGTATAGCAGATTTTATAAACTCTCTGATTCCAATCTAGTTATCACCATGATATGGAGAGAAATAGGAATAATCACTTTCTGTGTAAAAATATTTCGCAAGAGAATAGGAACCAATAACCACCAAAAGAAGACCGAAGCAGATGATAAAAGTTGTCCAAAAATAAATCCAACGTCTAGGTGCTGTCTGGCCCATCAACTCGTTGATAAGTGTGGACATGGTACTCAATGTTCCACAGAACCCAGTAATGACGGCATGCATGACCATTATTCTCTTTTGACTGTTCACGATATTTCCATCATCAGACTGAGTACCTTTCATACCATAGATCAATATCACCAAAGGACACAAAACAGCACATGCGATCAAATTTGCGAGAAAAGTACCTGTTGGGTACCAGATCTTCCATCCATTCAATTTAGATRGATAATATCTTAATAAAACACCAAATGGAGAAAAGCAAATAGCGATTGAGAACTTGTTCTTGTACCAATGATACTCACCTAACGTAATAGACAACACCAAGTTGGCAATCAAAGCACCGATTCCCAAAATTGAGGTAATTTGAACAAAAATTCTCCAGCTACGATAGCTTAGAGTTCCATATTTTCCAACAAACCAATCGATAACCTTAGCAAGATCACACCCCACGCACCATCCAAACATGGAAACACCAACCTGAATGAAAAGCACACTGAAAAAATCCTTAGCTCCATCTCTGCTATAATCAAACCATTGCTCATCATTATAATGAGGAAGAATAAGATCACAAGTCTTTAACATAACTTCCAAGACAAATGATGAAAAAGTGGAAAACGAGCCACAAAAACCAGTAGTCAAACCAAGATACAATGCAGATTTTTTCTTGTCATTTCCGATAGGTGACGTGCTTAAAACAACTTCCCAAAACTTTTCCATCTTGTTAACTGCGGCTATAATAAGACAAGAGGCAAAATTCGACCATAAACAAGTTCCCAAGACATAGTTGATATATGCATTCTCATAGTTTGTAAGTAATGTTAATCCGATTCTGGCCAGGTTTCCTAAAACTGCCCAGAACAACAATTGTGTGATGATGAGGACTTGATCATCTATCTGTAGCAGAAATTTCGATTTTTTGTTATTCTTTTCATCAAGTTGTGGTTCAGTTTCTTGTGATAATTCTTGTTGAGACTCAGGTGCCTGTTCTATGTCAGGCGTATGTTTCGGATCGGTGGATGACATGTTGTTTCGAAACACTTTTTTAAAGACACTTTTTTTTTCTCAGAATTGAGGTTTTATATTGAAGGCATATAAGCTGGGAACAACAAGGTTAATATAATGTGAGAATCGAGATGGAAGAGGTGACTCATGTATGCACATACTTGGAAAAGAAAAGTCTGCTGTTGTTGTTGTTTTGGAGTACAGACAGACGAAAAAATACAGCTCATTGTCGCCGTACGGAAGATCTACAGAGTAGGTGGGCTCGGAACGTTGCGGCGAGCGCCCGGCGCCAAGAACTCTTTTCGGTGTTTGTTTCGCTGTTGAAGTTGGCTGGTTAGTAGTTACTCAGGTTACTTAATACTGAGCTATATTTGCTGGAGCCTGGATCACCTTATATATATGCTGCCCCCCCCCCGCTCAATTAGCTACAACAGCTTTGCATTGATTGGACAATGCCGGGTACATGTTATCCCACGCCTATCTGTGATGAGTCACAATTGGTTTTTGGTTTGATGACTGCATGTAGCAACGTCATCACAAATTCTGAGATTGATCGCAACAGAGCCCAGAGCCAGCAGCTAATTCGACCTATGGTAAAAGTTTTGATTGAGAATCTGGAAAAGAAATTCAGAGAAAAAAAAATATAAAATACACACGAAATATTATAGATTACAAGTGAAAAAAAGAAGAAGAAAAACAAAGCAATAAAGACAGATAACGCACGCATCCAGTAACTGTCTTTCTGTATGGTAAAAAATAAGAATAATAACTCAGTAAAGAGGTGTTCAAAACTCCATCAATAAATCATCGATCAGCCAGTTCAAATCATTTGTATTTCCAATATTAGGATCACTGAGAGCCAGGTTAGGTGGGGGAACATATTGAGCACCTGCAGCTCCAGTATTGGCTCTACCAGGTTGGAAAGTAGGCTTTGTACCAGTCAACCGACTCTTATCCTTATGATCATCTTTCAACAAGTATGCAATACTTGATTTACCCTTCTTATGAGGTGAGTCGACAGCGACACCATTAGTAGCTGATGATGACGTTCCTCTTGATAGTAAATCCAATTGCCGTTGAATATCGATATCATCATCATTTTTCAACTGGTTATTGGATAATCTTAGCAAGGCACCACAAGGTTCCACCAGTGATGGTTGTGCTTCAAGTGTATCATACAGATCTTCTATCGTTAACGTGATTCTCTTTCTCTTCTTGCTTGGGGCATTAGATGCTGGTGTGTTGGTGTTTGAATTTAGGAGACTTCCATTCGCTTTTGGGTCACCTTTCTTCGGAGATGAGTGTAATGATGAAGACGGTTGAGCGGGTGGTATCATTCCGGGTCCAGCATTACCATTAGCTGAAGTTGAACCCAAGGTTGCATCTTCTCTCTCTTTAACACGCACTATATCCATGGCATTTTCAATGATTGATTTCAAATGATATTCCAAACCAAGCGACAGTATACTTGGAACGTTGTCCGAAACTGAACCAACAAGGCCATGTTCCCTTGCAATACCCAAAATTCTTGTTTTCAAATTGGTCTTGTCAGGAAGTTCATAAGTCTCTGAAGCCAAAGGTGCTGTTATTCCAGATAAGACATCTTGGCCCCACTGTGCTGTCAATGCTGCTGGGTTTGTGTTTGGTGGAACTAGTCCTGGATGGTTTTCAACATTGGTGACTATTGGCACACGAGGAACCATGGACTGTCGGGTAATGGCAATCGTTGAATTTATCATACCTTTTTTACCTGAATCCCTTGTGATGTTTTTCAGTCTTTTTCTTTCTCTAATAGATAATGAAAGAATATCTTTCTTGAGTAATTCATATTGTGACGATTTGTTAGATTGTTTTCTCTTCTTAGCTTGTTGTGAAAGTTGACTTCCAAATCCAGCTGATGAAACACCACCATCTTGGGGTTCATCTCTTAGTGAGTTTGCCAAATTGGATAGAAGTAGTTGGTTGTGTAATCTGATTGTTGACTTGTCTAAAATGGTTCGCAGTTCGGACATTAATTCATGACGTGACAATTTTCCAACTAAAAACAAAGAAACGGCAACTTGATATTTATCCCATTTATCACCTAGTTTCTTTTGAAAATCTATAACCAAACTATCTATTTCCACTCTCTTGTTTGAACCATCTTTGTTGATAGTGATTGAGTTGGACCGTTTATGAGATGAGCCATTTGCAGATAGATTGGAATGCAATGATTTGGGTGTTGATACCACAGAGACTGGGGAATGGGACATGTGCAAAAATGAGTAAGACCAAAGAAGGAAGTGAAATAAATGGATGAGAAGGTCTGTTGACAAGTAGTGATGTAACCGTGTTAGCGTGTATCGGTGTAATCTCTATCATCTCATTTCATTCTGGTTCGTGTTTGACATTTCAGTTCTGTTCTAAGTTCTAACGTCTTGTTAAATATGGTGGAGGTCGTGTGCGAACCATGGAGCCACTGCTCAGCCACACTTTGAGGCGTTGCATACTGTACCTCTGCCCGCTTTACACTGCCCGTACCGCCACGCGCTAAGAGACACACGAAACAACGAACGAACATTGAACACATGTATCTACTACTGAGTAAGCCCTGATTTTTGCTTCTTCAACAACAACTCATTTATCCTCCTTTTTSCTCTTCAACACGTCCACTTCTTTACAGTTTGTTTTTCCGCAACAAAGAATCACTGCCTTTCCCCACTTTCCGATTTGCTCTGTTTCTCAGGCTTCTATAATAAAACAGTCTCATCATCCTCTATCCTGAATCCTGATATCTGTTTCATTCGCTAGCACAAAACAAGCACCACCCAAGAAACAAAAACAATGGATCAATATCACAGCTTCCCTGTTTTCCATCAAACATTCACCGTTGATAAGCATTTCCAGCTCGTCAAAGAGCTCGGTCAAGGTGCGTATGGTATAGTTTGCTCAGCTAAATACACGGATCCAGACAACACCAGCAACAGCCCTGAAGAAGATTGTAACGTTGCTATTAAAAAGGTGACAAACATCTTTGCTAGAAAGATTCTTTGCAAAAGAACACTAAGAGAGATCAAATTGTTAAGACATTTCAGAGGTCACAAAAATATCACATGCTTATATGATTTGGATATCGTTCCAACAGACAACAATGGCAGCTTTAACGAAATCTACCTTTATGAAGAATTGATGGAGTGTGATTTACATCAAATTATCAGATCCAATCAACCGTTGACTGATTCACATTATCAATCATTCGTTTACCAAACTTTATGCGGTTTGAAATACATTCATTCAGCAGATGTCCTTCATAGAGATTTAAAACCAGGAAATCTATTGGTGAATGCTGATTGTGAGTTGAAGATTTGTGATTTTGGTTTAGCTAGAGGTTATTCATCAGATAGTGAAAAGAACCAAGGATTTTTGACAGAATATGTCGCTACTAGATGGTATAGAGCACCAGAGATTATCTTATGTTACCAAAACTATTCCAAAGCTATTGATATCTGGTCTGTTGGTTGTATCCTTGCTGAACTATTGGGAGGACGTACATTGTTCAAGGGTAAAGATTATGTTGATCAATTACATCAAATTTTGAAGGTGTTAGGTACCCCAAGTGAAGAAACAATTCAAAGCATTCATTCTGTGAAAGCTCAAGATTATGTCAGATCATTACCATTTATGCCAGGTATTCCATTCCAGGAGAAATATCCAAACGCAACACCGCTCTCCATTGACCTTTTAAGTAAGATGTTAACTTTAGATCCAGATCATAGAATTAGTGTGGAACAAGCATTAGAGCATCCATACTTAGAGGTTTGGCGTGATATTAATGATGAACCAGTTTGTGCTASTAAATTTGATTTCTCATTTGAAGAAGTGAATAATATGGCTGATATGAGACAAATGATTATCGATGAAGTGCGTTCATTCAGAGAGTACGTTAGAAGACCGTTGGAAGAACAAAACATTGTCAGTGACAATAACTATTCAGAACAGGAACAGTTGCAACAACAGGCACTCCAACAACAGCAATTAGAACAGCAGCAACTGCAACAACAGCAGCTCCAACAGCAGCAGCAACAGCAACAGCAGCAAACYGAACAAAGACAACAAGAAGTTTTGTATCAAACACAATTTCAATCCCAGCAACAGAATGGTCTGGCTGGAATGTTGTCTACTCCAACGACTGCTGATTTAATGGCCTTGGGAGCTAATTCTGACTATGAAATTCCACCAAAACCAGAAGAGATGGGACTATATAACGATAATGGCGATTTCAGAAACCAACAAGCCGCATCTGGATTTGATTTGGAGCAAGAGTTACAATTCGGTCTAGACGGTTTCAACAACAATAACTTTGTCCAACGTTGATGTATCCTTATTCATTATTCATGGGCTCTAAAAATAATGCTTTTAGATCAAAACTCGGGCTCTCTCGTTTACTGAAAAACTTTTCTTGGTATTTTTTTTTGTCCTGTTGTTTCTACTCCTTTATTTTCGTGTTTTTTCCCCTATTTTTCTGTGCTATATTTTTTCCTTGATACACAAGCTTCTCTGATGATGTATGTCTACTGTTATAATTTTGGTTTTTCTATATTGATTTTTTTTTTGTTCTGTTTAACTGTATTTTTGATTTCAGTGCTGCATGTAACTTAACTTGTTCTATGTTCTGTTGTTGTCTCATCACCTGCATCTGACCAGTGACTACGTCATATGCGCCCGTACCCCGTAAATTCCGAGAATCTAGACTAGTCCCGACCTTAAATAAGCAAGAATCCGACCCCATACAGAGCCTACTAATAGCCGCAGTACCACTTTTGCCACAAAGAGCCTGAAAGCTTGTTATTTTGAAGCCGGTGGAAAACAGTGAATGAGTATCGTGACACAAGAATTCCAACAACGAACGTGTCTGTTTGCAAGAACTAGCAATTTACATGAATTTCTGATCAATTATTTTTCAATTAATCATATTTGTGCTGAGTTAGGGACAATAAGATTCCTGAAAGGGCACAGATGGAACACAATAAAGGGCCCAACAAGTCAGGATAAATAAACAAACATCGTCACCGAAAATAGCAGGCCGGCCAGAATTGGCTGGTGTATGGTGATTATAGTCTGCAGACACCGAGTGAGTGAGTGAGTGAGTGAGTGAGTGTGCGACCCTCGGAAATCTTTTTTTAGAAGCAGATCACACGCACACTTGGCTTCATTTTTGCCAATTCGAATTCATCGATCAACATCAGATTGTCACTGTCAGAGTAGGTGCACTTCTCTGTACGTACTGCCTGCTGGTTTGCCCGATCTTCATCTTCACCGTATCCAGTAACCTGTACCCTGATCCCTGTTTCCAAATTCCTGCAACCGCAGATACCCTATCCTTTTTCCTTGTGTTTCACTTAAATACCACCCAAGGTACCCCATCCCCATCTTTACTTCTCAAAAACTTGGCTCTCCTCTACGTTTCTGTATTTTCTCTGATTTTGGTCGTTTTCATTTTGTTTTTAAGCTGTTTTTTTCTTCAAAAATACCATTATTGTATCAACAACACTAACAAATTGCCAACCATCATTCCATTTAACCATGGCTTACAACACGCCCTCTCCGGCAAGCTCCCTTTCCATGCTGAACACCCCGTCAATGGATCAATATCACGTTTTCCGAGTCTTTCAACAAACTTTTGCTGTCGATAAACATTTCCAATTGATTAAAGGTTTAGGTCAAGGTGCTTATGGAATTGTCTGTTCTGCAAAATATTCCGATCCTGCAAATCCATCCAATAATGATGATGAAGGCAATGTTGCCATCAAAAAAGTTACCAACATTTTCTCCAAAAAAATTCTTTGTAAAAGAGCCCTTAGAGAAATCAAATTACTAAGACATTTTAGAGGTCACAAAAACATCACCTGTTTATATGATTTAGATATTGTTCCAACTGATGCCAATGGAAACTTCAATGAAATTTACCTTTATGAAGAGTTAATGGAATGTGATATGCACCAAATTATTAGATCCAATCAGCCCTTAACTGATTCCCATTACCAATCATTCATCTATCAAATACTATGTGGGCTAAAGTATATCCATTCAGCAGATGTTCTTCATAGAGACTTGAAGCCAGGAAATTTGTTAGTCAATGCAGACTGTGAGTTGAAAATTTGTGACTTTGGGTTGGCCAGGGGCTACTCTTCCGATCCAGAAAAAAACCAAGGTTTTTTAACTGAATATGTTGCCACAAGATGGTATAGGGCTCCAGAAATTATTCTGTCTTTCCAAGGTTATACTAAAGCAATAGATATGTGGTCTGTGGGTTGTATCTTAGCTGAATTGCTAGGTGGAACAACTTTGTTCAAAGGTAAAGACTATGTTGACCAATTGAATGAGATTCTGAAAGTGTTAGGTACCCCTTCTGAAGAAACAATACAATCAATTTCATCATCAAAAGCACAATACTATGTTAGAACTTTGCCTTATATGCCAGTCATTCCATTTCAAGTGAAGTTCCCCAATGCTACCCCTCTTTCCATYGACTTATTAACCAAAATGTTGACTTTAGATCCAAGACATAGAATCTCAGTTGAAGATGCTTTGGAGCATCCTTATTTGGAGATATGGCATGACCCAAATGATGAGCCTGTTTGTGCCAAAAAATTTGATTTTTCTTTTGAAGAAGTTGACGATTTAGCTGAAATGAGACAGGTTATGATTGATGAGGTTCAGTCGTTCAGAGAATATGTTAGAAAGCCACTTGAAGAACAAGAGATTGTGAGTGATAATTATGCTGAGCAACAACAACAACAACAAGCGGAAGCTCAAGAGCAACAGCAATTGATGCAACAACAACAACAACAACAACAAGATATGATCTACCAGCAACAAATGGCACAGGTTCAAGCACAACAACAAGCAGCAATGGCTGGAATGCTAGCACCCCCAACAACGACAGGGCTTATGAACCTTGGAAATGATGACTATGAGTTGCCCCCTAGACCAGAAGAAATGAGCAACCTCTTCAATACTGACACAATAACAGATAGTGATACAGTAMCAACCAATTTAACAGATGCTGATACATTGAATTTAGAACAGGAGTTACAGTTTGGCTTAGATGGATTCAATTTCCATGGTTGAGATGCTGTATTATTCATGATGAAAGCCCATCTATACTATGTCTGTGAATCTATAGAGAGCCATAGTTGATGAGTTGAGATGATGACGATGTTTCTCTTACAGCGTTGATAAACTCACTTTCCATATGAATGAGTGGTTGTATCAGATTAATTTGTTCACAATTGAATGACAAAATTTTTTGATTCCGATGTTACATATACACAATCCTCAACGAAAACTAATTAGAGAATTGGCCATCTGGTCTTTACATTTGAATTTTATTTTTATACGAATAAAGTGAGACCTGTTTTTTTCTGAACTTTTAAGAGATGTCAACACGTATACCAATTATACATTTATTGAAAAGTTGAATTATGGAGAAATTTTATGTATGTTCATTTGAAAATTTTATAAACCCATCTAGATTTGTATTTTATATCTTTTGCTCCAACCGTATAATTCTAATTTGCTACATTTTTTTTTCCTATATAGCTTTAATTTTCACAGACTACAAGTCTTTAAGATAGGTAACACTTGGAGGCTGGCTGTGGCTCTCTATATGAAAAAAAACAACAACTGGTAAATTTTGATATGTTTCCAGAAACTATCTTCCATAGAGATCGCTACAAATTTTTCTAAATATATCCACGTTATGCATTGTCAAAGGTGTGTACGTCAGAGAGCTGGCTATAGTTAAATAGATTTATCATTGAATTGTGGTTCTTGTTGCTGTTGCTGTTGTTTTTGTTGATTTTTCTTGCAGGACAAAACGCATTTTTGAAAATTCTGCAATTCGATACTTTCTCCATCGACGACAATTCAAAATTGTAATTCTAATTTTAGACTTCATGCAGTAAAACTTACAAGTTGTAGCGCGGAACTTGGGCCTGTGGCTCGCGATCGTCATATCTGGATTCTCGATTCGGTGTTCGGTGATCGCAAAGGGGCTTGCTTATCGATTGGATCCCGACTTCACTGAAGATCCATTTTAAGCTTTTTTGTAATTAATCACTTTTATATGGGGACAAATTTTGTTCAGACCATACATAATACACTATTTCACTASCACAAATTTACCAACTTGTTAATGRAGCAAATGTTGTCGATTTTGATCGATTCAAATAAAAAAAGGGTGGGTCGGAATTCTAAACACCAGCCATGCATGTGCACATGTTAATATATCATGATCGGCCCATGAAAATTTTCAATATTTTAATTTCCACTTATATATAGCTTATAGTATGAATCAGTCAATGTATATATACAGATTTAGCTGCGTTATAATGGAAGCTAGAATCATGTAATTCACAATTAATTGCTTTTCAAATTCTCAACAATGATATTAACTGCATGCAAAACTCTGACGTTATATATATTATATAGGTTTAAAAAAAATTGAATAAAAAAAGGGAATTTTTTAACAATTTGCCTGCACGTGGAATGTGGATTTCTATAGCTTTTTAATATTTCCTTAATTTTATTTGATGGCTATAGCCGGTCTATTAGCGATGCCTATATAAACAAATTGCTAGTACTAATATATATAGTCTTTTATTAGATCATGAGTTTTACTTTAGCTTCTAATATTTTACTTTAACCTTAATTATTTTTTGGTATCTAGCAAATATTATAATTGATTGAACTATTTTTTTAGGCCCCTATAAATTAGTTCAATGTGTATTAACGGGTATTTACAAAGTCTCATGCTATACGTGAAAATTCTTATAAATTAAACTGCAGTTCTATCAGCTTTCAAATGTCAAATCCATGGACCTTCAATTTTAGATGATGAAAAACCCTTCTAAAATACCAGTAACCACCCGAATGTCAATTTAAAGTGCCAAGGAAAGCACTGTGTCAGTGACCATTAACACCTTGTCAGTAAGCAGTTTTTCACACGTGGATGGACGAGATTTTGATCAACATAATATTTTGTGGTGATACCATAAAGACCGTCAAAGATCCAACACCAAATTTAATTAAAGATATATATATATGCGAAAAAAAAAATTAAGTACATTAGCTGGATCTGGTATATATAGGAGAATAAATTATAAACAATTTTAAATCATAGAATTAATGACAAATTATTAATTTATTTATAATACGTTAAAATTTGGAAAAAAAAAATTGAAAAACTCTGCGCTGGATATATATTTTTTTAACCCAATAGAATGTCTTATATGTTAAGATACGCATTTACCGTATCACTCGACTCACTTAGCTGGTGCAACGGTGTTTTGGTTTAGCCGGTGCACGACAATTTCACATTGTCCGCTTCGTCCGATGTGGAGATTCTGTCAGAAGTCAACGTTCAGAACCAGCCACTCTCCCTATATAAATAGTTTGTACTATCTGGTTGCCTTGGAAGGTGCTGTTCATCTTTCTCTTCCCAGAGGGAACCATAGAGAACCATACCGTTGATACACTGTTCACTCGTGATTCACACTGCTGAATACGGTTTGATATAAAGAATACAGTGATTACCTTACAGTTCTACACGATTAGTTCTTAATAAGCGGTGGARAACAATAATAGCTCGTAGCTGTAAAATTGTATTATCTCCCCTTAACAGCGGTGAATAGACTGCTAAAGTAAATCGTTCAAAATGAATAGTGTTCAGTTGGTTTGTGGAAGATCAGACTTTGTAGTTGTTGGTTATTGTATGAGATATATCAGTAGCGTGAATAACAATATAATGTTATATTCTTATTTTTGTTAATCTTGCGATTGTTATATATATGATGAACTTGTCTCAATTGTGAAAGAAGAGAGTTTGGATAAAAGTCTGAACCCAACTTTGAACACCTGGTGTGACGACCATAGCATACCACATGAAGGGTAACTCCAGTATTGCTCAGTGATCATATATATTTGCCATCATCCTGTYGGAGTGACTATATGCATATGCACGAGGCTAMATGCAGGAGGCCTGGCTTCTATAACTTAATATGATACACACAACAACACACATTCCACACCAGAGGAGRAATCAATTAATTGGTTACCACAACCTTCTTATTCTCCATTATTACGATACACACGGTAAATCCAGTAGACACAAGAAACATAAATTGGTGTCTTTACTCAGACATAGAAAACTTACAATTATATTAATTGCATAAATAAACTATATGAAATCAAGGAATATTCCAAATTCGATCAGTTGTTCGGATTTCTTATATATATAGATATATGTATATAAAGGGAGTCAGTTATATATGTTATATAGCTATCGAAGACGAAATCATCTTATTTCTTAAATCATATAACTGGTGCATGTGGTGGAAAAAAAACAAGTTTTTTCACTATAGCTAGATAATTTTTGATCACAAAAGTAGGATTAAATATTACGATTTATAGTATATACCTTAATGGAAACAAGTAATGAATATATGATAGGCTTGGTACAGCTGGTACTAAAATAATTAAATAAAAATGATAAATTCATATCAATGATAGGCATTGATAGCTAATAAATTWAAAACTCCCCGGGTGATGTTTTCGAAGGTATTTTTCATACTAAAGTTGATTGGTTTGATTGATGAGGTTACTGTGTATGGTGAGACTTTGTTATATATATTTTAATACATTTGACGGTGTTCATGGTATCACCACAAAATATCATGTTATAATATTACAATATATTACAAATTGGAAAACAAATTAGAACTGGAAATTCTATATATATTTTATTCATGTRTATAGAAAAACATTTAATTCACAATATTCTTCATTTTATCAGTTAATAATTTGATTATGAAACGTCTGTAAAAAAAWATATATATATATATACATGAGCTTCGAATTTAATATTTGAAATTCCAGAAAATTTAATATTKATAAATATATATGTCGGGGTTAATTTCCAGGCCTGGAATATTGCTCTAAAGTTTATTTAATATATCGACCAATTTAATTTTTTTTCACATATACGTTCAATTTAATCAATTAGCTATACATTAAGCTAAMAAATAAAGTTAATGTGAAAAATAGGAGAAAGTAAAATTCAAATTRATTGARGAAATTTTTTCTAGGCGTCATGAATAGAAGTCCATGCATTAAATAAAAAGCTGGGTAAACAATAAGTTAACTATGGAAACATGCATTGCACAGAAAAAAATTAAAGATTTTTTTTAYTACCAAAAAGTAAGAAAAACTAAGTTCTAACAAAGGTTTTTAATTTATAAATTTAAAAGTTTTTTAAAATACGTTGAAAATTGGAAAACCTAACTAGTAATATCGTAAAAAAAAGTAAGAGCTTATATTAATTTAAACAACTAACAGAAACTTAAAAAAAAAAAATAATGTTGAATGAAAAAAAGAAAGAAATTAAAGATATTGATATGAGTTATATGTGTAGGTGTGTATTTTTTTAAATTCTGTGATCTTTGTTTTCAGTAATATTGTTAATATATATATTTAATTAAAAAAATATATATATATATATACTTTCCTATAATTATCAAATACTATATATATCAATTTTTATACCACATGTGCATAAATATATAGATTGAAATAAATCAAAACATGTGCATTACACATGTGATTCTATTTTTTTTCACATAMGTTTAGTAATCAATTAACTATACAAAGAACTATAATACTTTGAATATAGAAAATTTTAATGAAATTTAGAATTTGAAGCCTTAATCAGAATTTGACCCTGGTCCCTGGTATTGGCCTGGGAAACGTAGGTAAAAAATCCATGGGGAGGAACTATGATGATTCATATTTTTGCTAAAAAAACCAGAGTTATATTATATATATATGATTCTAATTTGAAATTTGATGACATACTTTGTAGAATATCTTATATGATCCACGTTGRTACCTTGCACACTCTACAGATTTATTTTTGGTCAGTCATGCAGCCATAATTCAAAAATATCAGGTTTGATATATTCACAGATGGACCTCCGAATTGAAAAGAATGAGGGCAGGTTAACACGTCGTACAAAACGCTTAATGATATAGTTGCATCTATGTTYTCCCAAATTTTAAGAAGAAAACCCGGACTGTCGCGCGAGGCCGGGTAACTTTCCTYTTGAAAGTTGAAGTATACGTGCCGCGCCTTGTTTTTTTTTTTCTTCAACGAGATAAAATCTTCTCAAATTTTCATCTTTAAACAACTCCAGCACACACACCTTCTTTTCTCTTTGGTCCTTAACCATCTATATCGTAAATGGTATGTCTTCCAATAATAATAACCTTTCAATCTTCACTGATGGCTTACTTTAATTGATGTTTTACATGATGATTTCATTTGATCATTTATAACTTTTCTTTCTGGCATCTCTAATGTTAGAGCCTTCGGGTTCGATGAATATAACCATTGACTATTTTCTGACAYAATATCTTTTGAACAGTCTGTTACCATTCGAAGATTATTAAATGCATTTCAAAGCTTAACAACTAGTTTACTAACATTCTTGTTAATTGTTCGTCAAAAAGATTATGTTTGTTGGTTGGATAACAGTGAGTATTTAACAATGGCACTGACGAAGATGTTTGCCACCCGTGTCAAGGAAAGGCATTAAGCTATTAAAAAATCTGGCTTATTTTATAGATGTATATCTCTCTTAATATACTTTACTAAATCAACTATTCAATCATTGTTAAGATGGCTGTGCGTAGTCCTAACTCCCGATTAAAGATTGTTCAATTATCAAACCCTGCGTTTGCCAATGTCATATACGGGCAAAGTCAGTCAAGCTCGAAGCTGAAGTTATATACAGTTTGCTATAAGGAGAAATTAAAGTAGAACAGGATTCAATATAAATAGGTAGAACAGTAAACTTATAACGGAAACAAGAAAAATACACCAATGGACAAACAGAAGAAAAGAGTAATACCCAAGAAAAACATAACAAAAAAACAATACTCCGAAACGAAAAGACGGAAATTAGTGCCAATGAAGTGTAAGAGGCAATAAAAATGAATTGAAGAGATAAAAGAGCATTAGATAGACGGTCAATTGACATAATTGAACAAACGGACGAGAATTGAGGAAAGTAGCTTATTCCTTTTCGGAAATCTAGAAAATGAAGACTAACCATACAAATCCAGATCTTCATCAAAGGTTTCRAATATGGTTTGATCTTCGAAAAATCCGGAGAATGCCAGCTTCAACCAAGTGAACAATTTATCATAAACAATCAAACCTGCATTGTGATATCTGATACCATGATCCGAATCAGGGAAAATGTGCAAGTCGTAATTTTCCACACCCTTCAAGTCTAGCATATCCAAGAATTTCAAACTATTTTGAAAATGAACGTTATCATCTCCAGTTCCGTGCATTAACAAAAATCTGGTGGCATTCTTAAAATTCTCAACATTTTGAACCGAGGAATTAGCATATCCAGGATTGGCTTGTGGAGTGTTCATGTAACGCTCTGTATAGATGGAATCATAGAATAACCAGTTGGTAACAGGTGCAACAGACATACCATACTTGAAAGTTTCACCTTGATCATATTCTAATGTCTTCAATGTCATGAAACCACCATATGACCAACCCCAAATTGCAGTTCTGGTGGAATCGATATAAGTCTTGTAATTTATCCAAAGCTTGGCTGCAGCAACTTGATCAAGAACTTCATAATGACCTAAATTCTCAGCCACAATGTTTCTGAATTTCTTTCCCTTAAAGCCGGTTCCTCTACCATCGACAGTAACAACAACAGCATCAAGTTCAGCGGCCACAACTTGCGAGAAAGAAATGGAATAACGTTGTTCAACAAGTTGAGATCCTGGTCCACCATAAACAAAAAACAACAAAGGATACTTCTTTTCCGGATTAAAATTTAATGGTAATGTTTCTTTGAAATTCACAGTCACATTGTTATCAAGCTTGACCTCTCCGAATCTTGTTTCAGGAAGATCATACTCTTCGAGATGAGTGGCCAACTTTTTGTTGGTAACTAAGGTTTCTTCAGTGCTTTCGTGCAAGTCAATCAACTTTTGATATGGAGTATCAGGACCCTCATAGTTTAAAAGCAAATATCTTGATCCCTTAGAAAACGATGCTTCAAACCATGCGCTTTCATCTAAATTTGTGATATTTTGCTTACCAGAACCATCCAAATTAACAGAAAACAAATGTCTTTCAATAGATGACTTTTCAGTGGAAATATAGTATAATTTATTCAACACTAAATCAAAAGCACTAGCACCTCCAACAACTTCCCACTCTCCTGATGTTAAAATGACAGGCTCTTTAGCATTTGGGGGAGAGAAATAACCGATATGGTCATAGCCATCCACATCTATCAAGTCAATATAACCATCATGGGGTCTGGTATCTGATTTAGGCACATAAACAGTATTGTGACTGATTTCGAACCAACTTTTGGAATTCTGGCCATTTTCGAAACGTGATARCTCAGAAGAAATATCATGTGAGTCGATGATAAATATTTTCATCAAATTGGAAACTCTATTTGTGATTTTAATCAAAAACTTTTGGTCACCAACCCACTTGACTTCGGTGATCAATCTCTCTTCATTTCCAATATCTTCATCATTATAGAAATCATCTGATTCAGGTAATGACTTCAACTTACCTTCTTCCAAATCGTAAATCACAATATCAACAACAGGGTTAGGATAACCAGATTTAGGATACTTGATATTCCTCAACTCAGGGTAAGAGTCATTCACCAAAGCGTCCTGCACAAAGTAAGGAATAGGATAAACTGGAACTTCTGTATCATTGGATCTCAAAATTGCCAAATATCTTGAGTTAGGAGACCACCAAATAGCACTATCACTCGAGAACACTTCTTCTTCGTAAACCCAATCTGGTTTACCGTAGAAAACTTCTGGTCCACCATCTTGCGTAACTTGCTTAATGGTAGGATGTGTGAAATCAGTGACGTCTTTCAAATAAACATTATTGTTCAAGACAAATGTGATTTTYGAAGAATCAGGAGACCATTTAGCTAAGGCGATTACCTCATTTGATTTGAAGTCTAAATCATATAATGGTTGAACCAATCCATCTTTGAGACTAACGACAAAATATGTAGCAAAGAACGAATGACGCCAATTGTGGATTTTGTTAGATATGATCAAAGCGTATTGTAAATCATCACTGAAAGTAATATCCTCAATCTTGAATTGCCTTTTATCGTATGTAATTTCGTCACCTTCAAATAACACAATTGTGGAATTCTTATCAGCTTGACTTTTAAGTAGGTACTTGCCTTTCGAAACGACAACATATTCACCGGAGTCGTTGACCAAAGAGCTTGGAGTCTGTATCCATTGTAACTCCTTTCTTTGAGGTAAAAATGTTCCCTTTCTAACTTCTTCGAAGGTGAGAGGTTTCTTAGAAGGATATCCAATGGAGTCTTCGTCTGTCACAAGAGGCGCATTATCGGTAATCTCTTTCTGAGGAACACTGGCTATGATGGAATGATATTTTTGCTGTGGATGATTGTAAAATGTCTTATGGAAATTATTGATTTGTTGTAATAGAAAACCGGAACCATAGATAAGAATAAATAATGTTATAATGAATTGTCTTTTGGTGAATAATGACTTGTTATGTTGGGTTCTGATTGGTTCCTTGACGTTTTCAGGGTCGGAGGCGGGAAGGAAGTCTCTTTCTTGGCCCTTTTCCAGGGGATAGGGCGATGATGTTGGCATGGTATGGCAGTGAGAGATAATAACCACTTTGATACCTGTTGGGAGTGGGATAGCTTGTTGTGATGGAAACAGGAGAAGAAGAAGAAGAAGAAGTGGTTGCTGTAGATTGGTGTCTTGTCTGACTTATCTTCTGGGGTTCATTTCTTTTTTCCTGTTCCACCGGTTCCAGTTCCAGTTGTGCGACTTGAGATTGAGAATCTGAGAATCTGAGAATCTGAGATGACAGTGCTGGTTTCGTCGTTTTGTCGTAATTTCTGTTTAACCGTTGTGGCGGTGGCGGGCGAGTGTGGCGAGTGCGCTTAATATGGACCGTGTTAGGAAAGTCTCCTTCCGCTTTCGGCCTAATTGCTTGCTGCCGTAAGATGACAGGGCGGATGGAGTTGAGTCGGTTCAAACRGTTTACTTAAGTTAAAAAACTGTGGTAGTAATATGATAGAAAATCCTTATATTAATTAGAAAACTAATGACATATATTTAGAAATAACATAGTCAACTTGTGAAACGATTTTTASCCTAATGAAAAAGTTTATATTAAAGCAGCAAAAGAAGAGCCCAGCTCAACAACCCTAGTCCCACAAATGGGCATAATACATTTCCCGATCCTTTGCTTTCAACAGTATTGGCAGGTTGCAAAGAAAATGTAGATAGTGACGATGCTGCACTGTCGTTACCCACTCGTGGACCAGTCTTTATAACACTGAGAGCACTAGATGCATATCCCTGAACATCAGTCAAAGCAGGAACATACTCACTGTAATCAGAGACGTATGTCTGTAAATTAGTGAACTKACTTTGAGTAACTTCTCTTCTAGCATTATGAACAACAGCACGKGTTCCAGATGTTTGTAGTTCATCAGTATGGTAACGTGTAGAAACATGAGTGACAACAACAGTTGCAGCATATGATATAAGTTTTGATTGAGTTTCCAATGAATCATCAGTCAAACTCTCTTCCGGATCCACATATATATAGTCAGCATCAGTATTATAATAGTCTGAACCAAATTCATCACGTTTCGCAGCAAATGTAGTGGCACTGTATGTAATAGTTAATGTTCCACTGGATATTACATGAGATTGTACAGATGTAGTCATTATTATTGAGGTAGTTTCAYATTCAGACTCAGTTTCAGATGTTTCGTTTTGATTTGGAAAACCTGAAGAAGTAGGAACATTAGCAGAAGAGGACCCAGACTCATCACCAATAAAATGGTTTATAGCGGCAGTTTCTTCAGCAATATAAGAAGAGGCTGGGATAGTTTCAACAGCACTCAAATTGCTGAAAGATGAAGAAATGAACGACTGACTGGCAGTTGAAAGTTTTGAGGAAAAGTCATTAGTGGCAAAACTATGATCAATCACATGGTTTGTCAACTTGCTGGAGTGTGTACGCAACTTACTAACAGTTGGCGAAAAGCTTGGCACAGGATTGAATGTTGGTGTATAATCACTAGGATCAGTAATAGTCATTGATAATGTGGCCAACTTATCGGCAGTCTTTTGAGCTTTAACAGATTCTTTTGATTGTGATTTGACTGACTTCACAGATGCCTTAGAAGCCGACTTCACAGAAGCAACGRATTCAGTTGACATTGACTTTTCACGAGCAACWGATTCTGTTGAAGCTGACTTCGCAGAGGCAACTGATGCAGTTGATACAGAAAATGCAGATTTGGCAGAGGCCTTGGATGCTGACATAAAACTCTTATACGCAGCAGTAGCATTATAATCTGATGATGATGCCGATGAAGAGGATGATGATGYGGATGATGTAGTGGAGGTAGTCGATGTTGTAGATGTTGGGCTCGTGGTACTGGATGTGGATGTGGAAGTAGATGTTGAAGAGGACTTTGAAGTGCTGGTAGTAGTCACCTCTGACAGATGGGAGTCATCATTGGAAGTCTCTGCAGCATATACTGGGTAAACTGTTAATATATGAAAGAGTATGACTAGAATATGGGAAGTCTTCATTGGATCAAAACGTTGTTTAATGTTGTTTGAAGTGTTTAGATGTTTTTCGCAAAGGTGAATAAATAATGGTTTCTTCGACAACGTGATATTTGAGTAAAGCGACAATCATGGATGTCATGTTTATTTATATATATTCTGGTCCARGATATATATGAAGTCAATGTTTAAATATGTTTAATTGCAAAATTGGTACGATATATACCCTGTGTTTCAAAACTCAAAGTCCAAGCACTCAGCACACTTCAATATTCGGGGATCGAAAATTCCCCTCTTAATCTGTCTTGAGATATTTGATTGACACACACATGTGCCATATGAACATACAACCGACACAAAATCATTGACCCATATACTTGTAGTAGGCACACAAGCTTATTGTTCTTTCATTATTATCAGTATATACTGCTGGGCCCTGAAATGGTATACCTGATCGGATGAATACAAGTTTCAATGTAATGTCAATTAACGTCCATGTTCACCTCATCTGGATCTCTTGCAAATGGGTCATCTCATCTCTCAGAATATAGTAGAGTGTAGTTCCATGAATTAATAGAAATATGCTTCATCTTCATCAGCATTGAGCATGCGTTAGACGAGTAAATCCAAGTGCTTAATATATTAGAATGKGCTTAAATGCTTGCAATTGTCATCAAATACGTACTTGTCGAAGCATGGAAATGGTTGCCATCTATGCTATACTGTTCTAATACACGAAATCATAGATGTTCAACAAATCATGTATATGATCATTTTCGATTGAGAATAATTCTTTGGTCTGTAGGCTGGGATAATGACATGGCGTACMTGGATATGAATCAAAGAGAGGCTCATGAATACAGTATATATAAAAGAAAACCATGCTCCAAGAAGGAATTTGGTGGAATGGTTCATGTGCCTCGTTAAAAGTTGAAACATGGAAATTTCTTCCCGAGCAAGATCATGAGAAAGATTATCACGTGGCAAGATCACGAGCCTCCTCAGTGCTCACTAAGAATTGAAGTCTGTTGTRCCTTAATCAAAGTTACAAAAACTTGTGAAGAACACATGAAAATATAACATGTAATGTACATTGAAACAGTAGTAGAAAACAAATACACAAACTACATATACGATAATATAGGAACAGAAAGCTAGTATAAATTAAATGATGCATGCATGTTGCATATATAAGAAAAGATAAAGCGCTAGGCTTAAATTCAAAATATTAGGAAGTTGATTCACATGGCTAGACAAAAAAGTCTAACACATAATTTGGGCATGCAATTGAAAAGTTGGCATCAGGAAAAAGGCGTGAAAGATGACAGGACGTTGTAAAAGTAGTTTCATACTTTTAAATTAATGGGCGATGGCAAAGGTGTAATTTGGATCTTGATATCAATTGTATCCAGAGAATGAATCATAGTAAAGAAAGAACGACTGCACTTAAAGCTCCCAATCCAAGTGAAACTTGCAATCCACTACCAGCATTACTCGAAGACTTAGCAGAAGCAGCTTGACGTTTGAAACCTTCGTTGTAAGAATAACTAGAGCTAGCAGTGGTTGAAGAATCGGTAACAGTGATAATTGTGATATTGGACTTCGCTATACTCAGCAAGTCGTAGAATTGAGRATAGTCTTTTTGAACTGGATGAATTGTTAAAAGTTCACCATCTTCATCAGCATTACGTTTGACAACAGCAGAAGTAATTCTAGTAGTTGAAGYTCTTGTACGAGTTGAAGCACCTGAAACAGTATATGATTTACCAGCAGTTTTGGCCACACTTAGCAGGGAGTGRAATTTGTTGTAATCTTTTTGAACAGGTGCTATGATTGCACCATCTTCACCAACAGTAGCAAGCCCAATGTCTTCTGGCTGAGGGTAAGCATTAACAGAGGCAACAAATAAGAGAAAAGCAATTTGAATTTTGTTGAATTGCATTGTAAATATAAGGTGTAGTCAAAGTGTGATTGATAATTGAGTGTTAGCTGGAATGGTTTACAGAAAATACATGATTCGTGATGACCAAACTATTCATTTTCAGTACATGAGGAATCGTTGTGTTTAAATATTGTTCTGGATCGGCATGGGATATRATTTTGATTGTAAGCACATTGCAATGTTATACAAGCTTAAGAAGGTCTGGTCGTTTGATGTTGTTTGAAGTTTTACCTAGGAGAGTCGATCTTGAGGATCTTGAGTGATTCTCGAGTCCACCAGAGTCCAGACGTAGGACACACCTCGGCGAGCTCAAATTCTTCAAAGGCGGCTGTATTAAAGGCTATTAGGCCTTAAATCGATTTCCACTTTTCAGTTGCAGCTATGTAGCTATAATSTAGAGAATTTTGGTGGATTTAYCTTTGATTCATGGTATTTGCGTATACTTATAATCGTAGATGGTAGACCGGTTGAATCATGATAGATATAGGGCGCTGTTAAACAAAAGTTACGGGAAACACCCCGACTGTATAAGTTTCTCAGAGCTCATCACCACCCGTTCCATAACTTCTGGTCGTTCACCGTTCCCCATTCGAACAATTTGGTTCCCCTAACAGCTGATCTGTATCCAAATTCAACCCAAACACACCATATAAGCAAACGAAGAATTTCTAAACAGGAGATATAAAAATTGGTACGAAACAGGCGTGATCATCAGGATCTCTGATTACATAGCTGACGATCAACTGAAAACGCGTATAACAACAATTGTGCCAAACAAGAATTTTTGATGATACGCGTTAAGACTTATAAAAGACCCGCCGCCACGGTAACTGGTCTAAGCTCTTCATTAAGGAGATCATAATATTTACATGTAAAATGAACTCTCTATATACTCAAGATACCAGTCTGTGGTCAATCGTTATATAACCAAAGACTGTTTCTGAAGCAAAAGCGAGCCTTACAGCTTGATCAACTAAAATTGAAGCAGAGCAGAGAGAAAGCGATATATGGTCACATGGACTCTGGACTCTCGATCCAGTAGATGCCTGTATGCATACAACGAATTGGAAGCTTGTTCAGATCATTCATTCATACCATGCATACTTCTCTCCCATGAAATTTGAAGTATCATAGGTATACGGATACTAGTACAGGGAGGTAGAGATATATAGCCTGCAACAATTTAAGATTATTTCTGATATTCGACCTACAAGAAGCAACGTTCAGCTCATGTATATACTTCAAAAAATGATACAATTTTTTTTAGTATATATACACGGAAATTTTATATAAAAATACAAGCTAGATCGAGTGAATGTATATTATCGAGGTACTAGCAAAAAGATTGGGGGGCCTATAATAACAAGAGTCGAAGCAGCTATATGCATACATACACACACTTAACGAGCCATCAAAATACACATTGAAAGAACGATCAAGAAAATCAAAATAAAACACATGCCAATAAGATGGTGTAAACAAACAAAGGAACATTTGATCTGCTAGCAGAGTTTTCCTTCACACTGACACTCTCATCATTATACTCTTTCTTCCCATAAGCATCATAATGGTCATCAGAAGTTATGCGTTTGACAGAACGGGTGGTTGAAGAGCTACTACTAGATGATCCATCTGAAGCACATTCATTTCCATTGAGGCCAAATGCAAAGGCCACCTCATTAACCACGTCATCCAAGAAAGTACAATCATATGGTGATTCACTGTATCCAAGATCAGAACCAGAACTAGAATCAGAACTAGAGGTACTACCAGAGGTACCAGAAGAACTACCACCAGACTCTGGAGAAGAATCCGAGGGGTTACTATTCGAATTGTTTGATCCAGAAGAGGATCCATTGGAGTTGGAAGTTGAACCAGATGTGTTAACATTAGTATTTGAACCAGCTACTTCAGGAGAGTTATCATTGGTATTATAAGGGGAACCAGATGGGCTAGATGTGTTACCATCGGTATTGGAAGGATCAGAACCRGAAGAGTTATCGTTGGAAATTGAGCTAGCAGAATCACCATTAGTGTTGGAATAACCTGACCCAGATAAGCCAGACAATCCATCACCATTATCAGTAACATTAGAGGCAGTACTGGAACCAGAAGTACCATCTCCACTACCCGACACAGTTGAAGGGTTGGTAGGACTTTCGGTTGCAGGGGAAACATATGAAGTGGATGTGGCAGTTGCAGTCATAGTTATACCTTTCATATTACTATCAATAGATGTCGAATATGCATTATCCGGGGCTTCAACTGTCACTTCTTGTGTAACAACTCGAGTATTGACAGAGGTAACAACTGACCTATTGATATCTTCAGTACCAACGGTGGAAAAAGAAGTTGCGGTGTATGTGACAAATTCTCTCTTGATTAACCATGTCAACCCGCTTGGAAATTGACTTCTTGTTGTGACTGTCGTTGTTGTATCCGTAGTCACAATGACTGATATTGTTGCTGTTGTATCGAAACTTGACAAATCAGTAGATGAGTCTACTTCTACCCAACCATCTGCAAAAGGATTCTTAATTGTTGTCAATACATTCGTACCAGATGAAGTAGTCGTGGAAGTGGTAGAATATGACGTGGAGGAAGTAGAAGAGCTTGATGTGGATGTTGAGGTGGACGTGGAAGATGATGTTGACTCGGTTGAAACAAGTTCAAGAGGAAGCGAGCTTCTAGTCGTAACAGTGGAAGTAATGTCAGTAGTGACTATGTCTGATCTCGTGACAGTTGTATCATAACCAGCATCAAGGTGGGAGACAACCGAAGGGTTGGGTAGAGACGAGGAAGCGGTAGACCGGGAACCCACAGCAGTAGAAAAGTCAGGTGGAAAAGAGCTTCTTGTTGTTATTATGGATGTAGTATCCTTCGTAGCAACAACAGAAGCCGTGTGTGTTGTCGCCCAGTCTGATACTAGATCCCACCCATCATCCGACAAGTTGGAAAATAATTGAGCAGTAGTGGTGGTGACTGATGTAGTATCTTCAGTGACAATCACAGATTCTGTTTGGGTGGTGTCATAATCCGAACTGGAAATACTTGCAGAAGATGATGTTGCAGGAACATGTTCAGTTGGAATTGAACTTCTTGTGGTAATGATTGAGGTGGTTTCTTCAGTGACAATAACAGATTCAGTTTGAGTTGTATCATAATCCAATTTTGAGACACTTGTCAATGTTGTTGGAATGAGTTCAGTTGGAAGCGAACTTCTTGTGGTAATAATTGAAGTGGTGTCTTCAGTGACAATAACAGATTCAGTTTGAGTTGTATCATAATCCAATTTTGACACACTTGTGAATGTTGTTGGTATGAGTTCAGTTGGGAGTGAACTTCTTGTGGTAATGATTGAGGTGGTTTCTTCAGTGACAATAACAGATTCAGTTTGAGTCGTATCATAATCCAATTTTGAGACACTTGTCAATGTTGTTGGAATGAGTTCAGTTGGAAGCGACCTTCTGGTGGTGATAATCGAAGTGGTGTCTTCAGTGACAATATCAGATTTCGTCACTGTTGTTCCATTTGGATCAGGAGAAGATAAGCTTGCCTTTTTCGATTTTGATGAGGTTAGGGTATCAGAGGTATCTGAGGAGGTGACTAGAAATGGACTTCTGGTGGTTATAACTGACGTTATATCTGTAGTGACAACTACAGATTTCGTCTCTGTTGTTGAATCTTCTGATACCAAGCTTGAGACAGTTGTTGATGCCCCGGCAGTTAGACACAGGAGTAGTAATAACCGAAGTCGACGGGAATAAGGAGAGACTTTCATTGACACGTTGACAGTASTATGYTGGTGGAATCACTGAATAAAGGCCTTCAATTTGAGGTTGATGTCATATGGAGGATAGTTGAAATCTGGATCTTTTTATATCTGGTCTTCTCAAGAAAACCTAGCATCTTTGGTTCAACTAGTGTCATGAAACCGTTTCAGGAAACGCTGCATGATATCTTCAGAGGTAGTTAAGCTGGGGTAAACATGATTCAGGTATCACTCCAACTGGGTTGGCATGTTTAGGAAAGAGAGTTGATCAGCTTCAAATGGAGCTTCAAGAATCAAGTGATGGCTGAGCGAGCAATCCAAATCTCCAAATCTCAAATCCGAGCGCTGAAACCCTCGAAGCGTATACCTATTATGGTCGAAAGTAATTTGGTACGTATCAATCTGACACATGTGGACATATATATTATCTCGAAAAGATATATATCAGTCAGAGATTACTCTTGRGCTACATATATAACATGAATCTCATATATATCAAGTACTTATTTACGTACGCATGCATAACCACGTTTATCCATTTTTTTTTTTTTTTGCGAACACGCTTATATAGTCCTACTTTGTCATCCTTATAAATTAGTAACCAATTTCAGATTTGATTCAAGAAGTTGGGGTTTCACCGATTAAAGATATGAATTGAACTTTATATATAGCATGAGCTAGTGTTATACCTATATATTTGACGTGMGTCTCAAAATCCTTTGCTTGAAAGACAACCCATATCGAGCCATGGGCTTTTATATCAAGAGATCTAAATTTATGAACACAATTTTAATGCATATGTAATACAGTTAGAAAAGCAAAATTATCCAATTGATTATAAATAGTCCTACCATAGAGTGAACACCGTTTGCATCTCCATGACTAGATAAAGAAACACCACGGGTTGGTAAATCTGTAGTTGATAACAAATTTGAGTAAGAAAAATCATCACTGGTTGCAACAACACCACTTAACTTGGAAATCTCAGAGACAACATTACGTTTGACATTAGCAGCATTTGTACAGCTAGCTGTAACAATTTGAGTGGCAACATTTGTGGTACTGGTAACAAATATAGTTGCAAGGGTTGAGGAAGCAGCCACTGAGTCAGTAGTCATSACAGATGATGCACTTATTGGAGAAGCCTCAGCTGCAACAGCTGTATCAGATTGTTGCTCAGTATGAGTTCTGGTTGAGACAGATGTAACAACCACAGTTGCATCATAACTTGTAGTATCAATACCATTTGAACCATTACCGTCACCAGATTCGGCGCCAGCAGTAGAACCAGCACCAGTGCCCCCAGATCCAAACACAGAATTTAAAAATGAATTACCAGAACCATCAGTGACATCACTAAACAAGTTATTCATGAAGGAAGAAAAGCTATCAAAGCTATCACTATCACTTCCACTGCATTCACTGAAACCATTGGAACTCACATAGTGAAAGGGTCCATTTCCACTGGTATAACTAGAAAACGAAGATGAGTCAAAACCAGATGGCATTGTAAACGAAACTGTCCAACTACCACCTCCACTACCACCACTAGAGCTTCCACTRCTCGAACTTGATGCAAAATGAGCATGTGAAGAACCAAAACTACCCGAAGAGCTTCCACCCGAGAACCCACTACCATCGCATCTTTTATCAAGTTTTGTAGTGTTTTGTTTATCGGCTTCTTCAATCACTTCTTGAGAAAGAGATTCATTTAATGTAGAAAAAACGTGATCTGATCTCTCTGAAGATGAGGGACTGTCAAGTTCAAATTGAGAGATTGTTGTTTTCTGTAAATAAGTTTTCACACTCGTTGTTGATGGTTCGACTTTTGCATTAATTGATGATGTTGCTTTTGAGAGCACTGTTCGTGGTAGTGCGAGTATACAGTGTGGGAATGATATTGCTAATAGTAGATTTGCTGCTTTCATAATTGTTATGTGGTGATTGATTGTTGAACACCCACAGCGAAAGRAGTTGCATGAACAAAATGAAAGAGAATAACGCCGGCACTTGAAACAGTTGAATATATCTAGATTGAATCTGGTAGAAACAGAGTATAAGCTAGAGATATTTGCTTCAGGAGGAGTTGCTTGGGATTTTATATACAAACTCGGTTCGTGTGAATTTCAGATATCTAGCTCAAAACCATGGCTCAGTCCTAGACTTTTGCTGAAGGGATAGTTTCAAATTCCACAATTGAGATGCTTCAAGTTCTTTCTTCATCTTGGCAAACAGGACCCGTGACATAWTTCTGGTGTTGGTGATTGTGTCGAGTTGGAAAGAATTGTTAGAATTTGTTTATATGGCTCAGAAAAATTTCCAAAGATACATGCATTATGATCGAGTAGTATGTCACAATAGTATGTTACTTGCCATATTAATAGGAACAAGCATAATTTGGACATATATATAACTGAGAACTTATGCGTAAATTGTTCTTCAAACATGATCAAAGCTTTGGCGAGATCAYAAAACTTTCGAAACATCTTCCAGTTTCCAAAACACGCGGCCATCACAAGCTCAAAAGATCTGAAATTCATTCGAATCTCGATTCTMATTTCCAAATTCTAATGGGTTACGGGTATAAGCGCACTTTTGATGTAGTACCATGATGACTYTTCTATTAAACACCAAGTACTAAATTTTTAGAATAGAATCAGAAGGCACAATTTGCACCCAAGTTTATAAAAAGTTAGCTAGTAAAATTATGATACTATATAAATCGTGAATTTGATAGAGAAAGAAAAGGATAATATGGTTTCAAGTAAGAAGATGATCATGGTCTTTCCACAGGAGTGACTTGACCTCCAGCTTTCGAGCTCTTCAATGAAGCATCGATGATGGCGAGATGATGGAATGCAACTTCAGGGGTGGCAATTATCTTTGATCTGTCACCGGAAGTTAATGATTCACCCAAAACCTCAAATTCTCTTTCAGTAGATCTGTATTCATTTTCAATTTCAGTCTCCTTAACAAAAGATTCAGCATCAGCACTTTTACCACCGACCTTGAGAGTCAATTTTTCATTGTGACCTGGTGAGAAATCAAAAAACACAGATCCATTATCACCCAGGATTTGGAAATAACATGACTTTGAAGTGTTACCAAAGGCTGAACCATATGTGAAAGTACCAATGACACCGGATTGCATTTCTGCCAATGAGTAAAGGATATCAACATCCCCACTCTCTTTTCTCACCTGTCTAGTGTGAGCAGAAACAGTCTTGATTTCACCCAAAACACCAGTCAACAAAGCCAATTGATGGACACCACCATCTGAAAGGAAACCACCAATATGCTCGGGGTTTTGTCTCCATGTTGTGGCTAGGTACTTGTTGTTGAAATTAAAAGACCCAGTGGAATGATAAGTAAATGARTAAACGTTACCGATTTGGTCAATGGCTGACTTCAAAGCTGCAATTGACTTGAAGTAACACCAGTGTTCTGCAATAGCAATTGTCAATTCTGGATGAGCTCTTGAAATTTGAACAATTTCTTTTGCTTGATCCAAGTTAGCTGCAATTGGTTTTTCCAAAGAAATGTTTTTCTTGTGTTTGACCGCCAATTTGACAGCATCAACATTCAATTGAACAGGTAACAAAGCATCCACTAAATCAACCTTTGGATCTTCAAACACCTCTTCTAGGGAATCATAGATTTTGGAAATAGAAGGATCCTTGGAAGCAAAGGCCTCAGCTTTGGATTTAGTTCTATTGTAACAGGAGTAGGGGGTGAAATACTTTGATTTTTGAAGGGTAGGTAAGTGTTGGTTTGTGGCAAAGATACCTGTTCCGACGATAGCAACGTTCAATGTCATTTTTGTGATTTGATTGTAATGGTAACTTAAGAAGGAAGAAACTGAAGGGAAAGAGAAAAATGAGAAAGACGACAGGATATGGCGGTGATGAAGTAGCTTAATTTGTAATCCATCATCGATACGCACGTACGTCGTACTTGACTTAACAGGGACAGCGGACAGCGGACAGCGGACAGCACGCGGGCTAATCGAGAATCGAGATCTCAAGATCTGCGAATCGGGCAGTTCAACCCGATCGATCGAGAACATTATTCGACGCGTCGGTAGAAGTCGATATTTATATCGTGAATTTATACGTGTGGAACGAAACGAAATTCTCTAATCTGACTCATGCAATCTATTTATCTAGAGACTCGTTCCAGTAATTTGGCTCAATTCAGTCAATCTCGATGCCACCTTGAATTGTCTTTGACAGCTTCCATCGAACATATTTATTAACAACTGTCATTAAATTACATACAGTTCATATTTGCGGCACAACTTTATTCAACATTTTTATACCCGATGACATGCGGATGTTTGGTTTCATATCGCCTGCTCGATGTTGATGTTTGAATCCAATTCATGCAATTTGATATAAAAACACAATGAAATCTACTTTTCTTGAAAACAACAAATCAATTCAATTCAGTCACACGTCAGAAACAAACAGCACTAATCAAACAGCGCACACCGGTTTTCAATTTTCAATAGGCAATTTACATATAAAGAAGTTTTGCTGAATTGAGCATGATGATGATGCTGACTTCCATGAGGCGTCTTGCTCCAGAGCCCATACATACCGCTTAGATGCCAAACACGCAGCTTCGAAAACTGATCTACATGCTCACACAATACCCCTGATTGGTGAATTGTTAATTACATGTGATTGCTTAAGTCAGCTGTTGTAACAAGATAAAATTCATCATYCATAAAGGTGTTTGATGGAAAAATTGAATATGGCTCAATCGACAATGCATGCATGTCGTTCCAGTATAATAATTTGGTGGATCATTAGTACAATCACAATCTCAGATGGCTGGTTAAGCTTGTCATAGATACCGAGCCAGTAGAACCGTTGACCGTTGTACAGTTGGTCGGTACGTGAGCAATAACAACAAGAATACACGAATCATTATTGGTTAAACACTGGATAATCGCATGGACAATTCAACATCAACGATGGTTAAAGAAAATGGATTCTCGGGTATATGTATATGTGAACTGAATATTGCTTGGAAATTTAAAATTTAACAGGAGAAATCAGGGTAATCGAAGTTTCATCTTGGGCTTCGATTCTTCCCCGAATATTTGATGAGAATCATTCGAGGTTGTATTACACAATCTGACAAGAATTGTCAAAGCTTTCGTTCCAGCTTCTCTTGGATCTCTGTACACGCACCCTTATAGTCCCATACTTCAATAGAAATGGACCGGTCATATATCGTTGCATATGAATATTCTGCCATTTTCAAATGAGAATCTGATTGGTCTAATTGGCATTTCCCAAGCCAATTCCTCAAGAGTGACCCAAGCTATATATACGCTACTTATTCCAGCTCTTTCTAACAACCACATTGAACATCGTTTTTTCTTGACTTTGCCAGTATCCAATATTGCTTCAATCAACTAGATATTTCTCACCAAACTTGAAAATGACAAAGATTTACTTCGATCCAGCATATTTACAAGCAGCATCATACCCTCCAAAGTTGGGCTTCCCAGACAACAATGACGCGTTGGTTGATATCTCTCTAAAACAATTCATGATTATGGTGTATCAATTTATTGAAGAATTCTCATTTTTCACAAAACAAAGCGATGATTACCATTTATTTGTTCTTCACCCTCAAAGTTGTGAAAGTTTCAGTCATCCTAGCAATTATGCCTTACTATCAACATTCAACAGACACAACTACAGAAAATTGCTAGAGGAAAACAAATATTTCAGCCCTCTGCTTAATTATCTAGAATCAAGAAGTAGTGTTGATGTTTGCCACTTTGTTTTGATCCCAATTTGGTACGGTGGTGTGGAAACTACATTCATATTGTGTGACCTTAACCATAAGGTTGTGATTGATTTGAACCAATTCAACAAATCAATCAGTTTGGAATCCTATGGTAGTTTTGATAAGACCCAATCAATTGAACAACTTAGAAGAGTTACATTGACCGAAAYAGGAACAACAAGAGTTTTAAACTATTTGTCCATGGTTGTTAATGGTGATTTGGTGGGTACCACTAAAATTCCATCATCTTATTGCAAGTTCGAATATGAAACAAGATTGAGTGAAATATTTGAAAGACAAAAGTATTTGAGTAACGAACTTTTGCTGTTTGGAAGTATTGCTATTTTGGATGTTTATCTTCCAGCATTGAGCAAAAACTCATTTGATTACGGTAGTGATAACTTGATAGTGGATGGTATGGTTAGAGAATTCATGCATCATTTGAACGTGTTTATCCGTGAAATTAAAGATCGTGTTACCAAGAACTACAAAGAGCTTCAATCTGGATGTTTGGAGGTGCCTCAATCTAGCAACATTTTCCCATTGGATGATTCTACTGGCTTTAAGAATCCATATGTTTCGGATTCTAAGGCTGCATCACTTGAAGATTCAGACAGAGAAATCGCACTCCAAATGACAAGATTTGTTTTATGTTATCCATCTGCCGGTACTAAAGGTTCCCCATTGGAGGCTGCATTTGTTGAACCCGATGATGACCCATTCGGTTCCCCAGGTATTATCTTCAGAAAGGTCAAACACTCTAAAAACCCTACTATCAAGCTGTTCAGTCCAGAGTTTAGAAAATTGCAACGCCAATTTTGGAATCGTCAAGGAGATGACTTCTTGAACTATAGAGGACAAAGACAGTCTCAGTGGTTTAAAATAGGTAAGGATTTCAAACTATGAAATATGAAATTTCATGTTTTTAGTTCTACAGATCATATAATATGCATCATGAATATCAGTGGCAGGATCCATTAGTTTCATTTATGTCTTTTTTTGTTGTAATTTGCTTTCTAACAAACTCACTCTTCAAACTAGCTTTTGCTGTTTTCTACTCCGTATATCTCTTTTCTAATTTTTGTTTTATCTGCTTTTTATTTTCTAAGAAAGCATTCATATACATTCCCTAATTTTTACTTTTCTTGATACCTATATAAATAGAGTTAATTCAAATATTTCATTCGATACATTAAGATTATATATATAGAATGGGTTCAATCTCCGAAAGAATGCCATTAGTAGCTTTATATATATATGCTCACGTTATGCATGTGTCGAATTACAAATTTGAATTTTGATTGGAATATACCGTAAATTATCAGAACTTAAGTTTGCACATGCATTAATTGAATATAGCAGATATACACATATATTGTGTAATAAATTACCTTGGACTTCTAGATGATTGACTCATGCAACAAATATACTTTGTTGAATTATTGTATACGTTGAAATATTGAATCCTCAAGTACCGCATGGTAAAATTCATGTGAATCATCTTTGAATCATGTTATTTAGCGGCATGAGATATATCTGAGATATTTTTAAGGCAATTTCTTCAWYATTATATATATGCATGATCTCACAGGAAGTCGTATATATGGAGTTGATAAATTTCAAATTTGATATGCATGATGCTTACAAACTATAGATCATGATTTATGAGCCTGTATGAGTCAGAGCAGATCGATAGATATGGAAATCCAAAGGTGAATATATTGTATTGCTGATTAAAGAATTGAGAGTCTATGACATATAACTGAAGTAAAGAAAATGAAATGATTCTGTAAATGTGTCTAGTGAAATTCTCAACGGTTTTCCAAGATACGGACGTCTACTTAATTAATCTCAGTACAAGTCACAAAATATACGTTCAAGCTTAATTAAGCTATATAGCGCAAAATTTTCATGTTCGCGGTGAATCATCTGAATCATCTTTCACAAGTAACAAGTTGCAACGTCGACTTTCTTAAATCGTGCTACTAGTAGTAGTATACCTAATACCCACTTAACCTTCGATCCGAGTCCAACAAATGCTTCCTCACCACATATATCAACCAGATACTGATCCAACAAATTACTGCGGTACTGCTTCCTATACTTGACTTGTTGAARAGGTATCTGTATACATGCACTGCCTATTCAGTCCAACGTCCATATGACACTCGAGCGAGGATGACTCCGATGATTCACCGTCGAGGCAAAAAAGTTCCAAACTGCACCAATGCCACCTGAGATCATGCCTATGCTCATTCTGGGCCCATAAGTAACTTTGGTATAAAAACTGCATTATTCCCCAGAAATTCAATAACTTCTTTTCAATTTTCCCTCCTATGCAATTCCCTTAATTCACTCTTGACCAATACCAATATTGTTTATCGATTTAACAGCTGCTTCTTCACTGATCTTTAACATACACAATTTCGGTACAGAACAAAATGAACTCTCCTACTAATGTACAGGACGGTAAGAACGATGAATTTGATCTTGAATCCAGACAATCAGTYTCTGCATCCGGATCAAGCCCAGAAGAACATCTTTCTCATGGAACAGTTCATCAGTTGGATAAGGTTTACAGACACTTGGATTATCGTATCATTCCTGCTCTTTGGTGCATGTATTTTTTGACTTCGTTTGGATCTTCTGCTTATGGTAATACATTGACCATGAACTATGAGAAAAAYCACTCTTTGATTGGTACATTACATTTGAACTCCCATCACACTTCTACTGCTTCTGCTTTATACTATGTTGGTTACATTCTTTTTGATTTGCCTATGAATTTGGTTATGACTAAACTTTCTCCACAAGTTTGGCTTTCCAGAATTGTTATCACTGTTGGTTTGGTCTACACTTGCTATGCTGCTTTAACAAATGCACAAGGTATCATGGCTATAAGATTTATGAGTGGAATGTGTGGAGCTGGTACGTGGCCAGGTATGTCATACTATATCTCTCTTTGGTATCCATCTGAAAGAACCGCCAAGAGAATCGGCTACTACTTTACAGCTGCCCAACTTAGTGCTTCCGCTGCTGGTTTGGTTGCTGCTGGTTTTCAAAAAATGGATATGACTCATGGGTATGAAGGTTGGAAATGGTTATACATTGTTTATGGATCTATTACTATTGCCGTCGGTATTTCATTGGTTTGGTGGCTACCTGATAGACCAGCACATTTGATTAATGTTGAGAAATATGTGTCCACAATGGATAAACTACTCCCACCTAGTATTACTAAATGGTTTAAATCTCCGCAACCGCTGAGCCAACAAGAAAGAGAATGGCATGCAGCTGATATGCATGGAAGATATAAAGACTTGACTTGGAAGTGGACAGATATCACAAATATTCTGACAGATATCAGAACATGGCCATTAATCATGATGTATTTTGGTGTTGTTGGTACTGGTTTCGGTTTGGCTGTGTTTGCAACATCTTTGATTAAGGCCAATAATCCTCACTTGAGTGGTATTGATGTTTCTTTGCTTTATGCACCAATTTGGTTGTTTGATGCTGCTGCAATTTTGATTGTCACCCCTTTAGCTGATAGATACAAAAAGTTGAGACCAGTTTTCTTCTCCGGTGCCACTCTAATCATTATTGTTGGTTTGCTTGTTACTACATACGCGCATGGTTCATGGAATAGATACGGTGGTTTGTTGATTGCCGGTTTTGGATTGGGCCCAACAGTTCCAATCTGTATGACACTGTCTAACGAAATCATGTTTAAAAGATATGGTGATATTGGATGTGCTTGTGCTGCTGCTCTTGTCTCCGGATTGGGTAACTTAGGATCTGTTGTGGGTACATATGCTTTGTATAGTGGATGGCCTGCTGATGCAAAGAGATTATATCAGTACTCAAACATGATGCTTATTGTGATGTTAGGGTTCAGTATCATCTCATGTATTACTTTGGTTTTGATCAGATGGTACCTTGGAGACTTCAAAGAGGGCCATGTTCATGATGAACACGAATGAGAATATATTTGCCCAGCTGTTTTATATAAAATTTAATACCTACTGGAGTTGTTGTTTCATTGGCTTCAGATATTTCAATTCTTTTATTTGTACTGTTTTTGAATTCCAAATATTTTTGTAAGTTGTTAAGAAGTATACATGTGTAAAATATCCTGTATCTGTTCTGAAAATTATGCATAACATGTAGGTAAGTTGGAATTTTGAGCATTTGAATCAATTGTGAAATCCAGGAAACAAAGGAATTGAAGGTAGTCGAGTGTTTGAAATCTGAATAGCTTTCGCTGGAGAAGTCTGTCAAACCAAAATCGCGTGTCAGTACTGTTTGTGTACGCCACGACCCCTCTCTTGTGTATTGGAAAAATCAAAAAATCATCGATCGTAATACAGTGAACACCCGCTAACTGTTAACTTGAAAGATTTAAATATTCTAACCACTTACAACTTGAAGCAATGAATACAGCAAAAGGAGCTACTGAAGTGTTGAAGAGAACATCAGATTATCTGAAATCCGGTTTGCTTTCGAGCGAACCATCATGGTACAAAGTGCTTGCATTCCATCCACCAAAATACGATTTTCCAAAATCAATCAGACCTGAAGTTTTGCAAGAAATCAAACAACAAGAATTGACACAGCTACCAAATTCCACCACCAAAAATGGTGATTTTTTTGTGACCAGAATAAAGCCATCTTTGTTTGAAGGTGATTTGATAAGACCCCAAAAGTTAAAATTTGTTGAAGATGAATTGAGAGATCTGTTTTACAAACAACACCCTTGGGAGTTGGCTGACCCTAAATCTTTGATTGAAAATGAACACACTATTGATTTAGCCAAGCTAGACTGGTCGACAATGAGACAATACACAAAAATCTTGGATGGTGAGTCCGTTGTCCAAAGAACCTTATACATTGCTAAAACATCAGACAAGTCATTATTAGAAGCATATGAACAAGCCAAATTTGAATACTATAGATTAAAAATATTAGATGAAGCTGAAAGAAATGTCACCAGAGAAGAGTCAGAAATGCTGGGTGCTGTGTATGCCAAGTCACTAATAGAACATGGATTTGACCAAGAATTAAAGGTTTTAACGAAATGGAAGAAGGATGCTGCAATGCAAACACAAATTATGGAAGCTAAGAGAGTGGCATCTTCAAGTTCTGGTGAAGTTGATGAAGTTGAAGAAACTGAAGATTACATGATCGATGAGGATTTTAATGAGAACAGTTTGATAGACGGTACCCAAAAAGATGCGGCCAATTAAACTACATAAGAAACCATTATCCTGTGTATACAAGGTTACGATTAACATGTTCATAGATCCATATGCAGAACTGCATTCAAATATAACTCATTCGCAATTGGCATATCTGATAACTCACGTAAACAATATAATCATAAATCTATCATATTGATCAAATTATATACAAGACTGTAGTGAATAAGTTAAATATGTGTAAGTACCATCTAAAACCGAAAAACGATTGACTGAAAGGTAATCTAGTACCACGTCTTCTTTTCACTCTCTCTTCTTTCCAATCTCTTCTTGTACTTAGTACCTCTGTGCTCAATTAAAACGTCGTCAACCTTAGCCAAAGCATCAGCAACCTTTTGCTTTCTAGCAGCATATGTTCTTTCCCACTTGTGACCCTTAGGTCTCAAGACACCACGTAAGACAGGTTTGCTGTCGTATTTCTCTTGGAAAAATTTCTTATTATTTCTCAATGATGGCATCAAATCTGCGATACCAAACTTATAAGCCAACTTGAATAAATCAGACTGTCTTCTCAACGAATAGATTGGTTCTTGTAGCTTTTTTGTGACGGGGTGAATGTTTGGTAAGAACGGATTTGCGTCTTCAGCTGTAGTTAATGTTGGTTTTGTTGCATATTGCTTGAACGGAGCAGGTGGGTATCTTGTGAAAAAATTCTGAAGCTTTGTTGGAAGTTTTTTGAATGCCTGCTGAGATGACAAGTTGAATATTTTGGAGGAAGACATTATTTTTGATGTACTGGGTTATCCACTTGTATTGTTAGATTAAAGAGAAGTATGTTGTTGATTCACTCATGACTTCGAAATTTTCATGAGGAGGTGATAGTTGTGCACCACTCAATTTCCAGGTTATTATTCAGCCACCTGCGCCCTCTACGGTACACCGCCACGAGCCAAGAGCAGTAACCAGTTACACTCAGGATGAAGACGTACGTATGGGCTTGATTCCAATTTACTGTGAACATCAAATAGTTGGGCTTCTACTTTAAAAGTCAATAATAAATGAAATGAAACAGTACACAAAAAAAGAAAATATCACGACTGCTGATTGTGTGGTAAAAGGAAGAAAAACAAATTACAACATATATAGAGAAAATTAAATTCCTCTGATTCTATTCGTTTGCACGGTCAAACCATCATCCACTTTATTCACCTTCTCCCCTATAGCTTTCAACCGAGAATTCTGATTATCAATGGTACTGGAAATAAGATTGGCTTTCTTGTGCAATTCTGTTGCCAATTCATTGGCAGTGGATATATCCTGACTAATTTTTACTTCRGTGTCTGCATCTTCTTCATCGTAATCCTTCGTAAGGTATCCTGAGTTGGCTGCCTTTTGGACCCTTTTATCATAATCTCTTTGTTCAGCGAGTTCGGATTGAAATGAGGTACCATCGGCATCTTTGAATCCACTGGCTAGATTTGTTCCGTTTCTATAATGGAACCCGCTCAACTCAGAATCACGTTCCCTATCCAATTGCTTATTTGCTAGAAGTGCTTCTTGTTGTCTCTTTTGCTTTAGCTTCTTGATATTAGGAGCATGGAGCATATGTTGTGCATGCTGCAATTCCTTAACGTTAGATTCAACATCTCTTTGCTTGRTCTCCATAATGTTCAGGTTAGTTTCAATGTTTTGCATTTTAGCAGATTCAGCTGCAAGCACACCAATTGTGTTATCAGCTGAATCTCTTGTATCTCTTAAAATATTAACGATGTTTCCAGTTGCTCGGGATGTGTCACCACGAACATCTTTGGTCTGTCTCACTAACCTTTGGATCTCAAGTTCATCTTCATCCAATTCTTCTTCTTGGTACTGATTTTCCAGAACTTTTTCTTGCTGTTTCTGGTTGGTGGAAGGGTAATCGTTAAGATCGATATCCTGATCCGTAGACAAAGCTAAGTTTTGTGATTCTTGGCTTGTTGGTTTCTGAATTTGTTCTTGGACTTGAGTCGATGCTTCGTCAACATGTACCGATGAATCTTCATCGTTATCAGTACCAGACAAACTGGTGTCAGTGTCACCGAAGCGGGGTTTCAATGGATTGTTCTTGATTTGTTGAGATTTTTCTTTWGCAAAAGTATTGAATTCACTAAACTTATCATAGGCACTGCTGTGTTTCGGTTTGGATGCTTCATATGGAGTCACTTCAGCTCCATCATTTTTTTCCTTCTTATGGAATAAATGTAAACCCATTGTTTTTGTGATTTGATGGTGTGAAATACTAGACCTGAGATGTACTTGTTTCAGAATTCAAGAAGCATTACTATATATCAACTGGATAATATACGCTTCAATCATGAACTCTGGTTGTTCTTGAAYACACTTCCTCCACATTGTTTCGTGAAACAGCCGATTTATATTTGATATTAATTTGTGGGCAGTGATCCTATAGGCACGCTGCACGCTCCACATTTGGTTGTCCACTGTGCAAGCTACAAACACATAATTAATTAAATTACAGAAGTTCGATCAAAGTAAATATGAGTAGTAAATTCATAGTAAAAAGTAGTTAAAGTACTATACAAAAAGAAGACGACAAATTGAAACCAGAAATCACAATTCAACTGAGCAAAGTCTAGTATTTAGGACCATATGGTGCGTACTGTGGAGTTGGGACAGGTGCTGGATCAGCTGTTCTCAAAAAGTAAGGCTTGTTAGGAACCTGATCGTAATGACGACGTGCCAACTCTTTAATAACAGACATGGTGTGGAAGACAGATGCTAGTAAGAAACAAGAGGTGGAGATTTGTATCCATCCGATCCATGTGTTGTGTGGAGCATAGACCAACAGCAAGAATGTGGTGAAAACACCACTGGCTAAGAATGCCAAAATATTTACAATCAACACAAATGCATGCCAGCATCTGAAACGGCAAAACACACCAAGCAAATTCATTAACATAGAAATGGCAGTTAAAACAAGTGCAAGAGGACCGGCAAAGAACACCTTGAGAAATTGGTCTCTTCTATCACTACTCAACTTCCAATCTGAGTCACCATCCAAGTCACTGATTTTGAATTTCGCCATATTCCAAACTGTCTGTTCATCTTTTGATTTATCATAATAACCGAATATACCAAATTTGTAGTTATCTGTTTGTGCTGCAAAATGCTTAGAAGTTCTTGGTGGACAGTCGAGTAAAGTTAACAGAAGTAATGCCATAACCACTGCGTGAAGAATCACGATACGGAAACTGAGAAAGAAGACTGAAGACATGTGTGAATTATATATTGTAGTTGTTTGATTTGTGAATGTGAAGATGTGTAAAGGTGACAGCCATTTTGAAAGAGGTTGGATTGTGATTGATCTATGGGCATTGGGAAAGGTGGTGCCTTTATACTATTCCAAGAATTCCATCAGCTTAGATTCAATCTTCCATTATTCTTCACTCCTTCCATGGATCCATTATCAATCAATTTTCAGGCACAGAAACCACTCCCACCGTCCACGCACTACAGTCTACAGCTCAGCCAATCATTCATCGCTGACCACTGACCGCTGACCTCAAGCCGACTCTTAGCCACRCGTTCTGATTTAAGCGGAGGCTTGTAATTTCTGAGCTCGTGCCCCGTTATTATCCAGGTTATTTTTAGGGAGATGCGAATATCTGGCAGATGTTAGCTTCAGGATCACGTGGAATACGGCTCATTCATTGGGTGTAAAAAGCAGAACAAAAAATTAAAATGTTACAGCCTCAGCTGGAGCTCAGATAATAAAAAACTGTTCCGATGCCGGGAGTCGAACCCGGGTCTGGACGGTGAGAGCGTCCTGTGATAGCCGTTACACTACATCGGATAGTACACGTTGTGTAAGTGTGGCTGTGCAGATTTGAGGCGGTGCTGAATTAAATAGATGATATTGTGGCACAGCCACACTTGTGTATGTATATAAGAAGCGAGGTTTTCCCAACCTCGTTCAACCGTCATCCTGTCTCTTGAAGTAGTTTTTATAGGCATCGAATACATTCCGAAGTTCCCGTCCTTACAGTTGGTAGCCCAACGGCCATAGTCAAATCATCATGGCGGGAGAACAAGAATCAGAAATAACAGTTCAAGAGAAATTGAAAGCCTTGGAAGAAGATTACCAAAAGT